>JADLZL010003786.1:0-147591 GCA_015844335.1 Chrysopogon serrulatus | reverse complement strand
GCATGTGCAATGTTTTTCCCTCCGACTCTGGCCTCTGGCTCATCCGCCGGCAAGCATTTTCCTTCCCATTTTCCTAATTTTGGATTCAAATAACCACATGTCTCCACATAAGTTTTTTCTAGATCTCCCGCTCTTTCCTTATAAGGCGACCACGGCTTCTCTTTCTTTTTTGAATCCAGACAAGTCTCCCTCTCTTTCTCCATGTTGACAGGGGCGGATCCAGGATCATCACTCTAGCTAGGAGGGGCTAAATAATGAAGGATTAGAGCTTAAGCTATTGATCAATGGTAGATTAGAGGCTAAGCTACAGTGTTTTACAGGTAAAATGAAGCTTCCGAGCGGGGCTGCTGCCCGGGCATCCCAGGCCATGGATCCGCCACTGCATGTTGATGTTTAGCATTAGAAAGCTGAAACTAAAAAAAATGATTACCAGAAAAGGTTCAGACGATTTCAGATTATTTCTTTTGTTAATTTGAGTGTAGTAATTGTATGAAGATATAATAAGTCAGAAGCTAGATGCAGGTTTTATTATAATGCAAGCGAGAGCGGGTCAGTCAAAAGTTTGATGATCTTCTTGTAGAAGTCTCCTTATTTATATCAGATATATTAGCCTAAGGATCTCTTTGATATATAACATAATTAATTATTAATTTTCATCTAAAGTTTAGTCATAAACCATCAAAACAGGTGGACTGATGGATATATTGTTTTTTAGTAGCTAGGCACTACTAGTTGCTAAAGGGGAACCAGAGTGGATTAATACTACTCCCTCTGATTTTTTAAGTGTTATATTTAGTTTGTCCTAAGTCAAGTGTGTGTACCTTTGACCAATAATTTAAAAAAAAAAATTATATAGTTTCATGTCATAAAATTTATATTTTTTATTATTATAAGAAATACTATCATATATAAGGGTTTTTAAAAATAATTGGTCAAAGATAGCAATATTTGGCTTAGAACAAAACAAATGTAACTCTTAGAAAAAAGAGTAGACAATGTATCCAAACAATATGGAATTAGGTTTTTAGTAAGCTAAACTTTAGTGACCTAACAATTATTAGTTCTAGTAGTTAGTGGACTAATATAATATTTAATCCTAGTTACGGTGATTCAAACATACCCTATATATGTTGAATTATGCAGCAGCTATATGCATTAGTCGATGTAGAAGCTGGGATATTAATATATTCCCTTTTCTAAAAAAAATGTTGAATTATGCATGGCTACTCAGCATCCGATGAGAATCTTTTTTATAGTCGCCGCATAATATTATTATGGGAAAATTTGCCAGGGGATATGCCAAATGGTGGCGTTTTGCTGGCGGACACCCACTTTCTCTCGTTTTGCCAGAAGACACTCCAGTGAAATATGGCCAGTGGGCACCGCGCGCCAGTTGGAGCCGGTTTTGGAGAGAGAAACAATCTTTTTGGACGTCGGGTGCCCCTGAGCCACTTTGTTGGAACGTGGTCCGGCTTGACCCGTTTTAAACGGCCAGGCCGACTCAAAGCGCCGTGAGGGCTGGCCCGGTCCCCTTTCTTCCCCAATCCCGCCGCCTCCCACTCGCCACTGCTGCCTTCCTTCAGCCCGTCAGGGCAGTGCCCGCCCCAACAACACCTCAAGCTGCAGACCCGCTCCGCCATGGGGGGCTGAGGATCTGGAGCACCCCCGCGGCCCGAAGATGAAGTCCCCACGCTCGAAGGACGCGCACTGCCCTAGGTCATCTGACATGTCATCTAGGAATGGTGGTAATGTAGTGAACTTGGCAGTTCTTTCCTTGAATCAAATTGCAATTCTAGGCACATATAATTTCGTTTGATGCTGGCCATGTACTTCTTTTCTCATTTCAAACCAGTTATCATTCACTATACATCTATATATTGAAGTCTGTCATGCTGAAAAAAATTTAAGAGAGCAATAGAAACATGGGCATTTCATTCATTTCACAAGCATTACAAAGCCTAGTTCATGCTTGGTTATACAACACCTTGCACAGAGCAACAAAGCAAACAACACCTACCAACACACTAGCCCCCATCATAGACCTAAGACCTCTCTGCTCTGCACCTATCCTACTCACTGCATCCCTCTGAGCACACACAACATTGTTCAGGTTCAGCACAGCAATCTCCAAAGCCTTCAACGCTGCAGTGGCTGCTCCAACATCTATGCCACCTCCAGCACCCGCAGCACCTCCAGTACCTCCAGAGCTCACAGGCTTCCACATGAAGAAGTTGCAGGTAGAGTTGCCCTGTTCAAGCCGGCCAACACAAGAACGGCATCAACCCTAGATCCGATTGAAAGAACCAGAATGGACCAAAAGAGATAAGGGAAAAACTCACCCAGTCACGATTCCTGCAAGTGTAGAACGGCATGTCTGGGTGGTTTTGGGTTCTCGACGTGCGCTCCACAACCGTCGGCGTGTGGCAGATAGGGCACAGCGGCTGGACATCTCTCGCGCCACGCGAACCTGCTGACGACGATGCTCCAGAGGCTGATGCCATCTTCAACAAAGGGTCTGGCAGCTCGAGGTGTTGTTGGGGGCGGGCACTCGTCCTGACGGCGGCGCGGAAGGCAGCAAAGGGCGAGTGGGAGGCGGCGGCGGAGGGAGAGTGTGGACGCCGGCGGCGGATTGGGGAAGAAAGGGGACCGGGCCAGCCCTCACGGCGCTTTGAGTCCGCCTCGCCGCTTAAAACGGGTCAAGCCGCACCACGCCCCAACAAAGGGGCTCGGGGGCACCCGACGCCCAAAAAAAGATTGTTTCTCTCTCCAAAACCGGCTCCAACCGGGCGCCACAGCCCACCGCCATATTTCACTGAACCGGAGTGTCTTCTGGCAAAACGAGAGAAAGTGGGTGTCCGCCAGCAAAACGCCACCATTTGGCATGTCCCCTGGCAAATTTTCCCTATTATTATAGGGTAAGAATGCATTTCTTTCTCATTTCTGGAGGAAAGAATGCAGTGCATTTATTCTGTGTAAAAATCTCAAGGTACATGCATGTCAAGATATTGACCTTGAGTTCAAAATATCCACTTCCCTTTAATTATCTCTGGTAGTTAGTTCCTTTGCACATGTCTATTTGACACGTGTGCAATGCGAGATCCTAAAGCTAATAAGTCAAGTAAGAACGCACAATATGGTGCTCAGCTGAAATATCAGTTTTGTTCCACGGCACATGCACCAATTGGTGCTTGTAAGCTAGGTAAGGTGTTTGACCTGAAATTTCAATCTCTTTTAAGAACTCATACCTAAGCATCCTACAGTGTGTATGTCCTAACAGACACACATATATAATAAGTACCGTTCGTTAGTCCGCCTAGAAATGATAAAGAATTAGTCAATTATAAGAGCTTACCAGTATATATTCAACACTAATCTGAAATTCGCTCACACGGGAGAGTCGGCCTAAGGAGCTGAGTACTGCTAGAACCATATAACCAACTAAGCTAGAGGCCAGTTCAGACCTCCAAATGGACTTTAGCAATTGACAACATATTTATTATAATAAGAATTAAGGGACTTTTCCTCATGCTAAATTTGTTTGTCATTTATGGACGGAAAAAATATCATCACTAGAAACAAAGATAAGTCACTGGAATAGATGTTTGATAAACATTTTAATTTCAAACATTAATATGTAAAATGTTTGTTATATAGGCAGTAATAATAGCAATGTTAGTACTCATAATCAATGGGAAAACATTTAATTTTATAATATATTTTTTATTTTAAATGTTAGTATATGTTATAGAAATAATACTGGTCAAAGCTCATCACTATAAAATAGCGTAGCTACCCAAATGTGACTTACACTTCTTTTTATGAAACATATATGAACATAAATACTCGTATAAAGCATATGTACATTCACCCTACGTGCTACTCCCATATTAACGTGTATCCAATCCTATTTTTAGCAATGGGATTTCAATATAAGAGTATCTCTAAGAGTCTTTCTAAATCTTACTATCTGAATTATTATTTAGAGAGACATCTGCATAAAATTGCTCCCTATATCTTTCAACTTTTCAAGAAATTTTCTATATCTCGTGTACACACTCTAGAGAGCCATTTTTGCCATCTATCTTTGGCTAGCGAGAAATCTGGAATAGGGGATGACTATAGATAGCCACTTGAACAAGTTGTTGGAGGGCACTTTTCCATGAAAATCTCTATTACTAACACTCTTAGAGTTGCTCTAATCAAGCTAATGAAACTCAACTCCGTTTTTCTTTTATTTTTGTTCGAAACACATTACAAATTGCATGCTTTACATCACACTCAATACTTTGAACACCCCATGTACACTATGAAAACCTCTTAGAGAGTAGCTATACAATGAGTTAAATCTGGTGGATAGGTTCCACCGTAAAAAATCTAACCAACGAGGTGAGCTGGAATAAAGAATATAAATGGCATTTTTCTATTTCGCTGGCCGATCGACCACCTTGCAATAATTGGAGTTCCCTCCTCATCATAGAAAATGTCCACAAGGAAGAACATCTAGATGTGCATGCACAGTCTGCAACTTTGAATCTGCAAATTTTCTTTTCGATAATTCTGCTTTGAAGTTGGAAAGAATAGCACACATGCTGACATGCAGAGTAGACTTTATGCCGCCCCCTTTTATGCATGTGCGAGAACTAGTGCCGTCGGGCATCGAATTAGACTAATCCATTCTGCTTGTGCCATGACCACATGACCTTATCGGAGGAATCTTCAGACTCCACTCCAGTGGAGGCCAAAAACCCACCGGCCACCGCACTCGCCGAACTGTGTGTCGTCGTCGCGATTCGCGAATAACGCGTAGATCACCGCGTCACGCATCTGCTCCGATCGAAGGGGGAAGGAGAATACGACGAACGAATCGTGCGTGCGCGCCGGTGCCGTGGTCACCGACGTTAACTTGGTGGTTCCCGTCGGGGCTCGCTGACACGAGCTCGCCGCCGCACTCTGACAGGCACGCCGCCGGCGAATGTGGCGGTAAGGCCTGGCGCGAACTTTGGCCGGTGGGAGCTACGGCCGACCGCCTCGATGTCGAAGCTCTGCACGACGGAGACGATGACGGCCTTCATCTCCATGATGGCGAGCTCCCCTGCCGACACAGACGCGCACGCCGCCCTGGAACACCGGGTACCGGTAGGGGCTCTCCGGCACGAACCGGCCGTCGTGGAGCCAGCGCTCCGGCCGGAACTCGGCGCAGTTGGGGCCCCACACGGACTCCATGCGGCCCATGGCGTACACGTGGTAGGTCACCCGGGTGCCCCTGGCCACGAACGTGCCATCCGGGAGCATGTCGTCGCCGGCGGCGAACTTGGAGTCGAACTGCACCGGCGGGAACAGCCGCATGCACTCGTGCAGCGCCGCGTGCACGTAGTGCATGTTCTTGAGCTTCTCCGAGGAGGTGGCGGCGGTGTGGTCGTCTCTGTCTCCGGTGACGCGGGAGACTTCGTCCCGGATCGCGGTGGCCACGTCGGGGTGGTCGGAGAGCAGCAAGAAGAAGGCGGTGAGACCCGAGGCGACGGTGTCACGGCCGGCCAGCATGAAGCTCACGACGATGTCGCGGAGGTACTTGTCGTCGTTGATGGAGCCCATGAAGCGCGACAGGAGGTCGTCGCCGGAGGCGGCGGTGCCAAGCTTCCGGCGCTGCCGGATGACCTCAGCGGCAAGCGTGTCGACGAGTCGGATGGCGTCGCGGAGCTCCCGCTCCTCCCCGACGTTGAGCAGCCGCTTCAGCTTCCAGAACACATGCATGGGCGCCGTCGCGCGTCGTGCGGAGAGCATCGACGCCGTGTCGAACGCGTCCGCGAACGCCGACATGGGCAGCGACAGCTCCAGACAGCCGGGATCAAGGCCAAACGAGATCCTGCAGATGCAGTCGAAGGCAAAGCGGCGGAACACGTCCTGGAGGTCCAGCAGCCTCTCACCGCCGTCGCCGGCTGCAGAGTGAAGCAGAGGGATGAGTCGGCACCGCAGCTCGGAGGCGACGACGCCAGCCGCGAAGCCGCGCAGCGCCGGGGACGCGAGCTCGGCGGCGGCGAGCTTGCGCTGGAAGAGCCAGGAGTCGCCGTCGACGTTGAATATCCCGCGGCCGAGGAAGTCGGCGAGGATGGCCGAGAAGGGGGCGCCCTTGGGGTAGTTGTCGAAGCGGCCGCGCAGCATGTGGTCGACGGTGGGCGGGTTGGCGGTGAGCACGTTGCCGAGCACGTGCACGTGCACGGTCCGCCCGGGCGCGCGGCGCAGGAGGTGCGCGTACCAGTCGCAGAGGTTGTCGAACTCGGCGGTCCACGACGCCGTCACGTACGCCTCGCACACGGCACACGCGCACCACCACGGCGGGCGCAGCCGCAGCAAGGCCAGGAGGACGGCTAGGACCACCGTGCACGCGGCCGACGTGAAGACGGCGGCGGCCACCACCTGCGGCTGCAAGGAGCACGCCAGGGCTTCTTGAGCTGCGACGTATAACGTGCTTGCATATGCGACGACCATGATGAAGAACGAGCAGCCTCCCTTGGGCTGCTTCTCCTCGCTGCGCGTTTCGCGCGCGTGCCTCTATATGGTGCTCTACGTCTCTGATGAGTGAGCTTTGCTAGCTTGTGCTGTGGCAATCTCAGAGCACACAGTGTTTTTTATA
The DNA here is from genome assembly GCA_015844335.1 of Chrysopogon serrulatus. Lineage (NCBI taxonomy): Eukaryota > Viridiplantae > Streptophyta > Magnoliopsida > Poales > Poaceae > Chrysopogon > Chrysopogon serrulatus. The sequence continues at coordinate 140,960 of JADLZL010003786.1, read as the reverse complement.
CAGGAATAGCAGGCATTTTAAATAGAAGTGTTAAATTATACAAGGAGAGTGTACTACAGCACACAATATAGTACGTGCCACGACTTGTACGGTTATTCCCCTATTGTATGCTTTAGTTTGGACCCTTGCTTCCGTTATTATAACCTTTCATGACTATTCTCCCTTCCCCGTTAGCATAGTTTTGTTTTTTTGCTTCTGACGTTCTTGTAACTGCTTCATCAAAACGTGCCGCCGTGCCGACCTGTAATTTTTAAGATAATAAATTATTCATGACTCTTATATAAATGTAGGACTCATGACTAATCATATGTATCTATTTGTGCGAGCTGGTTTAGTTTCTTGTGATAGAATCTATCTACTTGGATTTAAGTCATCGACTTGGTATGAGTGCTCGTATTTTTCTAGATTTATTTTAGGATTTAACGGCGTTATACTTTTAGTAGAAAGCGATGTCCTCGCCGACAAATGACGCTTTGTGGTGACTTCGTGAATCTCGAGATTTATCGGCTCAATTCTTAAGAGGTGCTCATTAGGTAGGGGCTTATAACAACGAGGTGTCTATGGTGACTTTATCAATTTTCAGATCTATCGGCCTTAGTCCTTAGAAGGTGCTTATTGGATTGCCTACTACGTGTGTTTGTAGGGATGAATATGCGTATATGTTGTAGACGCGTCTACGTTTGTATTGTGCAATTCTTAAAAATATATTTATCTATATTTTTTCTTATTTTCTTATGTTGTAACATAATACTCATGTTCCCTTTATTTTTATATATACTAGAAGCATATCTAGCGTGTTATTCTGGGAGATTCTAGGTGAATTTTAGGCCCTATTTAGATGGAGTATGACTAGTTGTTAGCCATGTCCAAAAAAATAGCTAAATAAAAATTAGCTAATTTTAGTTGTTAGTCTATACTTGTTTGGATCCTGAACTAATTGTTGGGTTCTATAAACTAGAATTATTGCCTCTAGCTCAAATTATAAGGTATTCTAAGAATCTTGAGAGTCAAGTTTTTTAAATTTGAGCAAATTTATATAATAAAATAGCAACACTTATGACACCAACTAAATATCATTAGATTCTTTATTAGTTATATTTTCATCATATACTTGTTTGATGTCATAAAGGTTTGTGGTTTATTATATAATTTTGATCAAACTTAAAAAGTTTGACTCTCCAAGATTCTTGAAATGTCTTATAATTTGGGATGGAGGGAGTAGTTGTTAGCCCTTGATAGTTACTAGTTTATTTGGACTATAGTAAAGTTGTCAACTATAAAGTTGCAAAACTCTTTGAATTTTAAACAAAACTTTGGCTTTTGTTGCTTCTTCACCACAAGTCCATATCAAATGAATCTTGAAGTGTGAGCACTCAAAACTGAATTTTGGGACCATATATTTTTTTAATATGAAACTTTAAACAAATTTTTTGTTGGATCTAAATGATTTTAAATAGAAAATTTGCCAACTATAAAGTTGTAGATCTCTTTGATATAAAGCTTGTCTTCATTTGACTTTGTTTGAAAAAGTTATAAATTTTACTATATTGCCCCTATTTCTAGAGACGGTTCTAATAGAAACGGATTGGAACTAGAATCACACTCTAAAGATTACGGCATTTCAGTGGCGCTTCAAAGTACCTGCCACTGGCTCTTTGAAAACTATTTTTAGAGGTAATTTTAAATACAACCACATCTACTTTAGCAAAGACGTTGCTACAAGTTAATTTTGTAATAGTTGGCTCGGCTCATTTATGAGCTCGAGCTGGCTCGTTTAGCTCACGAGTAAGGTATAAGAAACACAAAAAAACTAATTTTGCATATATCTGAACTTGAGGCTAGTATCAATCCAAAATAACACATCCATAAACATTTAAATCAAACAAGTAATATATGATGACATATATATAATTATAAGAAGGTCCATATTCTAAACCATACATGCTGCATCCATAATCCATTATTGATTATACATAAATATATTAAAAACAAAGTGATAGAATTATAATAATCCCAGTTCATAAGATTTACATCCAACCGTTAATCAATTGTAAGTTGTAAGACATAATATAATACAAAACTAATATAAGTTTAATGCCAATAGCTTTGGCTCATTACGCCTCGAGTTAGCTAGAGCTGGCTCATTAACTACATACAAGCTAAAATGCTAGCCTAACTCGTTAAAAAGTATAAATGAGGTAAGCCGAACTACTAATAAGTCGAGCGAGCTACCGGCTACGGGCTTTTTATTCAACCCTAGACAAAGTGTCATAGATTTCACATAAATAATCAGGGAACTATATGCACCACCGACTAACTTCCGATCATAAAGTGTAGTCTCTTGTGGTGCTAAAAAGCTAGAAATTTTGTAAGTTCCGCTTGATTCTTGGTCTCCCCATTTCTAACGACTGCATGTGCTTCTATTTCTGCTTAGTTGGTCTCCACAAACCAACAAGAGCATGATTGGTCACTGGTGTTAATCAGTGCAGTACGAGCTGTCTAAACTCACATACGAGGTGTGTGACGAGGAGAGCTCTAAGCTTTCTTTTACCACCATGATTGTTGCCGAGCTGTCCATATTAGTGTCATGCGCATATAATATACCAAATCATTGCCAATGCAAGCATGTGAGAGTGAGGCAGATTCCTAGCGGTTATCTTTCGAACAGTTATGCACAAGCAGCACGATAGCTAGATTTGCTAAGCAATCATGTTTTGCTGTGATCTATGATTATTCCAACACCCCAAAGCACAAGTGGTGAAGTACCTTTGTTTGTATCTGTGTGAGGTGGGGGAGAAACATGCTGAAAGTGGATTCACTTATAGGCAAGGTTGAATGGCAGTAATTTGAACTTTCAACATGTTTCTTCCCCAGTAACATGACGAAGGGATAGTTTAATAAATTTAGTTTTTTTTTTCTCTATTTCTCCTCGTACAAGTTGAATAGGCAAAGTTGCTGTGAATTGTGATCAAGCATGGCGAGCCTTCCTTGGCGGCCCTCGCATGAAGCCGTGCAGCCCAGAGCTGCTCCACAGGGTAGCGCCTTGCTCCCCAGCTCGTTAGAGAAGTGCGGGTGAAAAGGGGAGAAAACAAGTATTCACAGTTTAACTAGGACCACTCACAGAAAGAAGAAATGTTGAGATGTATTTGTAGTTTCTGCCATAATAATGTGATTGAAGTTTTACGATGTATCTGTAGTTTTTACCATAATAATGTTGTTCTTTCGATTTTTTTTTACCACCATAATATCATACTGATGTGGAAGTTCAAGGGGTTAGGACTGCTCTAAGGTAAATATTCTGCTTCATTATTTGGAAGGATCATTTGAATTACAATGTGAATTGTGTAAATGAATTTATACAAGCGATTAGGACTACTCTAAGTAGGGCCGTCCCAGCATAAATGGGGGCTCTGTGCAAAATTTTAAAATAGGCTATAGCAATTAACAAAATACAATCCACTAAAAAGACTGACAAGATACAATAGTAGAATGATGTATTTTTCTTTAAAATAAATATTATCCAAACAAACAAGCTAGTACTAGTTCACTAACGAAAAAGACTCGAACACAAATGAAGAAAAGAAATGAAAATAAAGTTGTTAGTTTGGTGAAGACAGATGCAACCAGTAGTGCAGTGTGGCACTTGTTGCCTTTTGCATAGCAAATCAAGTGGACCAGCAGTCCAACACCAAGCCTTGAGCAGGCTGCAGCAACTAGCGAGCAGCACGTCCTACTACTATATGCATTGGGGCCACTAGAAAATAGAGGCTCTGTGCCGTCGCACAGCTCGCACTCCCCGAGACGCCGTGCTCTAATATAAGGTAAATATTTTGCTGACCTCGATTTGCTTAGTGTAACTTTGGAGAACAAATGAACAATCTGGCAACTCCAAAGGAAGCTTTCCCGCGACAGTGACGAGGGACAGCCAGACAAGGAGCCGCCGAGAGCCAAAAACACTTGAGAGGGCGATGCACATTGCACTCTGCCACTGACCCGACCACATCGTCACAGCTCACATCGACAGGGGGTGTGCATACAAAAAAACCACGTGCCAGATAATGACGTTTGCGTACGCTCTTAACTGATCGGCATCAGCGAAGGTTTGCCGTGCATACGTGTTTCTCGTGCTGCAAGGACGATGGAAATCTACCACTGCCAGTAAAGCGCTCACTAGTCACTACTAGTACCAGTCGGCCAAGCACGGCACCACGAATGACGTGCTACCGGCACGGAACGGACACAACACACCACCTGCACAGCACAAATGCCCGAGGCCCGGAAAGCGAGGCCAATCAGTCCACCAAGCCAATCAATCAGTCATCCATCATGCATGCACCGTGCAACAAGCAGTGAGGCCACCGGCACCACGCCATTCCCAAAGCTAAGGCTGCCACTCTGGCCGGATGTTCTTCGGTCGACATGCCGCCGGCGCCGGGGCGGGCCCTTGCCTGGCTGCCTGCCTGTTCGCTCGCGCCCACGCCGAGGAGCCAATGCAAGGACCATGCGGTCCGGCGCTGGCAGCATCGCACGTTGCCCGCACGACGCGCGGCTGCCAGCCCCGCGAGCCCCCGACGGCCTGACCCCAGGTCCCCGCGGCTGTCGCAAGAAGGCGCACGGCTCGCGTGCCAGTCAGTGCCAATGGGCAATGGCGCATGCGCCGCGCCGCGCCACGCCGCAGGAAGCTGGAGAGGACCGTGCCTCGCGGGCGACCGGGCGTCCACCGCGTGAAACGCCGTGCGAACCCGGGAACGGCGGGCGCCTGGCCACGCGGGATTTGTCCGTCCACCGCCCCCGGTGCCGCGGGGGCGCCAGCGGGCAGCCGGGCACACGTGCCGAATCGGCTTTTTCCGCGGGGGGCTCACGAGCGGACAGAGCCATCCATACCATACGGGACTCGATGATTCGGTGCACTGTACAGGGCGGCGGATTCGGCTAGTCTGTGTGTGCTACGAGCATCATCAGTTGGATAGTGTCGGAGTACTGTGCAGATAAGGACGTGACGACGTGTGATCGGAAAGGGAAATCCGTTCCATGTGTGAGAAAATGAGAGCCTCCACTCCATACGTGTCGAGCCATGAATGGAGCTTGGGCACATGACGGCAGCCTGATGATCTGCCGTATCCAGTGCCGACTGATGTCGTTTCTTATTATGGTAGGAGTGTTTTGATCCTTTTGTTGCTGGTTGTTGCTACTTTTAACCCAAATTAGCTAGTGTCCTGTTTGGATCCATGAGATAGTAGTTACTTGCTAATAGAGTAATAATAGTTAAGCTTTTATACTTAGCTAATTTGGGTTAAAAGTAGTAATTTGTTGACTTGGTGCGGTCTTTTAACCCAAATTAAACTATTAGTTCGTCCCTTGTTTGAATAATAATGGGATTACAACTAAATATTAGCGATTACACAACTAGCTAGTAGTACCCCGTACGTAGAAAAAATTGTTTTTTAGCATACAAATCTTTTACCATTTTTCATTAGCTATTCTAGTTGTGAGGGTGTGTGTCGTGCGGTGATATATACATGAAAGAAAGAAAAAATACGTGTTGATGAGTACCAATGTTTTAGTCAGAAAATGTGGCATTTATTATATTTTTTAAGGACACTGACATTATTAGCTGTGTGCAAACTTGATATTTTCTCCGCTCCTTTTTTTTATACGGAGCATTAGAAGCATTAGAATTTTGATAGGAAAATTTTCACATTTTTTGTTAACAATATATCAAACAATATGCATGTTAGACTATGACATTTATTTTTTTTAATATTTTAATAAGGCATTAATTCATAGAAATTAACAATGTCTATAATTTACTCCATCCATAGTTCTAGTTGTTAAAGTTGAGATCAAACTTCTATAAAGTTAGCTCTTAAAATATTTTATTTACAAGATAGTCATATAGGATGTATAGACCAGTACTATTTTTAAAGTATTTTAATAAATCATGTATGCATTAAGTTAATATATATAAACCATACTCAAGACTAGGCTTTGGATACCATGTCGATCATTCTCTAACTTCACAAATAGTACTACGGTACTGGAAGGAACAAGGGATCGATGTCCAATTATAGCTCTCAAGACTTTTTTTGTGTTTTTATCGATGGCGAATTATAGCTCTCAAGACTTTGTTTTTAAACTCCAACGTAGCTTGTACTCCTAAAAACAGCTAAGAAGTACTTCCTCGATCAACAATATTTTTTCTGTGTGTTTTTATTGATGGCGAATTATAGCTCTCAAGACTTTGTTTTAAAATTCCACCGTAGCTTGTACTCCTAAAAACAGCAAAGAAGAACTTCCTCGATGAACAATATTTTTCTTGTGTGTTTTTATCGATGGCGAATTGTAGCTCTCAAGACTTTGTTTTTAAAATTCTAACGTAGCCAGCAAAGAAGTACTTCCTCGATCAACCATATTTGACGCTGCCGTTTTGCAGTCTTTGATGCATATCTTTAACTGTAATTTCTTCTAGAATGTATTCCTAAAAATAAGTGTTTTTTAAATATAAATCTACACATATAACTTGCGTGTTTCCAAACAAAAAAAAAAATCTGAGTTGTTGATGTTTATAGGTTTTTAAGATGTGACCAAATGTTATCTAAACAATATATTTTGTGGGGAATTAAGATGTCAATAGTCAGACTTTGAGAGAGTCTTTGTTTACGAGATCACCTTCATATTTTTCTTGATTACTGAGTAGTACGCGGGGATGACACACAGACACATTTAAAACAAATGGAGGTCCCTGTCGATACGGCATCCACTACTACACAAAAGATTTTGCAAGGTACTTCAAAATTGAGCTCTGAGGCGGTTTTAGCAAAAAACCGCCTCGGTTAATCGGCCCAACCGAGGCAATGCCTCCCACAAGCAGAACCGCCTCGCTTAATACATTAACCGAGGCGGTTTTATAAAAAAACCGCCTCGGTTAATGTCTATTAACCGAGGCGGTTATTCTAAAATAACCGCCTCGGTTAATAATTAACCGAGGCGGTTTTTATAACAAAACCGCCTCGGTTAATGTATATTAACCGAGGCGGTTATTCTAAAATAACCGCCTCGGTTAATAATTAACCGAGGCGGATATTCTATTTGTAACCGTCGCGTAAATCAGGCCCCAACATATCAGCCCAGGGACGGCCCAATTTCGTCAGTAGTATACAAACCACTTAGGGCTTCCTCCTCACTCACTCCTCCCTCCCCCTCCCTAGCCTCTAGCCCGACCCACAAGAGCGGCTCCTCCACCACAGCTCTCTAAGGGTCTCCCTCCCCACACCTCCCTCCCTCTCCCCTCCCTCCCACCCGCATGGCCCCGCCTTACCCGGGATCACGGGGAGCCTCCTGGCCGCAGGAGCCGCTGGCGGCGCTGCTGGTCGCGGCGCGCGCGCTAGGCGCTGCGTTGCCGGGGGCGCGCCGGGCGCGCGAGGAGCCGCGCGCCGCGCGAGCAAGCCGCCGCGGGGCGCGGGCGGCGGAGCCGCTGCCGCGCGGCGCTGGGCGGGGCGGGCGCGCATAGGAGTCGGGCGGGGTTACGGTGCGCGGCGGCGGGCGCTGGCCGAGCGTCGCCGCGCGGCGGCGCGCGCGAGCCGGGCGGCGCTACGGGCGCGGCGGCGGCGCGGAGGAAGCCGCGGCGCCGCAAAGCGCGGCGGGCGCGCGAGGAGCTACGCCGGTGGGGCGCAAGGGCGCTGGCGGCGCGAGCCCCGGCGTGGATCTCGGTGAGCTCCCCGAGCACTCCCCGGCTCTTCGACTCGCGACGGGCGCTGCACCGCCCCTCTCCGACCATCGACAGCGCCCCACCCTTCCCTAACCCGACGCGACGAAGCCGGTGTCGACGGCGAGCCGATCCGCCGGATCCGACTACTAGCGGCGGCGGGCGAAGTCATGATGGAAGAGCGCCGGGCGGCGCACGGGCGGGCTCGCCTCGGCGGCGGCGGGCGGCAAGTGGGGACGGCCCGCATCCGTGCCCATTAGGGTTTCGATGGGCTTTTTCAAATTTTTTTGTTTTTTTTTTATTAAACCGAGGCGGTTTTTTTATAAGAAAACCGCCTCGTAATTTTTTAACCGAGGCGGTTTTCTAACCACCTCGGTTAAGGCCACGACAATAACGTGACCTTATCTTCGAGGCGGTTAGAAAACCGCCTCGTTAACCAAAAAATAACCGCCTCGGTTAAGTTTTTTCGTAGTAGTGATCCTTATTTTCGTATACTCCTACATGCAAACACATTACCCAAATGACCAGGCTTTGCTATTTCAATTATGTTTTGAGAAGAATTTGGCAAAGTGACGGACGGTTTCTACTGTGGATCATGTGGGTTTACTTTGCACCCAAAATTACAAAAAAAAAAAAAAAAACGTGATTGGACGCCGTCTTTGCGACTTTTCTTCCCATCTGAATAATCATATGTCTGCATTACTTTTCTTACGCTGATAAGCACGAACACATGTCCCTGGTATGGTAGGGGCCTACCGACACTATGATTGCTTGAGTGATATGTAGGATCCAAATCACTCTTTCTTACCCCCCTTGTATTTTCCTGAGACATCTGTCGCTAGATTCGTACGACTGAAAACTACAGGGTGATGATTGTCCTTCTCTTTGTTTCCCCCGGCCCTCACAAAGACATCACGGATTCACATATGTCCTCTCATGGTAATGGAGAGCCTATCCGTGGGCAAACGCTGATGCAGTAACCGTGCACCCAGACTCCGAGAGTCTCTGATGACCATTGTTGTCTGCTCAATAGTAGTTAAATATCTAATCGGTCTGGTTCAGGCCTTCAGGACCTTTCCATGTATTACAATTTTGAGTAAAGTTTGATTTGTCTCCATAATTAAATTTGTCTTTAATTTAAGCCTCTAAAAGATCACAGATTAAAAAATCACTAACTACTACAAAGTTGTAGATCACATGGAGTTCTACAGTTTTTACGGATGATATGAGCGTGCGGGTAGCTATCTGCGTCATCTGAATTTCCAGCACCCAGTGAGAATGACAGAAGCTGCAATCAACGGGGATTGGAATGGCGAAGAAATATCATGACAGATGCACACAGATTCGCTCCCGGCCGGGAAGGGGGAGAAATAATTGGCGATGGATGGATAGCACTCAGGTCGATGAACTTGTGCCACCCAATTAATTTCCCAGACGAGCCATGATCTTGCCATCATCAGACGCTGCTATCCAGACGCGACCCGGCTCGTTGACGCATAAATCGGGATTGGTGATTTGGTGTGATGTGCGGGTGATTTGGTGTGATGTGCTGGCGCACGCAATTCGTCCCTGCCTGCTGCTTGCTGGCCGTCCGGACTCCGGACACACAAAGATGCGTTTTTCCCTCCACGGCGTCGTCCGGCTAACGGCCACACCGGTACGTTGTTGCATTGCCACAAAAAAACGCCAATCAGAGATGAGAGCTCACATACCTAGCCTCGCCCTAGCTAGGTGTTCAGCGCAGAAGACGCATCATGAACAGTAACGGGCTGCTAGACACTAGGGTAGTTGCAACAGTGGTGCAATCTTTGCTCTTGCAGTGGTAGGATATGTTTAGTTGGTGGGTGAAAGTTTTTGGTGTCACGACGGATGTTTGACCGGATGTCGGAAGGAATTTTTGGATACTAATTGAAAAATTAATTTCATAGCCCGCTTGGAAACGATTTAGACGAATCGTTTGGTTTTAATTTTTTATTTCATTCACATTTGATACTCCAAATATATACCGTAAAAGAGAGCAAAAATTTTTGCCCGAAATTTTTAAGGAACTAAATACATCCTCGACTCTATACAGTACACATACTGTAGTCACCAGTAGTGTAGATATGCCAAGGCAAACGACGAGAAGATCATCGGTCGGTTCTCTTGTGCATTGCGCACACTAACATTAGTCAAGTGATGTGATTGTGGACTGGAGAGCTGCTGTGTTTGATATCTTATGGGTGTCACTATTGAGACATACTTCAACGGTGAAGCCCGAAGCGGTGTCACATTGCCGGCCCTTACGCTGGCACATGCTGTGGGTCCGTACCAGTCACGAGAAGCCTCTAAAACTACTGTATGTATGTATGTCGTTGTAACTGGCAAGTACTCAATATGGAGCAGCAGTTTTGTATTGGTTACTGCTTATAACCATAAAACTTATAATTCGGAACGGAGGAAATACACCAACGTAAGCACTGGACGTTTCACTTGCTTTGCTGTGTGTAGGCAGCCAATGCTCGTCGTTTTCTGTCTTGCAAGTTGCTCGCGAAGGCTCACACTCACAGTGATCCCGGGTGGCCGCTGCAGCTCGTTTGTCCGGCGCAATAAAGCCTTTCGTCAGGTAGAACGGGTAAAGCGACCCGATGCAGCAGCAACCAAACCATGTGCAGCAAATCAAAATGTGTTCCAATCCTGTCCACAGAATCACAAATAGTCGGCCCCTGAAGCTCAGACAGGAAAAAAATCTGCTCCGGGGGAGCAGTAGCGCGAGCAATCTACACCTCGTGTACGCGGATAGTGATCGGGGAATCGAATCCGAATCGATGAATGAATGAATGAATGGATGAATGCCTCAGCCCTGGAGACCACTCTACAGCTGACGTCTTACCCTCTACTGCATCAATTCGCTGTCCTCCGAAAGCAATCAGAAGCAGCAATGTTGTCATCTCGTGTGGCCGTCCGCGTCGACAGGAATGACGATCGATGCAGCAGGTCGACAAGGATGCAAATGGCTTCATTTTCACATAGGATTTCAGAGGGGCAGCACCACACAAACACAACCAAACCGCCTGTGTTTTGTGCACCTCACACAGTCACACTACTCCTAGAGCGAAATGATCCCAGAACGACTTGGGTTTCCATGACTTGACAGCAACCGTACGTGCGGACACGACACCTCCTGCGCCTGTCGTTGCCAAGCTTCTCAATCCAAGAACAGGCAGGGGCTGCAATGGGAACCGGGAGCTTACGCCTTACGACACCCACAGCGTTTTCGTTCGCGCTCGGGGCCCTGGGCGCTGGCCGCTGGGCGGGGGTCCGCGGACAGCGACGCCTCGCCTCGCTGCTGCATGCTGCTGCTGCTCCGGCGTCGACCAGGAGGACACCGTCTGGTGGTGAGCCGTGCAGGTGAGGGGACGCTGTCCTGACCGCTGTGCGGCTGGGGGCGGCGACGTCTCCAGCAGTTGACCGCGGAACAGTGGAGGTGGGCTCGCCCGGGCGGCCTGGCCGGTTGGAGGCATGCGCTGCGCGCATTACCGGCCGAGAGCGGAGCGGACAAGGGTGGGTGTCGCCGTCGCGCGGTACGGAGGCTATAGCCGGCCGGGCCCGGGCGCGAGGTCCTGGCTCTCAGGTTGGTCCAATTCCTGTCCGGGGATTTTTGCTCAGGCATCAATTGCTCCCGGGCCGGCGTGTTTCCTTGTCTTGCTTTTTTTGCTTTCATTCAAGAGAAAAAAAAAAAAAAGATAGCCGGTGTGCATAACCTTAGGGCCTGGCTACACGAATACTCCCTCCGTCTAAATAAATGAACATCTTTGACTTTCGTATTTTCTATTTGATTGCTTCGTCTTATTTAAAAAATTTTAAAATTTTCTAATTATTTTTATGACTTATTTTTGTCATTAGAGATACTTTCATAATGATTTATTTATCTTATGATTTGTATAAAAAATTTAAATAAGACGAATGGTCAAACATGAATTATAAAAAGTCAAAAAACGTTCATTTATTTGTGAGACGGAATACTTAAATCCATGTACTAACTTGGAAGGATTGAGATGAAATTTAAATTAACAATATGATGTATTTGTGTACATCTAAACAAGCCCTAATGAGGAACGAAAATCATTTCTTCAGCACGTATAGGGATTTCAGGTAAGGGACCTCTATGATAGAATCTCGTAAGGTTGGACAAGGTTGTCCTTAAGAAACATATATTACAAGAGTGTTATAATTTGATCCTGGGGGTATCTCAATTCCATACGCAGAATAATAATGTGATTGTTATACATAGTTCGGAAACATCAGTTTTTAACCTGAAATTGATCTTATACTGTTTCGAGAAGCTTTCTGGTCTAAAGATCAATCTTCACAAAAGCTACGTGTTTGTTTTTCAGATGGCTCGAGAGGAGAAAAAGAAAGGATACCTAATATGCTAAAGTATAAAATATGGAATATTCCTCTGAAATACCTAGGCATTTCTATGAGTGACAATAACATGTTTATCGGTGATTTTGCACACATTTTTTTTACCGAGATGGGGAAAAGGTTGGATCCATAGAAAGGAAAGCACATCACCCATGGGTGAAGGCTGATTTTAACTCACTCTTGTCTTAGTAGTATACTCATGTACTCCCTCCATCTCAAAATAAATGTCGTTTTTGATTTTCATGTCACAAGTTTGATTTAATTTATAAAAAAAATACGTGTAATATTTATATATCTAAATAAATTTGTTAAAAATTAGATTTAAAGATCTTTCCGATGATACTAATTATGATACTATTTGATGATATTTATTATTTATAAAAATTACCGATAATTATTTCTCCGAAAGACGAGGGCTTCGCCACGCTGTTTGGTTATGCTAAAAATGAAAAGATGGAGGCCGGGACGGATTAGCCGGCTGGGCTGTCTGTTTGCATGCACGTGAGGATTTTGGCAATTGTTTGTGTGCGTGTGCGTGTGCGTGTGCGTGTGGGCTGGTATATTTGCTTGTGTTGAATTCCAAAAATAAAAGACGGAAGTTGGGACAGACTGGTCGACTGGGCCGCTGTTGTCAGAGTATCTATGAGTTGGGCCTCCGAGCCTGGCCATCGATGAGCCCACGAAAAGGCCGACGAAACAGAGATGGGTCCAGAATGAAATGGCTCGATGGGCTCCCGCGGGTATGGATTTTAATATGGGCTTCTCTATGTTAACCATAGGGAAAGTATGGTTCTTAGTGTTCTTCTTATCTGAGCTATCTCAACAATAGAGAGGGGGAAAGTATGGTTCTTAGTGTTCTTATCTGAGCTATCTCAACAATAGAGAGGAGAGGGGGAGGAGAAGGGGAATACTAGTCGAACCCTCGATCAGGGTCCCCATCAACGCCCGGGAGTTGGCCAGTGGAGCGACCTCGCCTTCGTCGAGTCGTTGCCCGTCGTGCCGCTGCTCGCTGGGCGTCTGTCCTATTCTTCCGCGGCCGCGCGGTGTCGGGAAGGGAGCCGGGGAAGAAGTTCTGCACCACGGCACTGCTTGTTGGGAGTGTGTCCTGCTCCTCCGCGTCCGCCATGAAGGGAGTCGTGCGATGCCGGGGAGAAGGGAGGAATCGTCGGCCGCACACCCACACGAGGAGGACATCGGATCTGGCGGCGGTGGCTTCTCCGATTGACAGCAGATGTGCAAACCAGTTCAGAGTTAGAAACAATCAGTTTTGCGATTTTTCAGTCTCACTAAACTGCAAAACTTCCGATCATTTAAATGAGTCTAGGTTCATGTTATTAACCAGCATCACATTTTCAGCAAACTATCGATTTCTGTTAAACAAGGCTGAGAGGGATTTCAGTTTAATTTTTATATAGCCTCACAAAAGTAAAACTGCAGATGACTTAGAAACCACTAAGGTTCAGGTTCATCTACTAGAACAGTACTGTATCTCGACATATGGAAGCAACCCAAGTTTCAAATAAATCTGTTTCAGTGAAGACCAAAAGCAAGCCTTCACAGTTTAGGCCTACAGCTAACTTTATTGCATTTGTGAACTAATTTGCGTGGTGGCCGCCTATACTACCATGATAAAGATTTGCTAGGCCAGATTTAAAAGTTTATATCATTCACCAAGATCACTGCCAGGAAGCAAGAAATTTTATTTAACAAGCCACTAAGTACCAAGAGCTGGTTATAATTCATCCTTATTTTTAGTGCTTGCAATACAATTAATCAATTCATGCAACACTCAAAACATGCAATCAAGGGGTGCTCATGACATGACTATTGAACACCGAGCGTGTTACAATAAAAGCTCGCAGGAGACATTTTCTGCAGCGAACAGCATGAAGTTCTCAAAGTATGCTCAAAACAAAGCTATCCATTTGAGATAACAAAAAGGGCAGCATGGTTCACACGCTGCATAAGCAGTCAATAGGACAAAGTTGATTCTCATCTAGCAGCACGTAAAAAGTTCAAAGCTACTCCAGCAGTGTCTACCAACAAGTTCTGATGATTAACTAGTATAAGCCCAACCATGTTGATTTATCTTTACTCCCAGTTAGGGGTAGGTGCCGCGACGGGGGCAGTGCCTTGTTCCCATCCGGTGGCTGGTGGAGGAGCCGCGGCTGCATCCCAGGTACCATCGGCAGGAGGAGCTGAAATTCACATGCGGACTTGTAAAAATACAGGCGTATGAAACTTAAACAAGCAGACAACCAGATAACAAAAGTTTAATGAAACAAGCAAATTTCAAAAAAACATTATTTAGTATACTCTGGTAAGCTAATGCTTCAGCATAGTTTTAACTATAAAAACCTACAGGTCAAAGGGCAACTTGCGACAAAAAAAATGTCTCGCAAGAAAACATATAAAAGCTTCAGTTCAAATCACCATCCAGCTTCAGACACAACAGCAAGCTAATTCTAGGCATACAAAAGGTGGAACAGAGCAACAACTATCAATAAATTAAACAAGCATGTGCAAACAGAATACTGCTACAAAGATTAGAATGTCTCGTCTTTAAATGCAAATTATATTATTGAGAAAGTGACTGGACCTGGAGCAGCAGCCCAGTCTGCACCAGCAGCTGGAATGCCAGCAGGAGCTGCAGCTTCACCAGCTCCCCAATCGGCGCCCCAGTTATCAGCCCCTGGAGCAGTATATTCTGCAACTGCGCCATAGTCAGGAGCAACCAAAGCCTCTTCTTCCTCCTGCTCCTTGGCTTCCTCCGGGTCTCTGTAGAAGAAAAGATCAACCTGCAAAAGAGAAACGAGCATATGATTCAAGAAACGACAAGTAAATGTTTTGTTTACACAGGTCAGCAATTGGTAGGAATGACACTAGTTCAGATTATATCAGTTTACCATGATGTCCCACTTGTGTCCTGGAAGAATTGTACCACGCATCTGGAGGACCATCCTGGCAAGCAGCCAGAACAGACAACCAATGCTCTGTTTCCCCTTGTTATTGGCAGGAATGCCAATATCAACATAGCGCATAGGGGGAGTCAGTGTCACAGAAGGCAATGGTGGGAATGTTTCCAAGTGCAGACTCCTTAATGGGCTGTACAAAGTTTGATAAAGAAGTTTAGATGTGCTCTGATTCAACAAACTGAAATGCACAATCTAGTTTTTCTTTCAACAGATTAAGTTTACCTGATGATCGGTCCTAGGGTCAGTCAGGATAAGAAGGCGCGGCTCACTGAAGGAGGTTTGCAACTGGTTGGTGAATGTACCAGGAGTGTGCCTTCCAGCAATGGCATGAGCACCAGTGTACTGCGCAAACTTGAGGACAGCCCTCTGACCATAGGGCCTAGCAGACTGGACTATTATATCCTGGGGATTCTCAATGGCAACGATGACTCTCGCGGCCAACTGAAGCTTCTCCCATGTCTTGCCAAGGTTAATAATGTAGATACCTGAAGGAAGATAATATACAAAAGCACTAATGTAATTTTGCAGCTCACCATGGTCAAATGAGGGAAATAATCAGAATAAGCAATTCGAGTTAGGACTGCACTACTAGACATTCTTCCCATTGATAAAGGTGAACATATACATAAGATGTTCTATATCAGTCAATAGAATCTAGTTCGAACCAAGTTTTTTTTAGAGTTCTAGTGGAAAGCCCCTAACTTGATAAAAGACAACTATTAGGTTACAATAATCAGATGGGGAACACACTTCAGTTTAGCGAACACAGACAGCACAAGTTTAGAACACAACTCCCAGGGGGGAAAAACTAGCTAACACAGATAGCTCATTAGTTCAGACTATAACTACCAGAAACACTCCCACTGCTGCTACATTCTACCAGGTAGGCTTGTGCATCTTCAAAAGTTCTAGCTCTTCATAATATCTCCTCAGCTGCAGCAGTAATGTAAATGTTCTTCCAATTAAACGCATTCAAATATAGGAACCAATCTCCAGTGTGAACCAATAATAACACAACTTATATTAATGGTATGACGTTGAGAGGAATAGATCTTACATATGTCTATCAAACTCACACCAGAAACCATCCAAACATTCAAGCTAGTCAAATCCTCAAGACCAAACTGAAGATTCTATGAACGACAAAATTAACAACTAGAATTACATACGTATGAATCAATAATACTTCTCGACTGAAACTACGCGCCACTATTTCTCAATTGAACTACACATCGCAGCCTAATATCTGCATGCGCGTAGCAAGATCCAAATAGAGGTCAGCACGACGAACAGATGTACAACTAGATATCCACTGCGAGACGTATTCGATGTTGGTTAGTGTCGAGAGAACTGGGCTGATACCGTCACTGCGGCGCTTGTACACGTAGCGCTCCATCTGGAAGTCACAGTTCTTGGTGCCGAGGTGGACGTCGGCGGCGAGCATCATCTGGACGTCCTGCTCCCGCTGGGACAGCGCCCGCGCCCCGCCACCTGCCGGTGCCGCCGCCATCGTCGCCGCAGAAGGTTGGGGTTATGGGCGTGTGCGCGTGCGCCGGGGGAGCCTGGACAGGAAGAGGTAGCACGGGCACTGGAGGCGGCGGCGCGAGAGGTGGCGAGGCGGCTGGGGGCTCTGGCTCTGAGTTTATCTATAAACCCTAGCACTGCGGTTGCGCTTTGTGGGCCTTCAGTATGGGCCTTTTGGGTGTGGGGGATGGACCTTGTCGCCTGTAGGCCCGCTCGGCCCATGTGCCTGTGACTAGCTCTGTCCGTCTATCGTCTCCTCCGTTGTGCTCGATTCCCCAGTTCCCAGTCGCTTGGTGGCGTTTGGTCGGCGGGAAATGATACATAGAGAAGGGTGGGATCGATTTCATTCGACGTTTGGCTAATGGGAAATTGAAATGAACGACGGGAGGGGGAGAAATTTGCTATTACGGACTCTCTAAACAACAACACGCTTCGTCATTATAGGGCTTCAATAGGACCTTGCGCTTTGGACTGGCGCTGCCTTTCAACAATCAAATAAAATAACTAAGATAATTTCTTGATGCCACAAATTTGGCAAGCCAAAATTTAAGACAAAAAGTTTTTCCACTTACCAAAACTTTGACAAATAAATAGATAAATATGAGAAGTTGGCAAATTTTAGTAGCCAACCAAATTTCAATATTTAAAACCATAGCTTTACAATCTCTCTCCAAACTTTTTGGCATGGCAAAATTTGGAAGCCAATCAATCAAGCTCCTAAAATATTGTGCTCTTATTTTTCATGACAATTGGTGTATTTGCTATTTTATTTATTTTACAAATACATATATTTGAACCTAAGGAGACCCTCTGCTACTACGATTGTGCATGTACCAGGTGCTGCGCGACAGCGCGAGGCTGGCATGTCGGCTTGCCGCCGCCACCTGGGCATGTGCTTACAACAAGTTTAGCCGAACAACATCATGCACTAATTGCATGCACCGCAACTTGCACCACGTCATCGCGATAGAAAAAAAATTACCTGATCTAGCCGTCGTGTCTAGTCCAGAAGACGGTGCAGCCACCCCAAAAGCCAGCGCGACCAAGCCTGAGGGCGGGCCAGCCCTGTGATTTCGCGTGGCCAGGCTAGAAGAAGCCGACATGGCTAGGGTTAAAGGTGCTGCGGCCAGGCTTACGGCGCCGCGTCCATCATCTGCATCAAGCGGCGGAGCTCCATCCATGGGCAACATGAGGAACGGTGGCGTTGAGGGTTACGGTGGCGTCGGGGGTTGAGACAGCGTCGAGAGGGAGACGAAGGATCGGGGAACGGCGGCGTCGAGGATTATGATGGCGTCGGGAGGTTAGGGCGGTGTTGGGAAGGAGACGAAGGACCAAGGACATGAAATGGATAAAGGTAGATAGGACGTCGATCAAAGATGCGTAAAGGACACAAGGGTAAAAGGACCATAGTAGAGAAATACATGTATTAGAAATTAAAAAGAGATGAAATATTGCAAATGTCAAAAAACCAAGAAGCCAACGTTTGGAGGGTCATTTTCACAGATGATGTTTGGAGTTTCTATAAGAGTTAAATGCACCAAAAGTGACCTTAAACTTGTAAGGGTGTGTCACTTAGGTCCACGAACTCTGAAAACGCACTTCTGGGTCCCTAAACTTGTAAGCGTGTGTCATTTAGGTCCACAAACTTTCAAATACATAAAGATTAAATTAATTTTAGTATTTGTATAATTAGTATTTGTATAATTTAGTTTAATCCTAATATATTTGTTCTTTTAAATTATTTTAGTACTTTAATTTATTTATTTATTAATAATGTCATATTAAATATTATTTTTATGTGCTATTCACAACTATATTATTAAATAGAAATAGAAATAGAAATATAATATTTATACGTGGACCTAAGTGATACACCCTTACAAGTTTAGGGACCCGAAATGCATTTTTAGAGTTCGTGGACCTAAATGACATACCCTTTACAAGTTTAGGGACCCGGAAGTGCGTTTTTCAAAGTTTATAGACCTAAGTGACACACCTCTTTACTGAAGTTGAAGGACCGCTGGTGCATTTAACTCCTTCTATAATAACCAAGCTCAATTGTTTCGCGTCAATTTTTTAATGAGGGATGGGTTTCAATCGGGAAATGGACCACGCGCTGCGCTTCTGTCGTGGACTCGTGTGGGCCGGCGTCTCTCTTTGTGGGCTCCAGATGAAAGGCACAGCCGCATCCATGTGTAGCCGCACGGGCTATCTGAGCCATTCACCTCTTCTGCTGCACAAATCTTGATGCGCCTTTTCTCTTCTGTGCTACTACCGCCAATACGAATCCACCGCCGCGGCCATCTCTTCCGTGACCCCCGGCCGCCGCCGCCGCCGCCGCTTCCCACCCCGTAACCTGCAGCTCCGGCCGGCGCCGGCCCTCACCCAGGCCCCGGCCCAGCCTCCGACGGCAGCGTGCAGCCCCAGTGCACGGCGTGCGCGCTTGTGTAAGAACGGCCCAGATAAGCAGTGCGGCCAGGCGGGTGCTCGGAGCAAGGCTCGGTGCCAGACCTAGTCGGAGACGAAGATTGGCGCCCTCCGTCCCTGTCTCGGCTCTCATCACAAGCGAACCTAAGGTGGCGGTTCCTGCGCCGGCGTGCTCGGTGCTTCTAGCGCTGGCGTGAGTGCGCGGCCATATCGGGGGACTGGCGGGTGGTGGCGCGGACGAATCGAGCCGGCAGGCGAGCAGCGGAGGCAGCGCCGTGTTGGTGTTGGGAAGGGCAGCAGAGGCGCGGTGATCGTGCTTGACGGGGCATCAGAGGCGAGAGGCGGGATAACGGGAATGCGGCAGTGACCACACCACACCACACCACGCAGCATGCTGGGCGCCGGCAAGGCGCCAACGAATCCTGGCAAGAGTACCCAGCAGGTTATTGCAAAATCCCTATGGCGATTTCCCATGACAGACACACCCCAAACCCATATCTAATTCAATTGCACAAATTGTTTTACTCTAGTAGACTTATTGAATTACAATATTGAAATTTCTCTAAAATATGATCTGGATTGCATCCGTAGTTTTTGTGTTTTGCACATTGCATCCCTAACTTTTGCTAAACGTCCAAATTGTAGTCTAGTTTGATGTTTCTTATGCTATCGTTGATTAAGATATGGGAGGCGAGGTTAAACCAAAATGTCATTACTTAATTGTTTTTATTTCCACTTTCTGTTTTCATTGTGTTAGTTTTTTTTTCAGTTAAGCTTGGAATTGAAAAAATCATACATATCATGCATTTTATGCTTTACTTTTGTTATCTATCAGAACATGAGCCGGTGCAGGTGACTTGGGGGCTTAAATGTTGGCCCTAGGCGTGAGAACTCACCAGCTCCGGCACTGTGGCAAGAACGCTTGGGTCTTTGCACCGGAACAGGCCTTAAAGTCACAGTCCACGCTTGCCTCCTCCGTCCCATTGGAGAACCATTCTAACCTCAATGCTGCTACCGGCACCCGCCAAGCGTTCGACGAAATTCCCCACAAGGACACTCCGGACCGCACCCTTTCTGACAATGCGCAGCGTGGTTTGGTCCACCAGGTTCTAGACCACTTCTTGGATGTGCACCGCCGGCATGGCAGGTGTGTTGACGGTGGGGCACTGTTGGGTGTCCTCAAAGTCTGCAGGTCAGTGCAAGACAGAGTACTGGGGAAGCAGCTGCATGGCCTGTGCGTCAAGTGCGGGCATGATTGTGGCAATGTCAGCGTGGGCACATCTCTTGTTGACATGTACATGAAGTGGCAGAGTGTTGTGGATGGCAGGAAGGTGTTCGAGGGAATGCCCGAGAGGAATATTGTCACCTGGACGTCATTGCTCACTGGGTACATCCAGGCTGGAGCATTATTGGATGTTATGGCACTCTTCTTCAGGATGCATGCTGAGGGTGTCTCGCCCAATCCGTTCACATTTGCGAGTGTTCTCTCAGTGGTGGCAAGCCAGGGTATGGTTGATCTCGGGCGGTGCGTGCATGCTCAATCAGTTAAGTTTGGTTGCTACTCCACTGTGGTTGTGTGCAATTCTCTGATGAACATGTATGCAAAGTGTGGACTGGTTGAGGAAGCCAGGGTCGTGTTTTGTGGGATGGAGAAAAGGGACATGGTGTCATGGAACACACTGATGGCGGGCCTTGTGTTGAATGGGCGTGATCTTGAAGCCCTGCAGCTGTTCCATGATTCACGATCCAGTATTACCATGCTTACACAATCGACATACTCAACAGTGATCAAATTATGTGCAAATCTCAAACACCTTGTCCTGGCACGTCAACTCCACAGCAGTGTTCTTAAACGTGGGTTTCATTTGTATGACAATGTAATGACAGCCCTCATGGATGCCTACAGCAAAGCTGGTCAACTGCATAATGCTCTGGATATATTTTTGTTGATGTCAGGATCTCAGAATGTTGTTTCATGGACTGCTATGATTAATGGGTGCATTCAGAATGGTGATATACCTCTTGCGGCTGCTCTTTTTAGCAGCAGAATGAGAGAAGATGGTGTTGCTCGAATGATTTCACCTACTCAACAATTCTGACAGCGTCAGTGGCCAGCTTGCCTCCCCAAATTCATGCCCAGGTGATCAAGACAAACTACGAGTGTACACCAATTGTTGGAACTGCACTTCTGGCTTCTTACTCTAAGCTTTGCAACTCTGAAGAAGCTCTTTCTATATTCAAGATCATTGACCAGAAGGATGTTGTTTCATGGTCTGCAATGTTGACTTGCTATGCCCAAGTTGGCGATTGTGATGGTGCCACAAATGTATTCATCAAGATGACCAGGCATGGCTTGAAGCCAAATGAGTTTACAATCTCTAGTGTCATTGATGCTTGTGCTAGTCCGACAGCTGGAGTTGACCTGGGTAGGCAGTTCCATGCTATTTCTATCAAGCACAGATGCCATGATGCACTCTGTGTGAGCAGTGCACTCGTTAGTATGTATGCAAGAAAAGGGAGCATCGAGAGTGCTCAGTGTGTCTTTGAGAGGCAAACAGATAGAGATTTGGTGTCATGGAACTCAATGCTATCAGGGTACGCACAGCATGGTTACAGCCAAAAAAGGTCCTTGATGTATTTCGACAGATGGAAGCTGAGGGCATTGAGATGGATGGTGTCACATTCTTTTCTGTGATCATGGGATGCACTCATGCTGGTCTTGTTGAAGAAGGTCAGAAATACTTTGATTCGATGGGCAGAGACTACGGGATCACTCCAACCATGGAGCATTATGCGTGCATGGTTGATCTTTATAGCCGTGCAGGCAAGCTGGATGAAACAATTAGCTTTATAGAAGGCATGCCATTTCCAGCAGGTCCGATGGTATGGCGCACATTGCTAGGAGCTTGTAAAGTTCACAAGAATGTTGAGCTTGGAAAGTTAGCTGCGGAGAAGCTGCTGTCACTTGAACCTCTTGACTCAGCTACATACGTGCTTCTCTCCAACATTTATTCGGCTGCAGGGAAGTGGAAAGAGAAGGATGAAGTGAGGAAGCTCATGGACGCTAAAAAGGTTAAGAAAGAAGCTGGATGCAGCTGGATTCAGATCAAGAACAAAGTCCATTCCTTTATAGCTTCAGACAAGTCGCATCCTTTATCAGAACAGATATATGCAAAGCTCAGGGCAATGACAGCTAAGTTAAAGCAAGAAGGTTATTGTCCTGATACAACCTTTGTGCTTCATGAAGTTGCAGAAGAGCAGAAAGAAGCTATGCTGACAATGCACAGTGAGCGCCTAGCCCTGGCGTTTGGTTTGATAGCTACACCACCAGGGGCACCCCTTCACATTTTCAAGAACCTGCGGGTTTGTGGGGACTGCCACACGGTTATCAAAATGGTCTCTGAAATTGAGGATAGGGAGATCGTAATGCGAGATTGCAGCAGGTTCCATCACTTCAATTCAGGAGTATGCTCTTGTGGCGATTTCTGGTGAATTGAGTCTGACCAAAATGGTTGTGCATTCAATACTCAGCCAATGTCCCCTTTGAACAATATCACTGGTAATTTGACTTCTAAGATGTTTTATGTGCCTTCCATCTCTCAGGTTGGATGTTACTCCTAGCAGAAAAGGAGTGAGTTAGCGCTTATTCCACATAATCTTCAGGTATCTTAGATTCCAACACGAAACGTTGCACTAATCATTCAGCATCAGGGAATAGTCAAGCGGTAGCAGCGTTAGTACCTGCCAACAGCGCCTATGAGATGAGGATGCATGCCGATGCAGGGGCGTACCAATTGTGGGGGTGCTACACCAAGGAATCTCCGTGCGTGGTCTATGTCAGCTATCTCTCTCCCTGTTTGCTAGTGTCGGCACATGTACTACCTGTTTGACAGAATGGCAGCGTGTTAGCAGATCTGTGTCTCTGTCTGCGCATGGTGGCCTGAACCGAGCTGAGCACTGTACACTGCTGAGTTCACACCTTCATGTACCCAGCCATGCACTGACAGTATCTTGAAAGACGTTAGCATGGTTAGTTTCAGTCATTGCTGCATCCAGAGGCAAGTTTGGTTATCATTGTTTATCAAGTTTGAAGCTTTGAACACTATGTATCAGGCATTCTCGAAGGAGACTTTATAGCTAGTAAGTGAACAGTGGGACCTCTCCTTATATCTTCCCAAATATGTTGCTGTTTCACTAGTACTTAGACAAACTAGCTGTGATTGGTTTGGAAGCCCATAGTCCACGAGCTCCTTTTATATCCTATATATTTTTCAATGTAATGTGAAATATTTGCTGAAGTGCCGTATAAAAATAAATTCTATGCACATCCAGGTTGTCTTTTTGCTAGGCATAATGACAGTTTCATAAGCATGTATCGAGCAATATACTATACTCCACAGATCCCCAGTTATCATATTTAATTTGGGGAGGTGACTTAACATTTGTACATTGCCCCCCCAGCAAATGTGAACACCGTCATTACTTGTCCTTTCTTGGCTGCCCAAACTAGAACCATACTCCTTTGAGTTATCCTTACTTTGAAGTTGATATTTGACTGTTATTTCTGCACTTGCAGCTTTTTCTAAATCTGAAGAAAGTTCACTTCTAAGAGTATAAGCAAAGCAGTAAACTCTGTTAGGCTAACTCAAAATAATCTAGGAAGTTTAAACTAACTTTATGAGTAGATGATCAAACCAATGGCCACAACTCCAAATGCTACATAATACAGCCAGATTATCTGTGGGTTCGGCCAAACTATGTAAGATTATTATTGGGTGACCTCACACAAGTATTCTGGGTCAGGAATTTTCCTGTACATGAAGCGACCAACATTTTACTCTGCACATCTCTGTGCCATATTTGATTTGGTAGAAATCTATCTATTGAAAAGGTACCCCACTAACAGATATGAAGTTCTTCCTTATGTGTCCTTTCTTGGTTACTTGAATTAGAACCAATTCTTGTTGAATTGTCTTCAATTGGAAGTTGCTGATATTGAGCTGTTGCTTCTGTACTTCCAGCTGTTTCATCATCTGAAGAACTTTCACTTCATATATCAGAACAAACAAATTTTGTTAGATTTCTGCAACCATTGAGTCACATATCTGAAAATTATGTAGGAAGGTTTATACAAACTTACTTCCAAGAATAGATGATTAATCCAATGGCCACAACTGTGAATGCTAGGTAGTACATCCAATTTATCTGTGGACATATGACATATGTGAGCATATTGGGAATATGTTATCATTTGGGGCGAGTATTCTGTTCAGAAAAATCACCTGTTGATGATAGAATAAAACTTCGAATGGCAACTGCCCACATGTCAGATGTTAGCAGTGAAAGGTTGAACAATGTCGCTCCACTCATCTGCAAAAGAACATAAGAAAAAAAAAAAGCTAAATGTTATTCGACTGATTGGAATTACAATGAGGGCCGCTTTTTTTCAGATGTTATGTAGTCAGCCACTATTATTTAAACTGTTTTCATTTATTATTTGTTTATTTTTAATACACCATAACCAGTTAACCATTTGACAGGTCCTAAGTTTCTCGTGCTGCCTACTTGTGGAGCTCATGTCGTCCCTGACATGTTGGAGATATTAACCTTAAGAACAAAAGGAGTAATTGTGTAGAATATGAAAATTGCCACTGCAAATCCTGCAAACAGACTTATCTGGAACAAATGAAAAAAAAAGTAGGAATGAGTTTCCAGATAATCAAATCAGTAAGGTTTATGGCAGAAAAAGAGTTTCATGGTAGAATGTACTTTTCTTACCATTGTTGGAGACCATGTAACTGCTTCTAGGCCCTTCCTTTCAATTATAAGTCTACGGTCCATTAAGTTGAAAGGTAACAAGAATCTGGGTCACATTTATAGTTACAACTTTTGTTCGAGGAAATCATGCTGATAGTTTAACTTCACAAAAGAGAGAAAATATTTAGATGCCATTTTTCAGATTATGCCAGTCTGTTTAACAGATCTTTAGCAGTTACCATTTTTTTTTCCAGAAAAACTGTGGTGATAGTTTAGACTTCCAAAAGAGAGCAATTTATAGATGTGATGGTCAATAGATTATGCCAGTTTGCTATACAGGTCTATTACTAATAATGACATTTTGAGGATACATCTGCACTATGCTGATCAGCAACCCAAAGAGTCCAAGCATTGCAACAACTTCAACTCTATCCTTTTTCTTGACACAGTATTCCTACACATATGAAGAAAATGAAATGCTTCTTGCCACTGGGAGAAACTGTTCCTGAATACATG
Organism: Chrysopogon serrulatus; assembly: GCA_015844335.1. Classification (NCBI taxonomy): domain Eukaryota; kingdom Viridiplantae; phylum Streptophyta; class Magnoliopsida; order Poales; family Poaceae; genus Chrysopogon; species Chrysopogon serrulatus. The sequence goes on along the minus strand of JADLZL010003786.1, from coordinate 115,649 downwards.
CAGATGTATGTAATGCATAACTAACCTCCCGACATTGCTAAACGCAAAAACCGACTGTCCCAGCAATAACAAGGACATCCCCCAGAAGTGGTATTTTTCCTGTATCTGCCGAAAAATAAGATTTACATATGATGTTAACAATTATGTAACTACCAAAACTAGAAAGTATATTTCTACCATAATGTTCATAAAGTCACGTATACGTCTACACTTATTGCATTGCAATTTATGCACCACTAATATTGGTATTCTTGATTGTTCTTCTATCATTTCTTTTAAGGGAGATGCTACTGCCATGATTTCCTAGTTCTCAAAATGAGTTGTTCTTTGAGTCTTTGTTATTGACTTTCTAATTGAACTGCCATGATGCTTGGAGTAACTTACCTTGCTCATCTGGAGAGTTTGCATCTGAAAGCAGCACAAGGGCAAGCCCTGCCACACATGTCCCTGCCCCCACGAACTGCCATAACGAGTATCTTGTGCCCAATGCGTACCAGGTGAGCATGATTACCCATACAACAGTCCAACAATCCAACAAAGTTACACTGGTAATGTATGAGTACTGGTATGCCTTTACAACTGGGACATAGTGGTTAGATGTTGATCAGCAGTAGCAAGAAGGACCTAACAAAATTTCATTGAGTTGTAACTGTGTAGTGAGTGCCTATACTACTCACCAAGATAGTTCCCCTGTACATCAAAGAAGGCCAGAGCTAGATACCAGTACCAAGCTATCTGCAAGACAACTCATCAAGAGTCAAGACAGTGAGCTATGAATTGCAACAGTTTTCTGAGTTGACTTATGCAGCTACTCTTACTTGCAGCTTCTGCCGTCGACGCAGGACGATTGGTAGATAGACTAAGGTCAGCAACAGGTAAGCGAAGAAAGATTGTGTCAGTGGTGCATCAACTCCTGCACAAATATAGTAATTCAAGGTAAGTAGTAGCTCAAATTACCACTATCCGGATGACAATCATAACTAAAATTCTCATAGACACTAACAAATCTGTGCATACTGATCAGCCCAATGAGAGATGAAAGATTGACTACCAAGATTAGCAATGAGGGAGGAGGTGAAGCTTGAGGCGGCCATGGAGAAGGCGACGAGCTGCCCGAGGAGCAGCATGAGCAGCAGGCTCCATACATCCCTCTTAATCTCCATCATCAGCGCGAGCACAGCTCACCGCAGCCCGGATCAGATCAGTTGCAGTTCCCGCAGAAGGAGAAGTTATTTATACGCCGGCGAACAAAGAGGACCATGGGGCTGATGAATGGAAGGTGGAAGTCTGGAGTGCAGGACCTGCAGGTGGACCGCGTGCAATAAACTAACTCTCGGTGGCCTCGCGGGTTGTTAGGGGGCACCATGTGACCTCTCTGTCGATTAATAATTTCTGCAAGCGACGTGGGACCTTGGCCACCATGGGGATCTTGTCTTTAGCTGAGCAAGTAGCATGTCCTGCCGTCTTCAATACAGATCTCGTGCTTCATGTCCTGTGAAGTTTATTCGGTGGCCATGTAGCAGGCCTTCATAATCATATCATACAGCTGATGATTGCTACAGTTTTTGAAAGGAAATGCTGAACGAATTTCAGAGAGGATCCGATGCAGATACAGACATACTGTTACTGGCCTGCTAGGAAGAGCCTGTTCGTTTTAGCGAAATTAGCAGTCAGCCAGTGGTGTTTTTTTCTCCCAACAAATTAGCCAGCAGTATTTTCAGCCAGCCAAGCATGCTGGTCAACCAGACTTGAATTAAACACGTATAGCAAATCTGCAGGTAACCAAATTCAGAGCCACACTTCTTATGAATTCTCAATGTCTTTTCTTTGCCTTACTGTGGTTCAATATAAGTTTGGAGAGTTATGCTTTGGTTCTCAAATATTCCTCTTTGGACACTATTGTCGGAGAGTTTACCAACTAAACAAATGTTTCCAAATTGTAGTATTCAAAGCATGGAATTCTACAGTTTTACAATCATGAAATTTGGAACACTAGATTCTCCAGTGTTTTGCGATAGGATTTCTTCAGCATCTCATATTGTGGCGCACTTAGTATATCAGCTACGCACTTTTACAAGTGTCAAGAAAGCTTGCGTGTCTACCAGTGTCTCAACCTAAATTTGAGCTTCAGGATTAAGGAGGCAGTACTTGTGGTGGGGAAACTTTGATGTGATGGATGGAAATGGTTGGGACTGAAAGAGGCCACGGTAGCTTCACAGCAGAACGGAATATACCGGAACAACTTCCCTCAGTCCTAAAATATAATTACACATCTCCAGTCAACCAATCAAATATACAAAAACAAAAAACTGATATTCATCATACCAAGGATTTTTTTTTTTCAAATTTGTAATAGTCCCTTCATTGCCACTTAAAATTATACGTTTCTTTCACTGCCATCTATTTCTATTTTGACTTTACTTCGTTGCCATTCCGTTAATTTCCTAGGTAACGACGTTTAGAGAAGCCCCTGTGGCCGATATTTTATTGCTTTTATTTATTACCCGGTGCCGCGGCCGTTTGTTTGCCCGAGGAAGGAGACGAGGCTGCTCGCCGCGACGTGGGTGCGACGTCGTTGTTTCGTCGAGCACCATCACGGCCTCAACACATGGAGGGTTGCTCTTGCTCGCCCTGACGTGTGACGCCGTCGGTTGCTCGAGCACCATCATGACGGGTTGCTCGCCGCGACGTGCGAAGCCATCGTGGCATCGTCGTTTGCTCGATTACCATCCACGATTCACGAGGGGCCGCTTGCATTCCATGTGACGGACTGCAATTGCGTCTGCTTCTCTACTACCGGCGCCTGGACCGGGCCCCGCGCGCGAGAGTGGGCTGTGGCTGTGGCGCCTTCAACATGGGCCGAGTGGATCGGAAGCGGACGTGCGGGCCGGAACAGAACGGGCTGGTACGTGAGGAAAAGCTTGTACGTTTGTTCCGTATATGGTAGAAAATTAATAATGGATGCTTGCTTTAGTCCCACATCGTAATTCTTAACATGGGGGCTCCACTTCATTAGGGCCCAAGGGTGGCGTGCTCCTCATGAAAGCACACCCAAGCCAGTTCAAGTTGTTGCGGTTCATCCGTGTGTGCTAGGCACCCTTAGCAAAAAAGACAAAACAAAAACAATCCCTTCTTCAGAAGGGTAGTTGTGAAGATGGTGCTAGCGTATGACATGTACGTCTAGCCAAATTTAGTTCGTTTTCAATCTTTTTTTTGTCTTTTTAATTCATCTATATGTTTAACTCCATGTATTTAGAATTGAGATTGCAATTAAATTTTTGTATGTTTCAATCTTTTTTGTATTTTTAATTTCATCTATGTAAGAGCAACTCCAATGGAGCCCCTAAACAGGCCTATATTCTAATTCTAAGGGCTTGAGCAAAAAAATTTACTCCAATGGGCCTTCTATTTGGACTCCTATTTTAGGAGACCTCCTAAATTTTAGTTTCAGGCCCCCCAGAATTAAGAGGATCCTATCCCCTCCCTCAATATAGGGTCTTGGGCTAAAGTTGGAGTCAATTTTAGGCCCTCTACTTTTTACAGATCAGCATGCAAATAAAAAAAATAGGAGCCCAATTTACATGTTGGGCTGGAGTTGCTTTAACAACTCCATATATTTAAAACTGAGATCGCAAATAAATTTTTGTATGTTTCAATCTTTTTTCTCTTTTTTATTTTCATCTACTATGTGTTAACTCCATGTATTTAGAATTGAGATTGCAAACAAATAGATCGGTAAAACATGCAAACTAAAATTTGAAACTCTGCGTTGGACTTCTTCTTACATGACATAGCAGAGATCCTGATAATTCTTCAAAAAAAAATACTTTTAGCCCTAGAGCACCCCAATAGTCCAGCCAAACTACCCAAAAGAGGCTTCCTACTTGCCTATTTCGATAGCCACCTATTCTAATAGTACTTAGTTTTTGCTATTGTCTTTGGTAATCTATATCTATACCTAATAATAAAGAGACAAAACTTTTAGCCAATTTTTTTTGTTCAGCTTTTTTGGTCCAGCTTTTTTTTCGTCCAGCCTCTCCTAACGTTAAACTTAAGCGGAGTTGTAGACTGGCACGGAGAAGAGAAGTTCTCCAAAACGTAATAGTTGGAGACCGACACAGATAAGATGAGTTTTCCAAAACGGTAACAATCTAAGAGGAGCAAATTGAAGTCATGCACAAGATCAAAAGGCCTCCGAACCAGATCTCCTCAAGCTTACCCAATATAAACGAATCGACGGTAGATTGTGGTGGCGAGGGCTCAGCCGTGCATGGCCGGCTTTGCCCTTGAGGAAGGCGCCACCACCGTGAAAGCGTGGGCGCCACCCGCTAACAAGGAATCGAGGTGAGCCGAAGCCGAGCGCGCAGAGGCTGTGCCCGTCCCAAGAGATCCCACGCCGGAGCAACACCGCTGCCGCACCAACTCCTCGAGCCCGGCGCGGCGCTGCTCTCGTGTCGGGGCCTCGGGGGAGCCACTCTCCGCCAAGGACCCAACGAACACGCGCCCAGAAGTCGAGCGCCCCTAGAGGCCGGACACGCACGTGCCCTAGAGCCGAGGGCCTTGCGCTCGCCCGCCGTGGACGCCATGGGATGGGGACCGCCAGTGCTGATGCGCCCGAGACCCACACACTTGTCGGGCTGGCCAGAGCCACCGCTCCTGCTCTCCTAGCCTACTGCAAGATGGCCGGGGCCGCCTCGCCTGCAGCAACCTACGCGACAGGATGGCTGGGCCCGTCACGCCCGCACCTCCTCTCGCGCCGGGTCACCAAGACCGCTCGTGCACGGGGACACGGATCCTGTGCAGTTGTTACTACTACTGTAAGTTATGCAGTGGCTGCACGTGAGCCCTCCATTCGTGAAGGAATGGCTTGGATGAGAGCTCTCCTTTTCTCTCTCTCTCTTTCTCTCTTTATTTAATCATTTTATGTTAGCTATCAGTCGGTTCTTCTTTGGTCAAAAAATCGAGTCCAGAAAAGGAAAGGCACAGGTATTACAATTAATAATGCAATTAACACATGATAGCCTATTAACAGTAATAGTTACCTATATTGCATAGATTTTACTGTACAATCCCTCACATGCATATCTGAATAATCTCTCCTCTCTCTTGTCTTGAACAACAACCAATCCACCAAGATCACTTGTATCTGTGTAACTTTTGAACAGCAAAACTCATCCGACCTCCATGTCACCCAGAACTTCCAAGCTTCACCAAACCCACCAAAGAATCCATGTCGCTTTGCCGCATGCGTCCCCAATTTGGCGCCCGGCCCACACCATGTCACTCTCGCTAGGGGTTTGCTCTCTGCCGCCTGTTTGGGGGCGTAGCAGCACTTAGCACCTCCATAAGCGGTGGGAAGAGGTGCTTTGGAGAGTGCGTTCCATTGGTGCGGCAGTCCGCTTTGAGCATCGGCGTGAGTCTCTTTGCTCCTCCCAAAAAGAAATGACGCCAAACTCTCTTGCCATTTCCCTCCAAAATGGCTATTGGTAGAATAAAGTAAAGAAAAAAAAAGGAGGGAAAGGAGAGCTCTCATCCAAGCCGTCCCTTCACGAATGGAGGGCTCGGTGCGACCACCGCTTATCTTGCGGTGGCGGTAACAATTGCACCGGATCTGTGTCCGACGGCGTGGGTCTGGGCCCGGCCTAGGCCCCCAAGCTTCGGCGGAGGGGCCGCAACAGAACCTTGACGCCTAAGACGCCGTGGTTTTGTTGCGGCCCCTCCGCCGAAGCTCGGCGCCTTAGGCGTCAAGGTTCTGTTTCGGCGAGAGACAGAGAAAGAGAGGGAGCACGAGTTGGAGACAAGAGACCGAGAGCGTGAGACGAGATAATGGAATTGAGAGCTGCTGGATTGAACAGCGGACTCGAGGCTCGAGTTAACTGGATTGTATTTCCCTTTGGGTTCCGGAACGATGCTATCACTGCCCAGGCAGCACCGCAGTAGCCAGTAATAACAACCGAGATGACTCGGGTTGCGTGCAAGGGTGGAGACCAAGGGGGATTCATCTGGCCACCTGGGCCTGTCAATTGGAGATAAGTTGTACTTTTTTAACCATCAGGCTTAAAAAAAGGTTAATGGCTAAAACAAATATTCTACTGTAATAACTGCTGCCAGGAGACAAGTTTAAATTAATTTCACTTATCAAATAATAGTAGTTATAAGATTCATCATAGCACTGTATTGTTCATTTGAAAAGGAGAACTATTACACTTTTAATTGTTAAAAAAACTAACATAAAAATATACATATAGAATGGTAAAATCTGACATCCACTGATAGCAACACCTAGGCATATTTATTATATACTGAGTCCGTTCCAAATTATATAACATTTTGATATTTTTAAATACATAAATTTTACTACGTATCTAGACATATAACCTATATAAAGTACATAGAAAAACTAATAAATCTAGAAAAGTTAAAACATCTTATAATTTAGAACCGATGGAGTAGTATCTAATATTTGATGGAGAAAGGTTTCATGGTCCAAAATAGCTTATAATTGTTCTGTTAGATCCAATCTCTGTTATATATGTACGAAGTTAGATTGGCATACCAGAGACCGAGTCCGTAATAATATTCCATTAGATCCAATCCCTCTTTATACAAGTACGAGTTAGATTGGCATGCCAAAGCCTAATTTCTACATAAATTAAAATATATAGTATTTTCATGGTCCACCACTTTATCCTATATCTTAGGTCCATACGAGTTACAATGAAGTGTACAGTGTACACACTGCATGTGCAAAGTATGATCTCGAAACGAATTAAAACACATAAACTCAACATATATCAAGCATATATATATAAACATGGATGGCATAGAAGCGCAAGTGACATAAATCATCCACCTGATAATACATAATAATTTATAAGTTGTAACATAAATAGATGCATAACATTCCTATCTCCATCTTTTATAACCATTTGATAGCTTTTATCTCCCATTGCAACGCACACGGACCTTTTTGCTAGTACTACCTAAAACGTGACCCTTAAATTCGTTCCGACATGGAACGACATATGGGTCCCAAATGCCATCCTTCTTTCTATCCCCCATTGAAGAACTCAGCCATGTCACAAGGGCCTCGTGCCGGGTTTGGGGGTTGGGCAACTGGGGATAGTATTGGGCATCAGGTGAGGGCATGCATGACACTAGTACACAAAACATTAGTACTCGACGGTTCCAAAGCGTATTTGTCTTGGCGTTTTTGAACCGCCAAGACGAGAGGCCCCGATAGAAATCGGCGATTTCTACAAGCGGTTGTTTGAGAACCGCCCGTAGAAAATCGATTTCTACAGGCGGTTCTCTTAAGCAACCGCCTTGTAGATATCGTTGCCCGTAAAACACCCAAAAAATTGCAAAAAATAATTTTAAAAAGGCCAAAAATATTTTTCGAACCGGGGGAGGCACCCGCCCGCCTGTCTCCGTCGAAGTCGCAAGTCGCGCAATTTTTCGCGTAAAATCGCGCGCTACGCGGCGGTGGGATTCGAACTCGCGACCTCCCCCTCGCTGCGTACCCTCCCTTACCACCGCACCACACACTCACATATTATACAAACCCGATAGAAAATTGAATATTTGAGGGTCCAAATGAATTCAAATGAAAAAATGTTCAACTACAAAGTTTCATAACTTTTCAAGATCTACAACTTTCATATAGAGCTTTTCTCCATCCGAGCTCATTTGCAAAATTTGGATTTTAAATTTGAAAATTTCATTCGTAGTTTTACTTGGCTGAGATAATTTTAAATGAAAAAGTTGTCAACTACAAAGTTTCATAACTTTTTGAGATCTACAACTTTTATTTTGGGAGTTTCTTCATCCGAGAAAGTTTGAAAAATTCAAAAAAAAAATTAATTTGAAACTATTTCTCTTGGCGGATCTCTTAAGGAACCGCCAAGTAGAAATCGATTTCTACCGGCGGTTCCTTAAGAAATCCGCCAAGTACAAATAGTCGATTTCTACTGGCGGTTCCTTAGGAGAACCGCGTGTAAAAATCGTATTTCTTGGCGGTTTCTTAAGAGATCCGCCAGTAGAAATAGGGCTGATTTCTACAGGCTGTTCTAAAGTAAAACCGCCAGTAAAAATAAAATGCTAGTGTCAAGAGAAATCATTTGTGTACTAGTGTGAGGAGGCGGTGCTGCATTGCACAAAGTGAGGTTCGGCAGGCATTGATAAGGAGGCGGTGCTGCATTGCATGGAGAAGAGTCCGCGCGGGCGTCGGTGAGGGCATGATGGTGGTTGTGGAGGCAAGGCACGACTTAATTGGTGGGGCCAGATCTGGCCTTGCCAGGGTTGGAGCAGCGGCGGAGCCGGGCTAGAACTCAAGGGGGCCCAATTTTGCTGTAGTACTGTACTATACTAACTAAAGCTAATTCTACTGTACTATATACTTGGTTACGTGCACAAATCTTCTTGTTCACATCCTATCACACATAATAGTGCAAGAGTTGTAAGCTAAATTCATTTTTTAAACAGAAAGTAACACTAGCACAAGAATACACAAACTAGTATACTAGCATCTATGCACTTCACTATGGCACTACATGTTAACCGGTAAGTAAAAGGATACATATTGTACACTACGATGAGGGGATGCTGTTTAATAGTGTGCATGCATGAAACGCAAGCAAGCTATAGCTAACCCGAACAAACTAACACCAGGGCATCAAGTAGTACATGTATGTATATAGTCTCACAGTTGTATAGCCTTTGAAAAATCACCACGGAAGGGGGGCGGAGCCCACCATGGCCACAATGTGGCTCCGCCGTTGGGTTGGAGGTTCCCACGACAAAAGTGAAAGGGCCTAATGGCGGCAACAGGGGAGATGCTGAGAATATGCACACGTGGGACGGAGAAACATGAGTGCACCGAACTAGGTATGTTTAGTTTGAGGGGGTGAAAATTTTAGGTGTCACATCGAATGTTTTGTGCGATGTCGGAAGGGGTTTTCGGATACTAATAAAAAAACTAATTGCACAGCTTGCTTGGAAACCGCGAGACGAATCTTTTAAGCCTAATTAAGCTGTCATTAGCACATGTGGGGGTACTGTAGTGTTTAAGGCTAATTATAGACTAATTAGGCTTAAAAGATTCGTCTCAAGATTTCCAACCAAACTGTGCAATTAGTTTTTTATTTCGTCTACATTTAGTACTCCATGCATGTGCCGCAAGATTCGATGTGACGGGTACTGCACAAAAACTTTTGGAACTAAACACGCCCAACCGGATAGGGGCCGGGCAACAGAAATGAGTAGTTGGAGGGGAAAAATAGAAGGTCACAGTAGTTAGAGCCAGTTTTTTTCACCACTTTAAATAAAGTAAAGAACGTTTTTTTAATCTTAGCAGTCTACTAATTAACAATGGATTGAATTTGTGGGTCTTGCGAGTAACTCTGCTTACTGATTTATACCAACAAGGCAACAGTGTTTGGGTTTTTTCAAAGTAAAAAGATGAAGAGAAGAGATAAAATCATAAAACTGATGGTGCTCGTGAAAAAAAAGAGACGGGGATAACGAAACTTCTTCGACCCATAGGCCGCAAGGTCTTGCCAACAACGTGGGCCGCAAGCGCACAAAAAGGAAAAAGCAATACTTGAATCGGCCCACGACAGAAGAGAAGTAAACAAAATAAGTCACTAAGCAAATCCAGACCACTCATATTTAACTCAAAGTTCGGCTCAATTTTTTTTAACTCAAAGTAAAGTAGCTGGCTATCTATTATATTGCCCATATTTAATTATGAATGCCTCGAAATTACCCTATTAAAATCAGAGAAAAATAGAAGCAAAATGTCTTGGACATGTTGATAAACTATTCATCAATGCCATTATTTAAGAAAAATATGAAGCTGATAAAAAAGAAAACATAAATCAAAGATGTGTGTACACCATACTTAATACATTTACATTTAATATACTTAAATTAAAATTATATAATATACTATAAAATATAAACATAGTCCAATACAAAAAATAGAAACATACTCCCTTTGTTGAAAGAGAATGCAATTCTAGGTTTGAGGCTAGTCAAGCTTTGTCAAGTGTGTCCTATTTTATAAGCAAAGAATATCAACATTTATGTCTCTAAATATATTTACTATGAAAATCTATTTTATAATCAATCTAATGATACTTATTTGATATAAAAAATTAGTATTAGTAATTTTTGTATAGAGGCGGCTAAAGTTGAAATTGTTTGAATCCCTTGAGAAGTGATAATTGAATTCTTTTTTTTTTGAATAGAGGGAGTAGCAAACATGAGGATGCTTTTTTCAAGAGAATAATAATGTCTCTATATATTATTGTGGAAAAGTACAAACGCTCATAGTTGTTGATATATCACTCCTTTGTATACATACTATACTACAATTACTCAAGTTGAAGAGAATAAGAAATTACTTTGAGAGAAGCATGTATATAGGTGGAGAAGACAAGTGTTGCATGAAAAGCTAAGGAGATAAGATTTCCAGTGCCACTAGTCCAAATAAAAATTCCTTTAGAGTCAATAGGAATCGTCGAAACAGATGGACATACCGAAAATCTATTAGGGTGTTGTGTCACAATATTTTGGGATGTTGGGATGTGTATCATGTCAAAGTCCATTAGGAATGCGTGGAGTGTCCTGACCGCCCAAACATATATTCAATAGGCATCCGCCAACGTCTAAGTTAGGGTTTAGATTTTGTTTACATTGATTTTTTTTGAATAATTTTATCATTAATCAGTTTGTGGGACCCCAACTTGTTAGCTCCATCTCATTTGTAATATTAGATTGCATTCTTTCTTATTCTTGCTTGTGTTTTTTATTTGTAGGTAAGGATTAGCTTCATGATGAGGGTAACCAGATAATGCAGGATTGGTAACAAAAAAAGACGTGGTGTTACAGTTACATTATTGGGTCTTTGGTGATCAGAAGTTATAAATTATGCATGTCGAACTTTTGCCTACTCAAGAGTTACCTCGACCTAAGACTATCTTCAACAAGCGACCCAAACCGCTACCCATACCCATTTTTGCGTCATGCACAAAGTGAAAATTCGCCCTCCAACAGCGTAGGCATTCGGAGTACCCTTTTGCATGTGAGGAGAGAGGGAAGGCAAATAAGCGTCCTCCTGACGCGATGACCTAAATCTTTGGCGCGAGAGGGGGCCATGGGGCGCAGTGGCAAGGAGAAGACGGGCGGGCCGGGTGGCGTCTTTGTGCTACGCCGGCCAAGTGGCCAAACCCCAAGCCGGGCCAGGCGTGCCCGCACGGCGGCAAGGCAAGGTGAGAAGAAGCCGCCGTCGCCGCTTCCTCGCTTCCGGTTCCTCTTCCGGCGCCCATCCCTCTCCCTGCCCGGCGCAGCCCGGCGCCGGTGGTGGCGAGCTCCGGCCCGGGGTTGGCTGCCGATGCGGGACGGCGCGGGGAGAGAGGCACGGCGACCAGCGTCTGTCTCCCACCGCCGCAGCAGAGGGGAAGGAGAGCGGCGAGGGAGAGCGCGGACTCGGCTCCAGCGAGGTGGAGCTTACTCCAAATAAGCGGATCCGCGGCGGGTCCGCGCGGCCCCGGCGAGGAGGAGGCGGCAGCGCGGCAAGGAGGCAGGCGGTGCTCGGCGAGTGGGTTTCCTCGTGTGCGTGCACTGTTGGAGAAGGGGATTTTTGGGTCCATGACCCTTCTGTTCTCCGTGACCCAAAGCCAAGTATGCGTCTCCTATTTGCATCCTGCTTGTTGAAGATAGCCTAATACAAGATTGGGCATCCTCATACTTACCACCTAGCCAAGGTTACTATCTGTTGGTGGAACTGGAACACCTACTTCGAAAACATTAATGAAGTCATAGACTCGATAATATGACATCATATACATAGTAGTAGGTAAGAAAAAAAATGTTAAGATGTATTAGGATGGAATATAGCATGATAACCGTGCAAGCTTTGTGGGCCACTTCCCTAGTTAATTAATTATAAAGAGATTCTGTGATTAATAACGCTATTACACCAGATCAGAGGAGGCATTATTCCTTGCTACTATATAGTATAGTAGTATGAATTTGGATGTCAATAGTAGTACTAGGGTTCTCTGCATGTAACGAAGCCATTGGTGGAAATGCTAGCGATTTTCAGACATGTCCCTCTCAACAACGCTGCCCTCTGCACTTCAGCTCTTACCGACGAAATAAAGGAGTTCCTACCTTTGGCTCCCTTCAAAGTCTTCAGAGTTTAGGTGAAAAACAGAGTGCACTACAGTAATAGGCCCGTCAAGTCCGCGCGCACATAATTGCTCGACCTGTTTACCGTGTACGTAAATTCTAAATTCTTGTGGCAATATTACAGATGCATGCAGTCGTCATTCAGAGATCAACGCCCCCACGTCGTCGCTCCAGTCAGGAACTCGATAATCCCAGCAGTACCACCGTCGAAACGCAACAGAGGGAGCCATTTTTTTCTTCTTCTTTTTTTTTTTTTTCAGTCAAGCGGTGGTAGCCAGCCTATCGCACTCACTGCAGATACAGGCGCGGAAGTTGCAAATCAGTTTCTGAAACTGGGAATCTTGATGAGCGACTGCAGAACGTACGTACTGACGGTCATCATCCAATTCTTGGGTCAAGTCTGACGAGCATATCGTTGGAGAGACCTTGGCGCCCACGGCTGAATTTGTTATCGTCTCACACACATCGATCCCAACCCATCCCATGTGAGTGCTCCTACTGAAGTGCAGCGAAAATGTTGAACACGGAAAAACGCGGCGAACATTGCTGCATTCGCGTCATCAGATTGCTGATCGTTGCAGGACATCTGTGACGTACTGCCACTGCCAAATTAGCCGTCCACGTATGGGGCACGCGCGCGTGTACCTGCTCACGTTTTGTTTAAGGTTTCGCGCACATCAAGGCTGGAGGTGTATATATGCAGGTCCGAAATTTCTAGGATCCGTGTGCGTGGTGTCCTCGTTGCAGCTGCTCGCTAGGTCATCGATCGTTGCGGCGCCGTTCACACTGGATAAGCTCGGAGATTAGCGGCTTAATCATGCATATCGATCATTTGGTGATGTGTGATGCGAGTGCATGGATAAAAGTATAGAATACTTAGAGAAGGCGGGATTAATATATAATCCAAGCCAAGCGTGTGCAGCTGTGTGTAGTACAGTATATACTACGGCAACAAACAACAATATAGTACAGTACAGTACTAGTATATCCCCGGCCGATGTGATCGTCGCATCTGCTGGGGGCGTCGGCGTATAGTACGTGATTGCGCGCTGATAGCGTCAGTCATCGCACACCACACGCCTCGAATTCCTACGATTGAAAACTAGTGTTCCCAAGCGTATTACGTTGCAATGATCGAACTCATCGAACGATCGGCGCTCAGACTTTGAATGTATCTGCTGATGACTTAGGGGCCGTGGCCATCATATCAGCTTCTGCTTAGCTACTTTTTCGCCTCGATCGTGTGCTGCTTACGTTCCCACCCGTGGACGGAAGCTTTGTTTAAAGGCCAACTGCCGTAATCACGTTTGCGCGCGCCTGATGGGGACACTGGCTACGGAGCTCGATTGGGCGCATATGGACAGGAGAGGACAGGCAGAGCGCCGCAGAGGCAGGGGATCGATTAGGGGAAGGAACAGAAGCTGACGCCTGACTGATAGCGAGAGGTGCGCAAGAGACAGCAGCGAGACGCTCTCTCGGCGTCCGTTGAATCTGCAGCCGGACCGGGACAAATAAAGGATCAGAACCGCATGCATTACTTAGTACTACTCCATGTAGCTATAGGGTTAGTTGACGATATGTAGATAGATGCTTTCCCTTTGCATCGGGGAGAAAGAAAGTGGTGGTAGAAACAGACTCGATCCATCGGTGGAATCTGACGGACTTTGAGCCTATCTAGCTAGAGCTAGCTGCTGCGTGATTCATCATCGATCTCTGGGGTGGGGAAATTAAAGTTGGGCCGTCCATTGCTGGTAGCTTTGCTTCCCGTGGCGGACGAACTGAACTGCCGGTGTGAGCGCAGAACGAACCACATGGCGGTGTAGTTGCGCCTGACTCGCTCGGTGACTTGCCTTCGCTCACTGTCTTTCCTTGATGCTTATCTCACTACTAGTATTAATGAAATTTCAGTTCTACCTACCTACCTTAAGCAGTTAAGCTTATGCTTATCTCGCTATTAATGAAATTTCCGTCTCCGGCCTCTGGTTGGCTCCGTGCGTTAATAATATAGGACTATATAGTTAACATATTTGACAAATTAAGCACAAAAGCAGTGAAGTTACAAATCAGATAAGACGATGCGACGACGACGAGTGCACGTGCAACTTGCTGCTTCAGCCTGCAGGTCGGTCTGTGTCACATGTATGAGCCAAGGTCCATTAGGGTTGCCATGGGGAGCAGCCGCAGCCGGCTGCCATCGTCATCATCACTTCGCGCGGAAGTTAGCTTAGATATTTATTAAGAATTTTTAGAACAAGTTAATTTATAAAGGAAGGATCTGGTCGATAAGGATCTCTTGCCTTTTAAAGTCCACTCGGGACTATAAATATTAGGGAGTTGTAATCAAATGAGATCAAGAAAGCAATTGGACGAAAGCTCTCTTATTCCAGCTCTTCAACCCTCAGGCTTTCTCTCTCCCTCTCCCCCGCGCCTACGCCATAGCCACCGCCGCCCCTTGCCCAGCGCCGCCGCCGACCGTACGCCACCGCCCCAAGAGCGTGCGTGTTCCCCCCTCCCTTCATCTTCCTCCTCCAATCTACTAGCCCCAATCCACCCCCCGCTGCGTGTGTTACAACTGGTATCAGGCAACCAGGAGGATTCATATATTGAATCTATGGTGACCATTATTGACCTCGAGAAGCTGCTCGGTGATTTTTCCAAGAAAATCATTGCGAAGCTTGACGACATCCACACCAAGATCGTCGATATCTCCGCGCGCGTCAACGTCAGAATCACAGATGAGATGCCCACGGAACCCACCCGCAGGAAGGGAGAGCTCTTGCCGGCCAAGATCGTGGACGTCATCAACATCCTAGAGGTGAGTTCGAACGGATCTGCTAAATCTCTTGCTCACGTGTATGAGCAATGCTTCCTCGCCTTGCTGGAGAAGAGCAAGGCGCCACCGGCGCCTGTGGCTCCATCCCTGATGAAACCAGCGACATCTTCCACAAGCACGGAGAGTATCGCCAACATCGACATCGGAAGCTGTGCCATGGAGTCAGGGCGTGCGCCCACGGGCGCCCCTACCATAACCACACCAACGGTGATCATCGACGTTCTGGCACCGATCGTCAACGACACCGTCATCACCATGGCCCGAGCTAGATCAATTCTGGATGCCGCCATTGACGACAATCTTGTTGTAGGGAAACAGCAAGTTGAGATCGTCACCGATAAATTTGTCATCAACACCATGACGGAGAAACCCGTCGCCATCGACACTCAGTAGGACGGCGCTGCCGTCATCTCGCTTAGCGTCATGGAGGAGAGTGCTCTCACGAGCACGGTTGCCTTCAGTACCAATGCAACGGTCATCAGCAGCAATTCACCACCGGCAACAGATCTAATTGAGCTGGAGTACACCAGAGATGCCGTCGTCAACGCTCGCTACAGCCAACTGTTCATAGATGCTGATCCAGTCACCAGGTTTGATACCCAAATCACTTCTAGTTTTATTACTACAATTGCATCTTTGGAGTGTTCAGATGAAAATCATGCATTCACTGGGAGCAACATCACCAACAAGATCCAACCCAAATTGGATCAGGTGAACACCATCAACAACACTGGAGTCACAGTTCAGTATGATGCTACTGACAGCTTGAGCGCTATAGATCAGAATCATGCCACCAAGGGCATCACCGTCAGTGATATGAAGGTACCAATCATCACCCCCAATACAGATCTGGTACAGGAAGACGCTATCGCTGATTTGTTTGCAGTCAAGCGAGCAGGTATAGAGAACTCTTTTTTAATCATCGTTTTTGATATGGGAGAGACCATTAATGGTCACAACAACGGATGCTCAGAGGGCCATGGGGATGAACACCTGGATGACCACTTTCCTCGATAACTAGCTATTTGGCCACCGATAAACCAGGCGCTCGGGACTACTCCACCCTAGCCACCGTTTACGAAGGTACTACTGACACAACTCATCTGATCACCACAAAATGAGATTAGTATTGGTAGTAAGATTGGATCGCATCATCTAGTCATCAATGGCTCGGGAGATCTGCTTTCGATAGTGAATGCACTGCATCGTCCATAGAAGATAGGGGATGACCCAGTTGACAAGGATGGCAGTGATGACAACTACAAGCAAGCTGAGACCCCTTACAACAGACCAATCGAATATGCAAACTTTAATTTAGTAAATTTAGAATTGTTGTATATACCTTTGATAGAGATCAAACTAGCGATGGACACGGAGATATTGGCCATGGCAGGCGTCACTTTCAGCACCGGCAACTATATATTCATGAACCCAGGTAAGTCAGCGCTGATAAGATTGGAGCAACCAATGTGGGATTTCTCTGTGATAGAGGTGGTGGCCAAGTTGTTGGAGCAACCACTGTCACGACATCTTATGCACATTAGGCTAGATACACCAACAGATATTGGCACGTTCAAAAGGATGCTATGGCTATCTCAAATGGGGCTTCTCTTCAGGCTGCAACAAGCAATGAATAATCAAAGAAATGAGTACGCAATTTTACATTTCACCCGCAAAGCCCCTCTGTGTTTCCTCTGCTCCTTGGTCATTCATGATGTACCGCTTCTAAAACACACATGCAACATCAACAACTGTGCCATAGGATTCACGCTCTACGAGATGGAGATGGTCACTCGATGACCATATACAAAAGCGATTCACTTGCCGAACAGATTAGCGTCTATGACAACAACATAGAGATCATTCAAGGTACACCCGTGCTGATAAAGTTGGAACAACTAAGGTGGGACTTATCCATGATTGAGGCGATAGACAACTTGTTGAGTCAACCACTGCTGCTACAGCACCTCATACAAGTCTGGCTGAAACTACCGACGGACGTTGGCACATTCAAACTACCACCATGGCTATTTTAGATGGAGTTCTTCGTCGAACTGCAACAAATAGTCAATGCTTACAAGAACGGGTATGGACTTCTTAATATGGCAGATAAGGCTAATTTATGGCTCCTCTACTTCTTTGATCTGCCAAACTGCTATAATACCATTGGCGATAGACCTCCGCCCAACAACGTCGACAACTATGTCATTGGATTCGAGCTCTACGAGATGGACATGGCCATACACTTGGCTCGACAAATGGCATGCTACACCAAAATGGGCGCCTACGACGTTCCTTGCGTCGTCACTATACCGTCGATACGCGCCCACGACATCAACGACTGGCTCAAATTTCGACAGAGGACGCGCCGAGCGGAGAAGGGGAGAGTTATTTCACATGTATGGGCCAAGGCCCATTAAGGTTGCCATGGGTAGCAGCCGCCGCCGCAGCCGCCGCCTAGCCGTCAGCTGCCGTCATCGCCGCTACTTCGCGCGGAAGTTACCTTAGATATTTATTAAGTATTTTTAGAATAAGTTAATTTGTAAAGAAAGGATCCAGTCGATAAGGATCTCTTACCTTTTAAAGTCCACTCGGAACTGTAAATATTAGAGAGTTGTAATCAAATGGGATCAAGAAAGTAATTGGACGAAAACTCTCTTATTTCAGCTCTCCAGCCCTCGAGCTCTCTCTCTCTCCCTCTCCCCCCCGCCTACGCCATAGCTGCCGCCGCCCCTTGCCCAGCGCCGCCGCCGACCGTGTGCCGCCGCCCCTAGCTACGGCGCGCGTGCTCCTCCTCTCCTCCTCTTGCTCCTCCAATCTACTAGCCCCAATCCACCCTCCCGCTGCTCCTCCAATCTACTAGCCCCAATCCACCATCCCGCTGTGTGTGTTGTTTATGATTGATCTCACGGCTAGCTAGCGCACACAATTGTAAGCTAACAAGGCACAGACAGCACACAATTATTCTGCGACGACGACTGCGAGAGAAAACGATCGAAGTGAACTGACGGGCTGCTGAAAATGGGAAACGGAAGCCGGGCCGGGCGTGCCGGCCGACCGACAAACGCAGGTGGCGCTGCACGCTTGGCGATGATGGCATGGCAATGACGCGTGCATATTCCCCGGCCCGCCCCGCGAGCGCGCGTTTATCGCAAACCGCGGGCACATTACATGCGTCGCCGTCGCTCTCGGCCTCTCGGGGTGCTGTCTCTCGCTCTCGCTCTCGCGGCGCCTGATCCTCCCGGCCCTCCGCCGCCTTTTTGACATTCCGTTCTCTCCGACGCCATCGTATCATCGTCGACTTCGTCGTCCAGTGTGTTCAGACCCTCTCGCTCGCTCGCGGCCCAAGTCCTCCGTCCGTCCAATAGCTTTTCTTTTCCTCGGCCGGCCAGCCGGCAGCACATATACCTGTCGTTATTGCTTCTTGCCTTGTTTGCTCACGCTGTCACGTACATATCTATCTACCTTTCGGACACCAGCGTACGTGCGCGGCGGCAGCAGCGAACACGTCGCACAACAACCGTACGTATACCTTGTCACTTGCACTATTCAGACCATGCATATATGCATGCATGCAGTTATGCAGGAGGAACCTCTCGTGCTACGTGCTTAGCTTGCGCACTGAGATATATAGACGGGCTGCAGCATACATGTACTGTACAAGAATTAAGCTTCTGTAGCACTTTATTTGGCGCCACGCTAGCTTTCAGTTCACCTGGCCAGGCCAAGCGCACTATAATTTACATTATCTCGTCGTCGTCGAGTCTCCCGGTCTAACAATAACTTTAGTTAGTTTCTCTCTCCATTTATGCTTTCGACCACCCCACTATCGATCGACGCACACTACGTCAAGGTTGGAACCGATCAAGGCGGGTTTGTGATCGATCTGGTTCACAATCTCGTCCAATCCAAGGAGCCCTAAAGTTGGACTTGGTCGAAAAGCTAAGGCTACTACTTATGACCTATCCTGCACACGACTTTGAGGCCACAAAAAAGGCATTCATCTGCTCAAGTAACTAATTTTTCCCTTCACAAAAATTGCCTAGTTTAGATTTACCAGCGCGCGGGTCGATCTTATAGTTGAAGTTGATCAAGCAACAACGCCGTATATATATTTTGGTCCTCTTGTTTGTGGTTTATCCTTTGATTATTATAGTAATATATGTGCGCATCTCAGTTTAATCCGCGAGCGTGCAATGGATTCATCGTTTTCTTGACTAGCTTTTTGTTGCGTCGTTCTTGCTTTTGCTTGCGACACATGTGCCTTCGCGAACGTTGAAAAAACTTGTTCATGAATCTATATACAACTATACAAGCGTGCGCGCCCACAGGAAAATAAAGTAGATACGTCATTCCTAGACCTGCTCTCTAATATAATTATATAGCACAGGGTCCTATATGCATACTTAAGCAAAAATAAATCAACATTCTACATGTACAACCACTCCCTCCTGATCTGCAGTCTCCATTCATATTTTGTGCGTTTTTTTAATATAGTATTCTAATAATAGAACTTGTGGAGCAGCAACTAATCAGTTGATTGTTGGTTAGGATTAATATACTAACAAACTGTAGGTACGGTGTGCTGCTACGTATACCTGGCCTACTCATGCAGTATATATATGGCATCTGTTCACACGCAAACATGACACTGAAAAAACATAACTGAGTGTAGCAAGTGTAGCAAATCCTGCATATCTTGAAGTTGCTCTTCTCCGCGGATATACAGTTCGATTTAGATCCAACAGTATAATCGGTGGTGGGTCTTCCTAAGCAACTAACGAATATATACATGATCCTGTGTATATATTATGACCCCACATATATAACATATGTACTAGCACAACAGTAAACTTCATCCCTTAAATTCACTTTTTGCCACACTAACTTGAGCCGCTAAAATTTCTCCTTTAGGTGAAACTAGTCCCTCATCTAAGGCATGATTTACTAAACTGGGAGGATTGAGAGGGATTTAATCCCCTACAAGTCAAAACCCCCTTCAATATCCTCCACCCCCCCAATCCCTTGCAACCGAGCAAAGCCTTAGTGAGTTTTAGTGTTCATCCATCTATTCTTCTATCGTCGAGACATCAACCATACATCTTCACTCTAGGGTGCATATATCTCAGTCTAGCTAGCAAACACAGGCCATGGCTACACACATGTTTTCTTGTATTTCTCATCACAGAGAAACACATTGATGGTGTAGTCATTAAATTGCTTCCTCTAACATCTTGAAGGAGAAATAGGCAAGCGAATGTGGCACTCAACATCACATCAAACTAGGGACTAGTTTGACCCAAAAGAAGCAAGTTTGGGTGAAAGTGACCTCTAAGGAAAATAAAGGAACAAAGCATGCCTACTCAACCAAAAAAAAATATTTGGGATTACACTAAACTAGGAAGAAGTATCAATGCAAACTACCACACTGCCTCCACTTCCCCACAAATTCTTCATTGTTTATTACCTTGAGGAACAGTGGATGAATGAAATTTTTAATCAACTGTTAAAGACATATAAGAGAATCTAAACAAACAAAGCAAGCTCACTGACAAAGGAGGTAAATGGTTAACATTACCTTACATAGGCGTAAGGGATCTAGTAACCCTAAAAACTAGTGGTTCATGACAATGGTGCCAACAAACCTAGAACAAAAACCCACATAAGGTCATGGTATGAAGTTCTCCAACCAACCATGGAGAAAAGATAACCTTTCATGAACTCCTTTGGGATCATCACCACCAAAGATAATGCATGTCACCATTGGAGAAGAGGTGGAGGAATACAATTTGACACCGTGATCACACTATCATGACTACATTGGGGAAGTAACCCTAACAAATCACATTATTAGATAGAAAATAAATTATATTTGTACATCTTTGATTTGACAAAGATGTGATATTGAATCATTTTTACTAATGATGAGGCTGCCAAGGTTAGAGAAAAGAGAGGCCCTATTTGGCATGACTCCAGCTTCTTGCTACAACACATGGAGGAGCCAGAGCCAGTGAAGCTAAAAAATAGTCGTTTCACCAGATTATAGTGCACGAAGGATCTAGAGCCAGAGTGAGTTCTACCAAATGGTGCCTTAAAACCAACAATCTTTGTGTACATTTTTCATTGAGAGGGTGCTTTTTTTTCCTCTAGGAGATGAATAGATCGTCCAATCTCTTGTAACATTTCTTTATTCTTGAATTATTGTGTTTTGATTTTTTTTAATAAATATTGAACTATTTAAAAATTAGCTATATTTTACATGAAAAATGTTTGAATTGCAAATTTAGATTCTTAAACGCATTTTGGATGCAACAATTATGTTTTCAAACAACGCTATCATTTTCAATAAAAATTGGCTCCGTTGTTTGTAATGGTGGTGGTGGTAATATATACAGATTTACGTATAGGGGCATTTGGTTAAACTTTTAAATAATTTTTTTCCATGATAGCCATGTGGGGAAATTTGTAAGCATGAACAGAGATATTTTGCTTTAATTTCATTTGGTTACTAATCTGCAATTTTGTTGCGTAGAGATTTTTTTACTGGCCATTACATAAAGGTTACTATTTTGCTACTAGAGGGATGAAGATAATTTAATTAATAACTGCACGAGAAACTGATGATGATAGCATGGGAAAGATGAAATTCATGCAAAAAATAACTTAAAAACAGGATAATTCTGCCAATGAGTTACACCATCGAATGATCTTAGATAATTGACATGTGCACTAAATTTCATAAAGTCATGTCATGCATGCTGCATGCATGCATTTATATATATATGATTACATGGTTGCCTAAATATCGGCATGTGAAGCTGAGAAATTTTCTCCCTTGCAAATACATGGTTGCCTAGAGATTGGGGGAAATAAACTAATTATATATATCCCCTCCAATCCGAAGAAGTAACCCTAATTCGGAAGAAAATTCGTCTACTTCACAGCCTCCAAGTCCAAAGCAACCTCGATCGATCTCGACTCTTATTGCTGTGTGTCTCTGTACGCCGCCTCCAACAAGTAGAATGCATAATAATCATGTTCGAACTGATGAGATGTATATAGTGAAACTCTATTCCCTATATATACGCGTCCTGTTAATAACCTGATGTCTGTCATGCTCATGCACGGGCGTGGGCTCCGTTCCATGGCGCCGCTCCTGCTGATCGAATCGTATGATCCTCTCCTTGGGCTTCATCATCAGCGGCGGCGCGGCCGTGGCGCCTGCCGCCGCCTGCTGGTCGGGCGTGACGGAGAAGTGCCCGCCGCCGAAGGACCGGACGTGGTCGTTGAGGGATCGCTTGTGCTTGAAGTCGGATCCGCAGGCGCAGAACCACCGCTTGCCGCAGTTCTTCTCGTGCGTGCGCCAGTCGCCCTTGACGGCGAAGGGCTTGCCGCAGCGGCGGCAGCCGAAGTGCTTGTCGCCGTGCTTGCGCTTGTAGTGCGTCTGCAGCGTGCGGAAGTCCTTGAGCGGGCGCGCGCGCGGGTGCGCCA
The DNA here is from genome assembly GCA_015844335.1 of Chrysopogon serrulatus. Taxonomy (NCBI): domain Eukaryota; kingdom Viridiplantae; phylum Streptophyta; class Magnoliopsida; order Poales; family Poaceae; genus Chrysopogon; species Chrysopogon serrulatus. The sequence continues at coordinate 93,130 of JADLZL010003786.1, read as the reverse complement.
CGTTGTTGCGGCACCCGGCCGCGCAGCAGTAGCACGGCAGCTTCAGCAGCGCCAGCGTCGCCGCCTGCGTGCCCTTGAGCGACTCCGGGCCCTTGCGGTACTCGCGACCGTGGCCCCACATGTGCATCTGTGTATATATGCACACGACAAGATTGATTCATGCATCATCAGCTAGCGTTGAGATGCCATATGTATATATGTAAATAAATACATGAATGATGTTAAGTAAACGAGGAATATGTTCGTTGCAGCACTAGAACGGATTTGTCCTTGTCATCATGTTGGAGACAATGAAGGGAAAATGTGTGTGAATGAAGTGTGATATGTCGGCAAAGAGCTAGGTAGTGGGGTTTAATCAGTTAATTCCCTCGTCTTTTTTCATTTGATTCCTTGCGGGTACACATGAAACACTTGCTAGCTAGCTACCTACTAGCTGCTAGGTCATTCTACAGCAAGCTCCTTAAGCATGCAAGTAGGAGATGGATACCAGCCATCTGTCGGTCTATACCATGCATCATGCATGCCTGTTCAGTTTATTACACACTCTACGAATACACCTTGCCCCTCCCTATGGCCACCTCGCATGTTCCTGACATCTGCAAGACGAGAGGCAAATGGCTACTTTCCCAATTGGAAAGCTCTCGTACAAATTTCTTTGGAATATGCATGATCCACATGCTTCAATTATTAGGCGCAGCTGGGGAACTGGAGTAATCATTTTAGAATCTTAGATTCTGAATGCATTTTCTGTCCCTCTCACTCAAGAGTGCTAACTAATCAATTGATTAATTTAAATGAAGTCAAGTAGCATATGTACTTGGAAGCATTCACAGGCATTCAACACAATTGGAAACAGAAAAAAAAAAAAACGTTCGATTGAGCAAGCGGTGGAAGAGGATAGAGAGATAGGCAGATATAACAATCAAAACCGTGCTCCAAATCAGACATGCATGATAGATATAGTAGTATGAATGATCTAATAAGTCACACACACCTGCATGTTGTTGTATCTGTTGAATGTCTTGCTGCAGACATGGCAGATGAACTGCACCGGGCCGACGAGTATCTGCGCCGGAGTCGGGATCCAGTACCGCCGGCCGCGGCTGCCGATGAAGCCCATGATGCCCTCCTCCCCACCCACACGCAGACAATCGGATCTCTCGACGGCCTCCACCACCATCTCACTGTTGTGATGCTGCTGCTCTCCGCCTGCTGCTTCTTCTTCCACCTTGCACTTGTCATGTTTCTCGTCCTCTTCCTCCTCCTCCTCATCGTCGTCTTCCTCGTCCATGGGCGCCTCTTCAGAACTGTAGTCCCCAGTCGCCGCCGCCGCCGGCAAGCCGATGTTCAGGTCAACACCGGCGGCCTCCTCTTCCCGTCTGCCGCCGGTGGTAGTGATACTGCTCATCATCAGCTCTTCTTTGATAGGAGGATTATGATGGCCACGATCAGGAGTCGCTTCTCTCCCTTCAAGCCTACCAAGAAGCGGCAAGCACATCATGGCGTGGCGCCGCTCGTCATGGCCGTCATCGACGGCGGCTAATTGTTCGATCGATGGCGTTGAGAGCGTCGTCGACGACGTCGACGAGGAGGAGGACGGCGACGGCGGCGGCGACGACGACCGCGGCTTGAGCCACTCGTAATACGGCACAACCAAAGCACCCTCCATTATCGCGCAAGCCCTCAACACCATAGATCGATCGATCAATTTGCTCCCTCGATCGCTCTGACGATATGCCCTCTCGGCAGCGCAAGAAGAAGTGTTTGTGCTGTTGCTTATATCTTAGCCGCGCGGCCCTGATGGTGTTTGTGCCGGGGTTTGGTGGTGTGGAGAAGAAGAAACGAGAGGATCGTCGTCTATGTCAAGGCGTGCATGTCACGGCTGAGGAGAAACTGGCCGAGGTGCGCATCGTGCGGCTAGGGTGAGGGAGAAGGAGAGGGAGAGGGAGAGGGAGAGGGAAATGGTGAGGTTGGTGCGCCGTTGGTGTTGCTCTCCTTATATGATGCGCTTTTGGAGCGTGCGGCGGGGGTTGGAGTGGCTCATCAGGTACTATACGTACGCGCGCGGCCAGTGGTGTCGACGACGCGTGCACGAGGTAAGCAAGGCAGGCGCGTGTGAACGGAGGGAGCAGCGAAACCTGGCATCCGTATGTGATGCCTAGAGCACGATAGTCCCGGGCGGCGTGCGGCGGCAGGGGCCAGTGGGGTGGGTGCTGTCTACTGTGCTGTGGGGTACTGTTGGCTTTCCAATTTCCGCAAGTGGGGGAGTACTAGGTTTTTGGGAATGTGACGAGAGTCAATCGTGTAGGACAACGCGCCTGGCCTATCTGGCCAGCTGCGAGAATACGTGTGCCTACCAACAACCTAATGGGATAGAATTCGCCTCTCTTTTTTTGTCAAACGAAATATGTATGCAAGCGGACACGAATACACCTTGGGCGTGCTTGTTCTCACGGCGTGGCTCGTTTTGCCTGGCCTCGTTTAGCTGGTATGGAGCATGAGAACCTTACCTAACTTGAAGAGCTGATTCGGCTCTCTAAGGCCCTTTTCGGTAAAGCTCCTAAGGGCTTATTCGGCTTCTTCTGTCGCTATGGCGTGAAGTTATTTTTTCTCTTTTGTTTTCCTCTCTCACTAATAGAACCAGAGCGGAGAAGCTGGCTTTTGGAGCTCTCCGCCTGACTCCGTCTCCTGCGTGCTATAGTGGGAGGTCTGGAGCTGACACAAGCCTAGCCTAAGAGGCTCTAAGCCTCACACTGGGCATTCGGTTCTCGGTCGGTTTTGGTTCGGTTTTTAAAGAAATTCGGTTCTTCAAAAATAGGAACCAATACTCAGAACCGATCTTTTCGGTTCTCGGTTATTTTGGTTCGGTTCCGATTCTAACCGAACTAATCGAACTTTTTCAAAAGAGATCAATATGTGTATATATGTTCTAAGGCAAATTTATGCAACACTATATATATTTTTTAATAAGAATAATTTATAAGAGAACAATAACAATATAGTAACATATACATATATATAGCATTAGAAATATAAAACGTTGCACATAAACCAAGCATAATCTTACAAAATACAATTAATTGAAGTATATAAGTCTTGAGGAGGTTTTTTCTCAAAAAAAAAAATCTTGAGGTGGTTAAGCAGCAATATATTCAAAGACAACTTACTAAAATAAATACATGAAAAGCGGAGCTCAGCGCAACGATTCATCGCGCTTGAGGCTTGGCGCCGTAGATCATGGTGACAAGGTTAGCACCGTGAATTGTGGCGGCGAGCTCTAGCCACATCAACGCCACGTCACCATCCCTTAGCCTCTGACCTTAGGACCATAATCTATGGTGCCGAGACATGTTACCGAGTATAGGGTCCAAAGATGGATTTTTGATGTCTAGAGGAGTAAACATGAATTTTTGATAAAAAAGGCTAAACTGCAAACAAATTAAAACGAGTCTAATCGTCTAATAAATCTGTGCCACTAACCTTCCGAGGGCCGAGAAGCAATATATTGCTAACAGTACTCAGCTTTCGGTATCAAATCTATCTTTACAAACACTCTTCCCGTATCTTTTGTGTGCATCATCGTGATTACACATAATGAAATGTGTGTGTAGTAGGACTCTCTCCCACAAAACATCCCATATATGTGGATGAGATATAATTAAGAGGCAAAAACATTATGAGTATCTTGCATACTAAATCGGCCAGCATGGGGGACCTCATCTTTGGCCATGGGGCGTCACGACGCCGCTTTTTATAACCAGAGGCAATGAGGTGGGATCAATGGTGGAGAACGAATGTTGTGATAGTTAAGTTGATCTAATGGCAAAGACAACTAATACTGACAGGCTAGAACAAAAACCAGTAGCTAGTGATATTCAATATTTCATAGTATTATAACTGACAAGGCTACATCATTATCGGCTGTTACAATGAATCGGTAGTGATACATCACTGACAGGTGGTAGATTCAACCGGCAATGGTAGGCTAGCTTGATCAGAAGACTGCTATCCAGGCCTCATTTCCACTAGAGTAGTTCGTTGCCTCTCCAATGGTAAATGAACTCAATAGCCCCTCACAAATCACCTCTGGAGCCCATCACAATCTCCAATTTAGTGCTCGACAAAGTCACTGCTCCTCTATGTCATAGGTGGTGGTAACTACCAAGAGTAACAAAAAATCCTATAGCAAAACAAATCACTAGTGTCACTAGATGCTATCTCTCAAAGCAAATGCAATAAATTACTCTAATCTCACCACAAATGCAATCTCTAGGAAGCAAAAGTGAGTGAAGAGATTTCTTATGGGGTGCCAAGGGAGCTTACTTGCCTGACCACGCGATCTATTTATATGCCCTACTCAAGAAACCAACCATTACCCACTTATTGAGTAACTAGTGAGGTCACCAAATCTCCCGAACAAATATTGACACATGTCGAGAGATAGCGATTGCTGAGATTTAAGCTCTAGTACTTTACACTTCGGGGGATCCAGTGACCACAATTTCCCCCTCCCCCACGCACACAAAAAAAAAAATCTCTAGAAAGATCCCCAAGCGTAGCCCTTTGGTGCCAACCACTAGGGATTTTCGGTGCACTAAAACTATAGAACTGCTTTAGGACCACATTTACTCTCTAGTTCTCAGAACTCCAGTGCTCCCTTTTGAAATCACCCTCATGCTCACCCTGTCAGAACAAACTCCAGTGCCTAAAACTCGGTGGTGCAAGTTAAGATTAATTGCCTTAGCAAAACAACATTAGGCTAGGGTTTGTGCTTCTGAGCTCCTGTGACAACCACAAATTGCTGGTGATGTTTGGACCGCTCTAAAAACTCCGGTGTCTAAGACTCCGGCCGGTTGTACATTTTTTTGATGGTTTTATTTTGGCACTCAGAGAAAATTCTTAGCTGTTAACGTAATTCAGGTCAGGAGTCAAGTAGTGTGCCCACTATCTACCATGTACGATTGTATTAAGTCACAATGGGCATATACGCTGAACGAAGGAGTTAAATTCGCATCACCGATCGATCATCGATCGATCAATCACCTCGAACAAGCTGGTTGAAAATCCAAGATATTTGAACGTGGTTTTTTCAAATTTTTCATCATGAGAAGGCGCCGAATTCAAGTCACCGGTCGTCACTGACGTACTCGTAGTATCTGATGCAACTTTAACCGCTTTACTTAGAACAAGCCACACATACAGACTTCGTCAAAAAGTATATATATAACCATCATGGCACAGCTAGAACAGTCAGCTCGTTTGACATGGATACACGTGCCGCCTGTATCACCAGACTACGTACCAGCTCCCTCTCGCGCTAGCCATCTACTAGCTAGTGTAGCGTGTGCATACATACATATGTAAAAGACTAAAAAGGGGCCAGCAGCAGCTGAAAATCTATAAGTGGGTTGCTCTAACTTGGTGAGCTATATATAGGGTGGTGGGGCCCATGATCGATCGCTCTTTCCTTTCCGAAGTGGAGGTCGCATTACCGTGCGCAGTGGTAGCGTTTTGGTGGACGACCGATGAGCCGGAGCTAGCTAGCTAGTGACGGAAGCCGGCCGGCCAGCGGTCGACGGCCGGGAGAGCAAATGTCAAGCAAGCTGGATCGGTCGAGTCCACAGTCCACAGGAGGCGCGCGCGTCAGCTGGGTCAACCGGCGTGCTGCTTGCGGTGTGTGGTCGCCATTGGATGACCGACCCGGACTCCGGCGCTCGGGCTAGCTTTGTTTGCCTGTCTCACCGTCCAATGGATCAAACACGACGACGCGGTCGCGGTCCCCTCGTCCGCCGCGCATGCGCGTCGACGGCGAACCAAAAGGCAGGTAGCTAGTAGCTCGCCGGTCGCCGCCGCCGACGCGCGTGTCCGCGCTCAACCAGTCACGAGCTCGCGCGACTGTCGCCGCGCGCAACGCGATCGAGTACGTGTCGTAGTGTGGTGGGAAAACGCGGGACGGTCGGCGCCGGCGTCGACCCGGCGTCGGCATGCTACATGCATGCAGCCGCGGGCACGGCAATGTCGAGCGGCCCCAGACACATCCTAGGGCCTAGGCATGGTGCCATGCATGGTGGCCTGGTGGGCGGGACGCGTGGACGCGGCCGGCCCTGTCGGTACGCAGGGAGGAGGGACAGGGAGGGAAGGGAGCGCCGCCGCCGGCCACTGCATCACTGGTAGGTGCCACTGCATCAGTCAGGTAATGTGTTGGGCTGCTTCGACTGGACCAGAAAGGGGCCACCGTTTGGGTTAAAAACAGGCTTGCGGCCCATTCTGTAGGAGGTTTGAGAGCTACGACGACATGGGAGAATTTATCTGGACTCAGTGGGCCAAAGCGATTCGTTGGCAGTTAACCACAATTGGGTCTCGACCCAGACTATTTCCTTTCGAATTCTACACCTCCTGGCCCTAGTCGTAGGCTCGTAGCCCAGTATTTCCGTTTATTTATTCCTCATCTCATCTCATAAGTAAAGGATGTCTCGCAAAGTAATTAGCCAACCACCACTAAAAAAAGTAATTAGTCCACCACTAAAAAACTTATCCTCTTCTACCTTTATGAGTATATTTAAAGATTAAGCCGCCAAATCCTTGAGATTGACGAAGTCACTACAGGCGTCTCGCTAAAAACGTCTTCTACGATTAAAAGCACAACATCATTAAATTCTAGAATATTCGCTCAGAACAAAACTCGATTTGCAGGGTAGATAGTCCTCGGGTATCCTGCTTAAGATAGAAGATGACCTTCTCACTCGGATCGAGACCCCCCCCCCCCCCCCCCAAAAAAAAAACATATCCACCCTTACACAACACCACTATTACCCACCATGTGAGACTGGATCGGACCTTAGATCTATATTTTGGTGTGAGTCAAACATAGGACTTGAAGGCTTTTCTAACCACTAGGCTACATATCTTTTCGCACACTAGTCTACTCGTTGCTAGCCTAAACACCATTCCTCTAGCTGCTAGCCCAAATAATAGTCACTTTTTATTTAGGCATTGATTGGATGCACTTCGTACCCACCTCAAATTCATGTGTGCTGAAGTGGATTGGCGTAGAAACTAATTTAAGTTTCACCTAATCCACTCCAACACATATAAATTAAGGTAAATATGAGTGCATATCTAAACAAACCCTTAGTGTTTCTTCTCTGTAGTGAGCAACTGGACATCCATGGTGTATGGACGATGGGATAGGCAGTCCCTGACTTCCAGTCCGTGGTAAAACCAAGGTACAACGCTCGTCATACCTTAATGCTCCGTCGCTGCACTTGGTTCAAGCTAGCAAGTAGCGAGTTAGAGCAAGTAAAATAATTGGCTTATAGCCAAGCAAATGTTGATGTGGAGGAGAAAAAGGAGAAAGAGATGAGGGCTTAGCTCTCATGTGAGAGAAAAGCTGTGCATGGAAGCATATGCAATGGTGGGCCTATAGATTAAGTGCATGTTAGGAGAATTAGGAAAGAGAAGATGGAACATCGATAGAAGTAATACTAAAAAAGTTTCTTAGGGCGTCTCCAGCGAGACCAACAACATCGTCGACTGGCATGACACTGGTGTCGGGGACCAAAATAAGGGCCCTCCAAACAGTTAGGCCCAACAAACGCAAAGCTAGGCTACATGGTAACTAAGCATGGCCTGCCAGGGCCCAGCACGCTGCCAGCAGTCTCGACCAAGCCCCCTTAGTTTGGGCCCACGGCAGGCGCTAACTTTCCGCCCCGTCCGAGCCCCCTTACGCTGAGGCCTCGGACGGGCGCTTGCCTTCCGCCCGTCCCGAGCCCCCTACGCCGAGGCCTCGGGCCGAGGCGCTTTCCGCCCGTCCGATCCCCCCTACGCTGAGGCCTCGGACGGGCGCTAACTTCCGCCCCGTCCGATCCCTACGCTGAGGCTTGGACGGGCGCTAACTTTCCGCCCCATCCGAGCCCCCTTACGCCGAGGCCTCGGGCGGGCCCGCTTGCCTCCCGTCCCCGCCCGAGCCCCTGTGCTAGGAGCCGCGGGACGGGGCGCGCCGCACCTCCCGGTCAAGCCTGACCACGGACTTGACGTATAACCACCGCCGCCTTCCCGCGATTGCCTGTCGGGCCGACGCCCGGCGGGGATGGGAGCCGTCCCGTCACAACCCTCGCCCAGCGTTCATGATCACGCTACCCCTACGGTGGCGGCCATGCCTGCCCTTGTAGGGCACCATGATGACTATCCTCTATGATGACAGGTCCCGTCCGGAAGTCCTGATACAGCGTCGCCGCGCCCCCGAGCCGACGCACGGTGCCGACTTGCACGAAGGCCGGGTCTTCCAGAGCCCCGGCCCACTTTGCACACCCGGGTATCGAGCACAGGAAGGCGGAGATGGCTTCCATGCGGTGTATCTCTCGCGCCCGGCCACGCCGTATCGACGACAACGCCGCGGCCCTCGGAGCTTCGGACCGGGGGGATGAGTCAAAAGCTACAGCGAGCCCACGGCACCGGACACGGTCACCATGATTTCCACCTCCGTTGCCGGGATCGAGGAGCCGACTCCACGAGGCGCCCGCATGATCCAAAGACGGCGCTGCCCGCAAGACAAAGCCGCCGCCCACACGGGGGTCTCGAAACAAGGCGGAGGAGAAGCCCCGAGGCCTCGGCCGAGAAGGCGGCGCCTACCACCGTTTCACCTATTCGGACAATCGTACTAAAAAGCCCGTTCCTCCCCTTGCGACTATAAAAGGGAAGGACGGGGGGTCCTTCCAAGGGCAAGAAAACAAGTCCATAAGAAAACCGGTTGGTCTAGACACGGGTCAATCGGACTACGTGCGAAATCTAGCAATCTCCTTAGCACACGGGCTCATATACTCATATTCACGAGACTTGGGACCAGCTCCCTCTCTCCACTGCTTGTACACCCCCTACCTACAAGCACCTTGGTGCAAGATAGTACAAGACTCCCTTGTGTCCATCTCGCACACCATCCGGGGTTGGGAGCACGCCGCGCAAATTTACTCGTTGGTACTAGGACCGCCCGGTTTTAGCACCGGCAGTTGGCGGCGCCCGGTAGGGGCCTAGTGCGTGTTTCACCTCTCTTCCCGCAAAAACCTCCGGATGGCCTGCGGACGCGCGGCGGCGCTTCGAGGCGATTTCTCAGCCCCAACTCCTCTCCCACTCCGGCCCGGCGGAGCCGGGGACCCCGATCCGGTTCGGTGAGCTTGAGTTCGTGTCGGCCCGGAGTCGATGCGACATGGAACTCCTCCCGGCCGGAGTTCGGGGGCCTTCCAACGAGTCCCAGCCGGGACCCAACGCCCGGCCCGCGCGGGAGGCGCCACGGCCTCGCTCCCGCCCCGCGCGATGGACGCACCACGGCGCGGCGGCTGCGGGAAAGATCTAAGCGGCGCTACGGCTGGGCGATACCCGCTGTAAGGGACGCTCGGTCGCCGTCGCCACCACGCCCGGCCGTTTGGCATGGCCAACGCTGCTGCCACATACGGCGTTGGTCTCCACCGCCATGGGAACCGGAGGGCGTCCCGCCGTCGGCGGCGCTCCACGGAGCACCCGGCGTGGACACCCCCCGATGGTTCCATCCATGCCTACGAGGAGTACGTCGAGGCGGGGAGGAGCGGCGGCGCTACTCCGGCACGCGCTACACCCACCCGATCCGGCCAGCGCCTCGAGGATCACGAGCCGGGGGGTTCATCCCGAACACGCCTTCTCTTTGGGCTACCCGACTCCGACTCCCGGCGACATGTGCGATCCAACTCGTGAATGCTTTCACGTGGAGATCGGTGAACTTCGGCGTGGCGGCAACGGCAACGGCGGCGGCGACGAGGCCGTGATCCCGAGCCCGCCGCGGGGGAGCGGCTCCGGCAGGCGCCAACCCCCGAGACCCCCTAGTACATCCGGCCTCCGGGCAGGGGGGAGCCACAGACTCCGGCGCATGCACGGCCCTCCGAGGACCGGCGAACTACCGACTACCCCTCGAGAGGCCACGGCGTCCCGCTATCGGCGGTTCGGGAGCTTGGGGACAGGCTCGGCGCGACCGTCGCCTGTTACGACGGGGAGATAAGCGTACAGCGCGTTCCCACCGTCCCGACACGCAATCCTAACCCCGCTTTCTCGTCGTCACGCGCGGCGTGGCGTCAACAGAAGGATCGTCAACGATGAGGGTGGAGAAGCGTCCCCCATCTTCCACGTGCAAAGTCATAACGTCGCGGCGGCTGCCCTCCTCGTCCCGTCGATGCGGAACCATCCACCCGGGAAGCGGCGGATCGAGATGATCTGCGAGATTATCTCGAGACCGCTTGTCCAGCCCAGGCTGGCTTCGGCCTCTCGACATCGGGCACCGAGGGGCGGGGAGGACGGAGAGCGTCCACGCCATGAGCGAGAAGCCTCGGTCCATCAGAACCCGTCGCGGAGGTCGATCCGCGAGCGTCTTCAGGACAACCGCGGCAGCATCGACGATGGTGACGCGCGCAACGTCATCAACAACGCCGCGAAGGAAGCCGGAGCACGGGCCGGGCACGACCGCCAGCCACGCAGAGGTGGCAGGCGCGATAGCGACGAGGACCGTGATGATGCCGATCCCCCGGGGCCCCGCGCCTTCAGCCGGGAGATCCACAACGCACGTTTCCCCTTCCGGTTCCGGCGGCCGGCCAACCTTGCCAAATATTCGGGAGAAACAAATCCCGAGGTTTGGCTCAACGACTACCGTCAGCATGCCAGCTTGGCGGCGCGGACGATGACCGGCTTATCATCCGCAACCTCCCGCTTCACTTGGGTGATTCGGCGCGCGCTTGGCTGGAGCATCTTCCCGCCCACACGATCCGCGACTGGTCCGAACTAGTCAGGGTTTTTGTGGGGAATTTCCAGCACGTCGTCGTGCGCCTCGGGAAGGCGTGGGATCTCCGCAATGCCGCTAGAAGCCCGACGAGACGCTACGGGACTTCATCAGGCGCTTCTCGAAAAAGTGCACGGAACTGCCCAACGTGGCCGGCACCGCCATCATCAGCGCGTTCCTGGACGGCACGACCTGCAAGGAGCTCATCCACGAATTGGGCCGGAAGATGCCAACCACCGCCAACGAGCTGTTCGAAGTGGCGACGAACTTCGCCTCCGGTGAGGAGGCGGTGGGGGCGATTTTCCGCAACAACGGCAACAAAGGGAAGCGGAAGGAAGACGATGCCAGGGGGGAGGCACCCCGCAACCCCAGGAAAAACAAGAAGAACAGGTGCAAAGGGAAGAAGAGCAAAAAGGAGGCGGAATCCGAAGACGATATCGTCGCCGCGGCCGACCGCAAGGCCCCCCGAGGCCCCCCGGGGCCCGGGGCCTTCGACGACATGCTCAAAAAGTCCTGCCCTTTCCACAAATTCCCCGTCAAGCACACTATGGGGGAGTGCGACTTGGCCTGTCGCTTCTATCAGAAGCTTCCCCCACCTGAGGACAAGAAGAAGAAGGAGGGGGAAAACAAAGGCGAGGAGTTCCCTGAGGTCCATGACGTTTTCATGGTCATCGGGGGACTACCGGCGAACCTCACCCCGCGCTAGATCAAGCGCGAACGTCGAGAGATATTCTCGGTGCACCCCACCACTCCGCAGTACCTGCCGTGGTCCGCCGACGCCATCACCTTTAGCATCGACGACCACCCGCTCTACGTGCGAAGCCAGGGGCGGTACCGCGCTCGTGGTCGACCCCATTGTCGGCAACGTGCGGCTCACCAAGGTGCTGATGGATGGCGGAAGTGCCCTTAACATCCTCTACTCCGAAACCCTCGGCTTGTTGGGGATAGGCGCTCGCGGCTTCGGCCCGGTAGCTCTCCCTTTCGGGGCATAGTGCCGGGTAGGCAGCGCTGGCCCCTCGGGCTGATCGACCTCCCGGTCTGCGCTTTGGGGCGCCGTCGAACTTTCACAAGGAGGTCATCACCTTCGGCGTGGTTGACTTTCGAGGAACCTATCACGGAATCCTCGGCCGTCCAGCGTATCACGAAGTTCATGGCCGTCCCCAACTCCACTTACCTTCTCCTCAAGATCACCGGGCCCCTAATGGCGTCATCACCGTTGGCTCCTCCTACGAACACGCGTTCAAGCTGCGGCGTCGAGGCGGTCGAGCACGCTGAGGCTGTGGCGATCTCCGAGGCCCTCGACACCAAGCGTCACGCCGGCGCATTCGAGCCGTCCGGCCAGATGAAGGAGGTCCCGGACCCCGCCTCTCCATCGGCAAGGCGGTGAAGATCTGCGCCTCCCTCGACCCGAAATAGGAAGTTGTGCTCGTCGACTTCCTCCGCGCAAACGTCGACATCTTTGCATGGAGTCCCTCGGACATGCCGGGCATTCCGAGGGAAGTCGCCGAAGCACTCCCTTGACATCCGGGCCGGGTCCAAGGCGGTGAAGCGGCGTCTGCGCCCGATTTGGCGAGGAGAAGCGCAGGGCCATTGGCGAGGAGGTGAACAAGCTTTTGGCGGCCGGGTTCATCAAGGAGGTGTTCCACCCTGAGTGGTTATCTAACCCTGTACTGGTTAGGAAAAAGAGTGGGAAATGGAGGATGTGTGTAGATTATATTAGTCTAAATAAAGCATGTCCGAAAGTCCCTTTTCCCTTACCACGTATCGATCAGATAGTCGACTCCACTTCGGGGTGTGAGTTCTTATCCTTCTTTGATGCTTATTCCGGCTACCACCAAATCAAGATGAAGGAGTCCGACCAGCTCGCGACTTCCTTCATCACCCCTTTCGGTATGTACTGCTACGTGACAATGCCCTTCGGGCTCGGGAAACGCTAGGCCACGTATCAGCGGTGCATGCTGGGCGTTTTCGGAGACCACATCGGCGAAACCGTAGAGGCCTACGTCGACGACATCGTGGTCAAGACCAAGGAGGCCGACAACCTCATCTCTGACATTGAGGTCGCTTTTCAGTGTCTCAAGGCCAAGAGCGTCAAGCTCAACCCCGAGAAGTGCGTCTTCGGGGTCCCCCGAGGCATGCTCCTCGGGTTCATCGTCTCCAAGCGCGGCATCGAGCCCAACCCGGAGAAGGTAACTGCGGTAACGAGCATGGGGCTGATCGAGGACCTGAAGGACGTGCAGCGAGTCATGGGCTGTCTGGCGTCTCTAAGCCGCTTCATCTCACGGCTCGGCGAGAAGGGCCTGCCCCTCTATCGCCTCCTAAGAAAGTCCGAGCGCTTCTCCTGGACCTCCGAGGCCCAGGAGGCCCTCGACAAGCTCAAAGCCGCCCTCACCGGCGCCCGATCCTCGTCCCCGCCCGGCCGAAGGGGAGCCCCTCCTCCAGTGCGTTGCCGCAACAACGCAGGTAGTCGATCTCGGCCATCGTCGTCGAGAGGCGGGAGGAGGGCCACACCCCCCGGTCCAGAGGCCGGTCTACTTCATCGGCGAGGTGTTGTCCGAGACCAAGATCCGCAACCCGCGAGATCAAAAAACTGCTCTACGCGGTGGTCACGACCCGGCGCAAGCTCCGGCACTACTTCGACGCTCACCCGTGGCGGTGGTCTCCTCCTTCCCGTTGGGGGAGATCCTCCAAAATCGGGGAAGTCTCGGGGCGGGTCGCCAAGTGGTCCGTTGAGCTCATGGGGAAACCCTCTCCTACGCGCCAAGGAAGGCTATCAAGTCTCAAGTCTTGGCTGACTTCATCGCCGAGTGGACCGATACTCAGCTACCGCCGCCCCGGCTCCAGGCGGACTGCTGGATGATGTACTTCGACGGGTCCCTGATGAAGACTGGAGCCGGCGCTGGCCTCCTCTTTGTCTCCCCCCTCGGGGTGCACATGCGACACGTAATCCGCCTCCACTTCCCAGCGTCAAACAACATGGCGGAGTACGAGGGCCTACTCAACGGGTTGAAGATCGCCATCGAACTTCGGCATCAAAGCGCCTTGATGTCCGGGGGACTCGCAACTTGTCATCGACCAGGTCATGAAGGACTCAAGCTGCCACGACCCCAAGATGGACCCAGCGTCTTGCAAAGCGGTGCGCGCCACAGGAAGACAAGTTCGAGGGCCTTGAGCTCAACCACGTCGTCCCCGGTACAACGAGGCTGCCGACGAACTTCGCCAAGATCGCCCGCTTTGGAAGAGCCCCTGTTCCCCCGACGTCTTCACAAAGGACCTCACGGCTCCCTCCATCACACTCGGCCCGAGCGGGGAGGCCACGGAGAATCGCTCCGACCCCCCCTCGGGGGCTGGGGAGATGTCCAAGGTCCCTTCTGCAACCGAGGCCCCCTCGGACTCCGAGGCGTCCTCGGCGTCAAACACCAAGGTCATGGAGATCGACGGGGAGGATCCGGAAGCCGACCCCAAGCCGGACTGGAGAAAGCCATACCTCGATTGGATCGTTCGGGGAACCCTCCCCGAGGACTTCAATCAGGCCAGGCGCATCGCGAGAAGAGCAAAGTCCTTCGTCGTCATCGAGGACGACCTCTACAAGCGAAGCCCCTCGGGGTCCTGCGGCGATGCGTCACGGTCGAGATGGCCTTGCCCCAGTTTCGCAAAATCCACGCCGGGGTGTGTGGCCACCACGCCGCTCCCCCGCTCCCTCGTCGGCGGCGCTTTCCGCGAGGGATTCTCTTGGCCAACCGCGGTCGCCGACGCCACCGAGGTAGTGCGCACTGCGAGGGGTGCCAGTACTACGCTCGTCGACGCACCTACCGGCTCGAGGCACTCCCGGACCATCCCGATCACATGGCCCTTCGCCGTGTGGGTTTTGAACTGGTAGGACCCCTCAAGAAGGCGCCCGGGGCTTCACTCATCTGCTTGTCGCCATAGACAAGTTCTCCAAGTGGATCGAGGCGCACCCCGTCACCAACATCCGATCCGCCGAGGCGGTGCTCTTCTTCACCGATATCACCCACCGCTTTGGAGTCCCAAACTCCATCATCACCGACCACGGGCACCCGGTTCACGGGGGGGCAAAGTTTGAACCTTCGGCGAGCACCGGATACACATCGTCGGTCACCGGTGGCGCACCCTCGAGCGAACGGTCAAGTGGAGCGGGCCAACGGGATGATATTGCAAGGGCTCAAGCCTCGGATTTTCAACAAGCTCAACAAATTCGGCAAAAGATGGCTCGACGAACTCCCCTCGGTCCTCTGCTTGGACTCTACGGGGTTTACGCCCATCTTCCCGGTGTGTGCGGCGCCGAGGCCATTTTGCCTACCGACTTGGAGTTCGGATCCCCGAGGCTCAAAGCCTACGACGAGGCCCGCAACCAAGTAGCTCGAGAGGACTCATTTGGGCGTGCTTGAGGAAGCTAGGGACACTTTGCCCCTCCTACACTCGGCAAGATACCAGCCCGGTCCCTCCGACGCTACCATGACCGACGGGTCCGACCGAGACCTCAAGAAAGGCGATCTGGTGCTCCGTCTCCGTCAGGACAACAAAGGACGCCACAAGCTCACGCCGCCTTGGGAGGGACCCTTCATCATCGCCGAAGTCCTCAAGCCGGTACATACAAGCTCGCCAATGAGGCCGGTGAAGTCCTCAACAACGCTTGGAACATTCAACGACTACGTCGCTTCTACCCTTAAGCTTCCAAGTTTTTACACATAGTTGTACTCCATGTTTCTTAAAAAAGAATGGGAAGCACTTCTCATTTTTACAGTTTTTCGGCAAACGAGAAACATGTCCAAGGCCTTCGGGGCTGAGGACTGAACTATACTTACGCCACCTCGAGTCTAAGCGAGACTCGGCTTCGATCCATCAAAGCCGAGCCTCCCTCGGGGCTAATCGGGGGGAACCCCCTCCCGAAAGGCACTCTGCAGCACACTTCTTTTTTGTTAATCGTTTCTTGGACATTTTCGTCTTTGGAGATCCCGCGCTTAGAAAAAAGGGTAACTAAGGGAGACGTCTTGAAACCTAGGGACGGTTGAGCCACGGGGTCGCTTACGCCCATGCGTTACGGCACTCCTACTCACTACCATAGGGCGAAGAGGCTTCTTGCTTTGCGGGAGGGTTGCTCCAAGCGCGTGGTCGGCAAAACCACGAGGCCGCCCATGCCCCAAATGGCTACGGTACCTCCTCGCTTGCCACCCTTGACTAAGGAGCGGACCTCTAAACTCAAAGATCCTCGCAGGCCCTAATCTAAATACGAGGCGAGATTCAAAGGCACGAAAAATAGACAAAAAACAATTAACAAGTCACTAGGCCTCGGCGGGCCCCTGGTCTTAATCGACCAGACAAAGCAAAAAACTAATTAGGTTCTTTACATGGGCACACTCGGCCCGAATTGCAGAATTCACTGGGGGGCGTCGGCCCCCCTCCTTCCCTGGCGTCGGCACCCGCGGCGTCAGTAGCGTCGGCCCCTTCAGCAACATCAGGAAGGATAGCCGTCTGGAAGTGCCCGACCAGCGCAGTCGTGGCTTCTTCAGCCTGCTGGAGCAGCTCGGCGAACACCTCTCCCTCGCGACCCTCCTCATCCTCAGCGACGACAAGCCCCTCGGAAATTTTGGGGAGGTCGAGGTCGTAGTGAGAAAGGGTCATCGCCAGGGTGTGCGACACGCCGGTCCGAAGGCCGGACTGAAGGGCGGCGCGGACGCGCGCCTCCACTCGTCTGGGCAACGCCTCCAGGCGGCCCAGTGGGCTGCTGCCGGCGGGCTCACCGGCCTCGACCACCGTGCAAACGGCTCGGACCTTCTCCTTCAGGACGTCGAGCTCGCCCTGCGCTGAGGAGTAGGCCGCCTGCACCGCGCCAAGGGCCGCCGCTTGCTCCGACGACTTCCTCCTCAGCTCTGCATCCGCCAGGGGTCAATCTTTGAGCAAGAAGGCAAGGATATGATTGCACAAAAACAAGACTTACCTTCCGTTTGCACCACCTCCTCCGCCAGCTGCACATGGAGCTGGTTGACCTCATTCAGCGCTTGACCAAGCTCGGCCCGCACCATGGTGACATCATTGACAAAGAGCTGGTGGTCAGTATCCATGTTCACCAGGTTCTCCGTCAAGGTCCCAATGGTGTCGGACGCCTGGACAAGCGCCGTCCTCATCACCTCCTTCTCGGCTCGGAGCTGGTTGAGCTCCGACGACCGCTCCTTCAGGGCCTTCGACAAGAGGATGTTCTGCTCCTGAGCCTCGGAGGCCTTAACCTTCAGGTCCGAGACAAGGAGATGGAGGCCGGCATTCTCCTTGTTCCGGGCAGCTAACTCGGTGCGCAGCCGGTTTGCCTCCTGCCGCTGAAGGTGAAGCGCCTCGTCAAGGCCGGCCCTCGGCCCGAGAAACTACGATTTCTCCGGGGCGGCTTCGCCCGGATCCCGAGATGACCCGGAGAACCAGCCCAGGTCAGGTATGCGGGTGCCCGTGTCAAGGTAAAGATTCAATCATGAGTATTTATAATACCTTCAAAGACGTCAAGGGAGGTCCCTCGAGAAGATCGGCGAGAGCGCATTTAAGCGGCAGTCTTCACCCGGCGCATGAACTTGCCCGGCCTGCTCCCCACCGAGTTTGCTCCAGGGCGTCGTCCAGCACATAGACTGGCCGGTCCTCCGGGTCCCGGCGGTCCGACCAGACAATCCGCGGCGGCTCCTCCTGGAGCGCGTCAAAGCGGACCACCTCCCTGCTGGAGGACCCCTCAGCAGGCGCCGCGGTAGACGACCCCGCACGATCGCCACCTGTGGAAGCCGTGTCCGCGACGGCCACCTCTTTCCCTCGCGCGGGGGCGGTCTCCTCTGAGGAGGGGACCTCCACCACCTCCTGCGTCGTGGCACGACCCAGGGGCGGAACTGGCGCCCGCTCCTCCATGACCATGTCAGTAGCGGCCACCAGGGCAGGCGCCGTCGCGACTTCCACGACGGGCGTGGCCGAGGCCTCCGTACCAGATGCCTGCGCCCCCTCTCCGTCACGGGCGGGGGGTGGCTCCCTGGACGACGGCGCCTCGACCGCCTCTCCCTTTGGTCGCCGGAGGCGGCACCACCACAGGGCAGGAGGCGCCCACCGTCCCCGGCCCTTCGCCTCCCGGGCCGCCGAAAGCAAGCGGGGCCGGCCGGGGGGCCTTTTGCGTTTTTGGCTACAGTGGCGAGAAGGGCGGGACTTCAGAGGAAGAAATGAAACAAAAACGATGAAAGACTTAAGGAGGGAGAGATGCTCACCCGGTGACCGACAGCTGGAACAATCGGCTCGCCCGAGCCGTGCTCGTCGGGGCTCGGACTTCAGTGTCCTTGCCCACACGACTCACAGGTCGCAGGCACAGGCTGCCGACCCTCGGCGTCGCCGCCTCCTCGGGTGAGGCCCGCGCTTCACCCTCGGCGGCCCTCCGCCACCTCAGGCCGCTCCGGGGTTGGGTCCGAGCCGCCCCCCCGCCAAGGGCCGGCCGGCGGGGGGCGACTCGGGGAGGCCTCGTCCCCCCCCGGCAGGGTCACGTCTCCGGCCGCCCCGGCCGTTGCCTCGGCAGGTGAAGGGCGGGGCGGCGTCCTTCAAGCGGCCATGGCGACCACCCTCCCTCTTCACGGGAGGCGATGCGGCCCTGGGCTCAACACGCGACCTCGGCCCTGAAGGCGCCGAGGCCGAGGCACTGCGTCTTTGGACTTCTCTGGCCCCTCCTGCGGCGCATCACCGAGGCCGGGGCAGAACCAACGACTCCTTCACCTCTCACTCTCCATGAAGCCCCGAGGAAGTTGCAATCCTCCCCCCTCGTCATCCTCTTCATCGTCATCATCGGCGCCGGTGGTATCGGAGGGTGTCGGCTCTCGAGGAGTCCCTCTTCCTCCTGCCGGCGCCGCAGCTTGTCGAGGCGCGGTTCTTCGCTTCACTACGGACATTCCTGTCCGACTTCTTCTTCTTCTTCTCCCTCTGCTTCTCCGCGTGGGCCTTGTTCGCCTCTTTCTCCACGGAGATGGGGGGCTTGGACGCCCGCAGCTTCCCGGCCAACCCCTGCAAAGAAAAGAATAAGGTGAGGATGAAGGGGAGGATCACGAACATTAACGGTAACGAACATGACCACGAAAAACTTACCACGGAGATGGCATCCGGGTGGGGGCGCATCGCAACCTTGTAGAGGTTGGAGACGTCTGTCACCGTCGCCGCCTTCTTGGTCCGCTCGACGACCTCGTCGTGCTCGAGGTCGACAGACGACATCCTCGCCCGGCCCAAGGGCTGCCTTCCCTCATGTCAAACAAAGTGGGTCGCCTCTCCATAAGGGGCAGGGACTCGCCGCCTATGGAAGGCGGCAATGACAACCGATGCGTCCAACCCCTTGTGGGTCGGCATCCTCAAAGCGCGAACACCTTCTGCGGTGGGGTAGTCTTCTCCGGGATAATCTCCTCCTTCCACCTCGTGGGCTCAGCGTCGAACACCCTCCCGGTGTAGGCGGGCAGATGACCGAAGTCGTTCCGGAGGTAGAACCACTTCGCGCGCCAGCCGCGGTTGGAGGAGGCGAGCTTCGCCGGGATGTAGGATTCCGATTGCGACCCGCAAGCTGCGGCAATGCAGCCCCGGCGCGGACGGACGTCCTCTTCCTCTTCTCGACGCCTTTGAGGTAGAGGCGCCCTCGAAGAAGTGGAGCCAGAGGTCCCAGTGGACCTCGACCCCGAAAGCCCTCGCACAAGGCGACAAACACCGCCATGTGCGTGATGGAGTTGGGGTTGAGATTCTGCGGCTCCGGGCCGTAGTACTCGAGGATGGCCCTCAAGAATCGACCCGCCGGCATCCCGAGCCCGTTCTCATGGAACGCCGTGAAGCTCACGGCGTATCCGGTGGCGGGTGCGGGGACAGGTGGTCGGCCGGCGGAACCATCCACTCCGGCGAGGCGTTGTCGGCGTAGGGGCGGAGAAGCCCCTTCCCCACGAGCGCCACCAGCTCCGGCGGCGTCCGCGGAACTCGTCTCCCACTCCTCCACGCCGATGATCTCGGGCGGGACGCCATGGCAACGGCGGGCGGGCGGGTGCGGGGTGAGTTCTCTCTTTTCTCGCCCCTTTTTCTCTCTCGGCGGCGCTCGAGCGAGATAGCGATGACGGAGGGAATGAAAGCGGGCGCAAGGGCGAGGAAGGCGAGAAGGAAGCCAAACGCCGCCTACGCCCGGTACTTATACCTAGAAACCCCCATCGGTTCATCTACTCGCATTTAATGCGCGATCGCGCCAGGATTCCCTACTCAAGTGCACGTCACACGGAGACCCAGCGCCCGGCCGCGGGCGGCCGCACCACACGGGCCCACGGCCCCTCACACACGGCGCAAGGTTTTTTCTCCACAAAGGATCCCGACACACGGGACCCGAGGACTGACCTGGCGCGGCTCGATGGCGGCTGCGGCATACGCCACCATCACGTCTCCCCGTGGGACCCGGGCACACGCGGCGCGTCAAACCACCTCGGTCGTGGGGGCCCACCACCTCTTACGTAACGAGGTGGCGTGGCGGTGCTCACCGCCCGGAGAGGGCGCCTAAAAAGATGCGCCCACGTCCCCACGGCCGGATTTCTACGGCAAGCGTTTCCTTCTCCTGGAAGGAGCACGGGCGGCGGCCCATTACAGTCCCGGAGGTTCGTGGGCTGGCCCACTAAGGGGTTCGACGGCCGCCTCGGGGCAACGCGAGTCGGGGATGGCTCGAGCGGACTCATACACAGTTCAGCCCTGCACAACAGGGACCGTCCGACGCCGTATCCAAGGCCAGCGAGGCAGTCCGAGTTAGGGGGATCCCGCGCGGGAGTGCATCGGGCCCTTGGGACCTGGCGGACGGGACCCGGGCCCCGCCTCGGACATACCTTGTAGGCTCTAATGGAATGCGCCTCCGGGCCCAGCCAACCCCTAGCGAACGGGGCACAGGCATTCCACTTGGATTCACCCGTTAACAGCTCACAGGATCTAGTTGTGTGCGGCACCTGCCGTCGATAGCATGACAAAATCCACCCTCCTCCCTGCGGAAGGGATGCGTGAGGCGTCTTACGAAATTAACGACCAAGTACCGACCGGCCGCCCCACGCCAGAACGGGGCTCGGGGGCTACCCGATAGTGGCCAAGGCTGGGAAACGTCACCCAACTTCGCGCCATGCCTCCCGGACGAGCCGACGGGCCGGGGCTCGGCACACGACGGAAACGCTCTGACCAAAAAACACGAACAAGCCCTCGGAGAAGCACCCACACTCCTCCGAGGCCTCGAAGAACTACACCGGCCCGAGTGCGCTCGCGCGCCCCACGGGAGAATATAGCCTCAGAAACAAAAAAGCACCCTCACCAGACATGTGCAAACCCTCAGGGGGGGTAGAGGCGTTTCGCAGAAGACAGGCTACGCCTCTCACAAGCCACAAACGCATCCAGAACGCATGCAAGCCCTCGGAGGGTTGTTCACACCCCCTCCGAGGCCTCGGGGGCTACACCGGCGTAAGAAAGCTCGAAGCATCTAACAAAGACGCCCTACAAAAACACGGCGAAACCACAACCTCCGAGCAGTATACTCACTCCTTCCGAAGGTTCGGGGCTACTTGTCGGGGACCAAAATAAGGGCCCTCCAAACAGTTAGGCCCAACAAACGCAAAGCTAGGCTACATGGTAACTAAGCATGGCCTGCCAGGGCCCAGCACGCTGCCAGCAGTCTCGACCAAGCCCCCTTAGTTTGGGCCCACGGCAGGCGCTAACTTTCCGCCCCGTCCGAGCCCCCTTACGCTGAGGCCTCGGGGCGGGGCGCTTGCCTTCCGCCCCCGTCCGAGCCCCCTACGCTGAGGCCTAGGGCCGGGTGCTAACTTTCCGCCCGTCCGATCCCCCCTACGCCGAGGCCTCGGACGGGCGCTAACTTTCCGCCCGTCCGATCCCCCTTACGGCGAGGCCTCGGGGCCGGCGCGCCCTTCCGCCCCCATCCGAGCCCCCCTACGGCGAGGCCTCGGGCGGGCGCTTGCCTCCCGTCCCGTCCGAGCCCCTGTGCTAGGGCCGCGGGCGGACGCGCGCCGCACCTCCCGGCCAAGCGACCACGGACTTGACGTATAACCACCGCCCGCCTTCCCACAGTGCCTGTCAGACTGACGCCAGGCAGGGGATGGGAGCCGTCCCGTCACAACCCTACGCCCGCGTTCATGATCACGCTACCCCTACAGTGACGGCCATGCCTGCCACTGTAGGGCACCATGATGACTATCCTCTATGACAGGTCCCGTCCCGGAAGTCCAGATACAGCGTGCGCCGCGCCCCGAGCCGACGCACGGCGCCGACCTTGTACGAAGGCCAGGTCTTCCGGAGCCCCGGCCACTGTACACCCGGGTATCCAGAGCCTGGGAAGGCGGAGATGGCTTCCATGCAGTGTATCTCTGCGCCGGCCACGCCGTATACGACAACGACGCCGCGGCCCTCGGAGCTTCGGACCGGGGATGAGTCAAAGCTACAAAGAGCCACGGCACCCGGACACGGTCACCATGATTTCCACCTCCGTTGCCGTGGATCGAGGAGCCGACTCCACGTAACGGCGCCCGCAATCGGCAACACGGCGCCCTGCAAGACAAAGCCGCCGCCCACACCGGGGTCTCGAAACAAGGCAGAGGAGAAGCCCCGAGGCCTCGGCCGAGAAGAGGCGGCGCCCACCACCGTTTCACCTATTCGGACAACGTACTAAAAAGCCCGTTCCTCCCCTTGCGACTATAAAAGGGAAGGACGGGGGTCCTTCCAAGGGTAAGAAAACAAGTCCACAAGAAAACCGGTTGGTCTAGACACAGGTCAATCGGACTACGTGCGAGTCTAGCAATCTCCTTAGCACACGGGCTCATATACTCATATTCACGAGACTTGGGACCAGCTCCCTCTCTCCACCTGCTTGTACACCCCTACCTACAAGCACCTTGGTGCAAGATAGTACAAGACTCCCTTGTGTCCATCTCGCACACCATCCGGGGTTGGGAGCACGCACGCAAATTTACTCGTTGGTACTAGGACCGCCCGGTTTTAGCACCGACAACCGGAAAAGAATAGAATAATAAAAATTTGAATACACTGCCAGGTAGGTGCATTGCCCAGGACCACAGACGATAGACTTTTTGGAAACCATGCAAGACTGGCGACGAAGCGCTAGCGATTTGGTTTTTGCGCCACCCCCCCCCCCTCCCTCCAAGTTGGATTCTGAGCATAGACAACACTCAAATAGATAGTAAAAAACGATTTGTTGGAGACTCCTTATATATATAAATAAATAAGCGATTAATATTATATAGTTTGGCTCTTACAACTTGGCTAATAACCAAATACCGATTCTAAATTTTTTAAACGTTGACCGAATTTCTAGAAAAAAACACTAAGATGTATATAGTACCAAATTAGTATTATTAGATTTAGCATACATTGTATTTTCATAAGATACTCGTTTTATGTTATAGATATTGATGTTTTTTCTATAAAGTTGATCAAAGTTAAAAAAGTTTAATTAGTATGGATTCTAGAAGTTGCAACTTTTAGAAACAGAGGGAGCATTAACTAAACTTGCTCTTACCAGTCGTCGCTTTCCATCAGGCGTGCATATAACAAAATTATAGCCGCACCTGGTTGCTCTCTTCGACACGTGGTGCCCCTTCTTGCACGCCGAAACGGTAAATTAAATGCAACTAATCGCATCGTGACTGTACGTCGTCTCTGCACCTACTCTCTGTAGTTATATAGGAGTATCGACGGTCAGGATCAGACAAGCTTGCTTTCTAAAGGCATAATATAGTATACTACTAATGTATGTTTGGCGAAATCTATACGAACTGGATATGGTTGAATGGTCATCCATTCGACCTTTGTCACGCTCACGCTCTCGGATTTTTTAGCCTGTTTGTGAACCGGAACTACCCACCAAATGACACATGGTCTCATCAGCTGGGCCGGCGCAGCAGCACGTCGACGTCCCACTCCCACCTGCGGCTGCGGCCCTCACTTTCGGCCTCTCTTTGCACCGAACTTTTCAGGGGCGCTAACCTTTGGTTGGGTTCAAGAGCCAGCGGAACAAAGACAAGTGGAGAGCAGGTTAAAAAAAAAAAAAACAAAACAAAAGACAAGTGGAGAGCAGACAGAGCCCTTTCTGTCCTCTTTTTTTTGGTAAGTGATGATGCACTGAATGAATACCGATTGCATGATGCATGTTCCATCTCGACTAATGAATATCGCCTTGTTCGGATAGGCTCAAAGTTCCAACTTTTTTCACTCTCTCTCCATCACATCAATTTTTACCCATATATATGGAGCACTAAATGTAAGTAAAAAAAATAACTAATTACACAGTTTAGTTGTAAATCACGAGACGAATCTTTTAAGCCTAGTTGGACCACGATTGGACAATATTTGCCAAATAAAACGAAAATGCTACTATTCATCGGATTGCAAAAATTTGCAATCCGAACGTGGCCTATGTTAATTATAGAAGAAGCATTACTACAATCTGTCCGCTCGCCACCACTGACGGCGGAATCTGTACCCCAGCTACTGGTACCACGCATCGAAATCATCGAACCTTCGATCATCAACTCAGAAGCCAGGGAACTGGCTTTGGTGATGGTACGGACGGAGAGCTTGCTCGCTCGTCCCTGTAGGGCTGACATTCTCCGCGGCGGCGGCGGCAGCGACGCTCCTGCAAAAGAGTCAATGCCAACTTGCAAGAGTTCATGCATGGAATCTGGAAAGAGCTAGGATTAATTCTCGATTCCATGGGTCTTACTCGGTTGGAGGAGTGCGGGAGGCCCAGACGGAGCTGAGGGCGCGGAGGCGACGGTGGTACTCGCTGATGGAGAGGAAGCACCGAGCCGTCTGGCGAGTCGTCAGGATCCGCCGCATCTGGTGCAACGTCTGCTGCCTCAGACTGTCCGCCTGCGCGCGCTCCCACGCAATGTCGCCATCATGAATGCATGCATGGAGAACGAGCGAGGCGTCAGACAGATAAGACCAGTCTCAATGGTGCATTTTGTTGTTTCCAAGACTGCCATGTCATGTAGTTTTAAATGAAACTCGGATGAAACTCCCAATCGTTGTCAATGCATAGTTTCAATCTTTAGTTTCATACGCATTTAATTTCATGACTCATGAGATTGATTGATTCGTCTTGCCAGAGAGTGTCATCCCCATGACACTCATTTCTTTCTTCTCTTTCTTAAATACACCGCCATGTCATCGAATATCTTTATGTGACAATCGTATTTAATGCAAATAAAACTCATATGAAACTCCCACGGAGACTGGCCTAATAATCATTCACGTTTCCGTAAACTGACCAAGTTGTTTGTTTGGAGGGAACGCGCGCGGGGCGACGGACCGACGGCAGCACTCTCTCAACGACACGACACGTCACATTCAGAATTGGCAGCTGCGGCCTGCGGCCTGTGGGCCTGTGGCCGCATCGGCGCATCTGGTATAGACTCGGGCTCAAAGCTTAGCTAGCTTGGTCCTTGTTTAGATAGTAAAAATTTTTCAATTCAAAGTACCATCGTATTTTCGTTTTAGTTGGTAATTATTGTCTAATTATAAACTAACTAGACTTAAAAAGATTTGTTTTCTGATTTACAACTAAATTGTATAATTAGTTATTTTTTACTTACATTTAATGTTCTATGTATGCGGCTAAAAATTGATGTGATGGAGAGAAAGCGAAAAATTGCTGTCCAAAAGAAAAGAGCTTCAGGCTTGTTTGGTTCATTGTGAGAAGGTGCTACTGACTATTTAGTAGTTACAGAGTAGTTCTAAATACAACAAACACAGGAGCTACTGACTATTTAGTAGATAGGAAAAAAATTCTCTTTAGAGTGATTTCTTAGGGCTACTAGACTAAAATGACAACTCATGTCTCTCTCTCTCTTTAGTCACATTAATGGTTAATAGTCTCTAGTAGCCTTGTAAACCAAATAAGACTGACTGGCTACTAAATAGTCTATATAGTGCCACTACTAAATAGCTCCTCTAACCAACAAACAGAACCTTAGCTTATTGCATGCTGTTGCATAGTCTAGATAAGTTTAGTTGCTTAGTAATAATTCTAACCATCCGAAACTCAAAATCAGTGGTATGAATTGTTGTTTAAATATGTAAATTTGTCCAAGCAATCAACCAAACAAGTCCTAACCATCTATTATATTATCAGGAATCCGGCTATATGTAGACTACATTGTCTTTTGAACCTTATAGCAGTACCTATTCTAAGGGCAAATATAAAGGGCTAATCGCTAGCCAGCTAAAAATTAGCTAATATTAGCTCTAACACATCCAAACATGAGGGCTAATAAGTGTTATATTAGCTGTTACCTAATTAGCTAGCTAACTCTTATAAACCGACTAATAATCTGAAATGACTGATCTGGTGTGAGAGAAACACTATCGCAATGATTGATAAGCGGCTGATAAGCTAAAGGGAAGAATATGGTTTGGCTAACTTTTAGCCCTAACTATCAACTAGCACTACTACACGATGGGCTTTTAGCCCCGGGCCTCAAGCCCTTTTAGTCCCGGTTTTGGGAACCGGGACTAAGAAATCGGGACTAAAAGTCCTGATTTTTAGTCCCGGTTCCTATAACCGGTGTTAAAGATGGTTTATTCTGCAAAAATAGATGCGGTGATAGGATTCGAACTCAGCACCATCCACTTTAGTCGCTTGCACGCACTGACCATCTGAACGCCACCGCGCATGTGACATGCAAGAGATATATTTTCGTTTTAGATTCGCTCTGGAAGCACCTTTACTAAAGGTCCCTTTAGTCCGGGTTCGTCTCTCAAACCGGGACTAAAGGGTCTACCTTTAATCCCGGTTGGTATTACCAACTGGGACTAAAGGTTAAGGACTTTTAGTCCGTGTTGGTAACATGAACTGGGACTAATGGAGACCCTTTAGTCCGGGTTGGTAATACCAACCGGGACTAAATCATTTTTAGTCCCAAACGCAAAATTTACCAGGACTAAAGCTCATTTACCGCATCGACGAAAGGTCCTTTCTGTACTAGTGTAGCCCTAGTGATTCAAACAATCCCTAAGTATAGACATGATCATGGTTTCCACTCTCATAAAAGTCTTTTGGATATGCTCGTGCATCTTTTCAACTAGCCGCCAATGCAAATACGAGATCAAAGAGGGATATGGTCAGAAATAAGAACAGGACAGATGTATTAGTTCATTTCATATATGATTTTATAGTAAGCTGTCCATCACATCCTACTCTGGCTTTTCATAGAAAGGGATAGGTGGTCATGTCTACGAGTATACATTTGTTTTATGTGATAGTAGAAAAAAGAACCTTTGCTTCTGCTGGGCCCTAGCTATTACCAATTCCTCGAGAAAGCATCGAATATAGCTGGTGGTACCACAAACATAGAAACGGATAGGTGTGCACCTATAAATACATAATAATGATGAATGGTGGAAAGTGCTAATGATGTTTATCTGCATGTTTAGAGGTTAAGCACGCAAAGTTGGCTACGTTACATTTTAAGATAATATATAGCTAGATTTCTGCTATCCAGCAAGAAAGGCAACATTTATTATACAGTTAGCGAACTGACTAAATATTTTAACCTCAAATAATTGTAGCATTGCAGACCTATCCATATGAAGTGCCAAACGTGGTTGGATAGTCAAGCTGCAATGGGTTTAAGGTCGTTGCGACACCTATATGAAACGAATAGTAAAAAAAAACTTTTTTTTTAACGGCGAGTAGTAAAAACTGACCTGACGGTAAAAGCTCTCAAGGGTGTCGAGCCTGTCGAGCGCTAGGGCCATGAGAGCAGTGTAATTGGCGACATTTGCACCGTCAGTGAGAGGACTAGCGCCCACTGCATCCGCCAGCGACTGGTGCAGCTGCTGAAGCCCCTGCACAAGCGCCGCCTCAGTCTGCTCCGACGACCGTTGCAGATTGTACATCCCCAGTAGCTGCGGCTCCGTAAGAGGATCAAGCTGTGGTATCAGCATCTGATCACAAACCAACAGAGAAGATTCAGCAATTAATGATATTGTGCTGATAAACTGTGCTGTTCCTTTGGAGAAAAAGTCGGTGCTTTTCACTGAAAGAAAGGAGAAAAAGGGTGCTTTTGCATGAGTTTAACACCTACCTTGAGGATTTCAGAAGGACGGAACCCACCCATCCAGAGGAAGCATCGCTCAGCCGTCGTTGCCCACAAGCCAGTCATCAGGTGGAACACATCGGATCTTGCAAGCATAGCCCTGAGGTGGAACAGCTCATCATAGTGCCGCATACACTCTTCGACAATGGCCCCCAGGTTTGCATCAATAATTTGAGGCTGCAGCACGGCCTGGAGCTCTGTCATGTGCTTGGTGTCATCTTCTAACCACCGGGCGTACTCCATGTCAAAAATCACAGCACCTGTAATAACACATCCAAATTGAAGACCTTGAATATCAACCAGTTGGGTGGTGAGGCTTTGTTCTGCTGAATGAGATGGTTACCTGAACTCAAATCTCCAGCAGCGCCGCCTCCCGGGAACAGACCCTGAAACCATTTTAACATTACACCACATGGTAACACTATGCAAATACTAGATCAAATGTTTCGATGTCCTGTCTGCTGAGGCTTCTAGAGAATTTGGACCTGTGAACGTGCTCCATGCAGCTCTTGTTCGATTTGCTGAAGCCTAATCCGACTTGTCTCTAACTGCTGTACATAGGCCTGAAGTTGAACAATTTTATATCTTTGTTAGATATATATGGTACCAGTTGATCTAAGTATTTTCTCTATTTTGCTTTGCACCTTTTTTTCTCAGCCTGCTCTTTCTTGCAGCTTCTCTGTTCTGAGCCAATCGCCTCTCAGTCTAAATTTACATTAATATGATTAAGAGTACGGCAAAACTGTAGTGCCAGGCAAGCAATAAAACGTTAGCAAATGTTACTAAACCTTGGCATCTAACAGCTTGCCGTCTTTTCTTGTGGATCCATGCTTTCCCTGCACCAGAACACCAAAAATGTAGCTTAGAACAGTGTGCAATGCTAGTTCTATAGTAAGATACCTAGTCAGCATCAAGAAAGTAAGTATATTGGAGCCAAATCTACTGTTGGGTGTTACTACTTACTTACTATTGCTTTTAGATAGCAGCTCTTTACCTGTTTCACCCTCCATTCCACAGTATTTCCATCAGCCCAACGACATAAGCCATCAGAAGAGCATCTGTAACTATTTTTATTGTCTTTCCCAATGGAGGCAGAACGAAAGTAGCATGCCCCAACCATCATTTGGTTTCTTTGTTTTTGTTTTTGTTTTTGTTTTTATTTCTCCCTGAAAAAAACTTGACCGGATGCTATTTGAAAAATGATAGTACCTACTTTTTTGAGGGTTGACCTACTCTCTAGTCGTCCTCGTCCAAGAAAAGTACTACTTTACAAAAAAAAAAACAACAACAACAGTGACTTCTCTATTCAAAGGCTTGTCTGCATCTCAAAACCTTCAAACCAATTCAAGCTTCCCAAAAAAAAAAAAATAGTTGCTCTAATGGCTCCTGACAATACCAAATGCTCTAGTTTCATTGTAAGGCTTAATTTCTTCATAATCTTTAGTAATCTATCGACTAGACAGCATAGTATCGTTATGCCACTAGCTATTACCTTGTCGTGGTCTGCTGCATGCTGCTGAAAGATTGGAGCTGTGGTTGCTGCCGCTCCGAGTCCTTGCTCGTAGTTGTAGTCATCAACGGTCACCATCAAAACCTCCTGCCGCTGCCCAGAGTCGGCCCTCATGCTCCCCTGGGGACACCAACTCGGTCTGTGGCATACTGTTCTGACCTGAGCTCGAGTCAGTGGTGCTCCCTACTGAGTGCGAGTTACCCTGCGCAGCAGTTCATCAAGAGGAGCAGACAGAAGAAGGCAGTGAGCAGTTAATTAACCAAGAACAACTTTGTCCGGTTTGGTCAGCAAGGAACTGTACAGCACTGTAAATGATGAAACAGAAGCAGTGCTTACACTGTATGGCTGCTGTAGATGACTCATTGGCCATGAAGGGAAGATCTCCAGTGTGGGGGGCCTAGCTGCAAGGTATCCAAACAAATGGAATTAAAGGTCTTTTCAACGCTCTATCTCCAAGAGGCAGCAAAATTGGACAGAGATGGAAGAGAGGAGTGAGGTATCCGCTCTGCAGCCTGTGGGATCACACAATTTATGCTGTCTCCCAATCCCAACTGCATCTGGTCATGGCTAATTAATCTGTGCTTGACCAGGCCAAAGCCAAGTCATGCTACCCTGTGCTTATCTACTACGGTGTTGTGGGAAGGGCAACAAAGCAAAGAAAGAAGCCGATTCCACGGGTGGTTAAGGTTTGGATTAAAGGAGAGAGGTGTAGGGAAAAAGGCAGTCTTACTCTTACACTCTGTGTCCACATCACTTCCGATCATGCCATGATCAACAGAAGTACGGGTGCCATGGATAAGGGCCTCCTCCAACTCACCAAAGTAATAAGGAGCAGCTGCAGGTTGCAAGTCCCTGGACCAAGCAGTGCAGCGAGTTCAGCACCAATGGCAGCCATATGCAATATAAGGCAAAGCAGATAAAAGATTAAATTTTCAAGAAGGTAAAGGCAATGACTGAAAGTGAGGGTCAGAGGTGTACAGATAAGGATGAGCTCTAAAAAGAGGAGCAGGAAGGTAAGATCACTTGCAGGATCAAGGCCTTAGGCATTAAGAAACTATTTGGTTTGTGGGAAGAGGTGTAATCCAATGAGAGGAAGCTCGGAATATATATACAGGAGAGTTTGTTATAAAGATAGTTAAAAAGAGGATAAGTGAAACACTATTTTATAGCAACTGTGCAAAAAAGAGCTTTAGCTGTGTTGTCTTTGCATTTACCAGTAGTAGCAAGAGAGAAATAGCAGAGGGAGTGAGGGATAGAGTCGAAAGGAGAAGCAGTACAAGAAATTGGCAGGTTGTGCAGCAGAAGCACGCCTTTGGTTTCCACATGCAATTGCTTGGCTGAATGATGCAGCTCTACCATGATCACTACTTGTCATGCACCACGAACTCTCCTCACCTTGCGCCATGAGACCGAGCAGAACTCAACTGCGAGGGGAGATTAGTGAGTTAGCTAGGTTCACATATATACATGTGTTTGATATATTCAAGAGAGGACCATAGAAGGAGCATATATAAATACCACAAGGTAGGCCGTTCCTTTGGTTCTTGTTTGTCTTCTCCGACAGTGGTAAGTTGAAATCACCCTTGTGGTTGCATACACTAGTGTGCCCCAAAGAAGATCTTGTGTGTCCTTTAGAACATGCCCTATGAGGCTGTTTCTCTTTCTGTTTTCACGGGCTATAGAGAAATGAGGGCCGAGGAGGAATAGGCAGGGATGTGCTGATGTGGTAGGCCATTGCCAGGATTTCTGTCTCCTACTTCTTGCAACCACCTTTCACCTCTGATCTCTCATTGGCTACCCTCTGACCTCTCCTCTGGGATAGCAAGTACATCAGTGGGGAGATGAAGAGGGGAGGAGGAACGACACAAAATCTTTTCCTAGAAAATAAAGGTTAAAATTAGGCAAGTTGCTCTAGACTTTTATCCACCTTCGTATTCGAAAATGAAAATCCTTGTAATGCAAGAGTATTTGGGGGCAGGAAAAAGGATTTGTTTGACATTATCCATGAGACCATGACTTCGAGTACTATAAGTATTTTCACTCGAAGAGAAACTCAGACGTTTCAGTACTGCCTAGTTCTCTGTTTGGAAATGCTATTGGACAGGAGAATATATGTTCTAACCAAGTTGCCTGTTATTTAACTTATTAGTGCTTAACCCTTTGGATAAAGTAGGGCCGAGTATATTTGAAAAGAGTATGGTGTGGTGAAGTGCAGGTGCATTTATACTCACTGGAAAGTTCCTCAGGTCTCCTCAGATTTGCTCAATCCTTTGCCTTGCTGAAGTTCAAGCTTTTTCTATTCTGACTTATGTCGTGCACTAGGAGAAAGGAGATTTTTATATGCTCCTCTCCTGGTACCAAACACTAGGCAAGCTCATGTGGTTTCTGCAGGGAAAAAAAATGTATCAGAAATCCAGGAATTCAATTTCTTCTACACAGATATTTTAGCAACTCGACTATTTTCAGTAATAGCAAGTTATCAGCTCGACTATTTTCAGTAATAGCAAGTTATCAGAATTTCTTGTATGAGTTTTTCGAATTAGAATGTGACTTTTTGTCAATATTTTAAATGTTCGTGAATATTTACGAAGAATGGTGGAGAATAGCTAGATATTGAAATTTATACTAGCTAAATATAAATTCAAATATCCATAGAGTGGGTATTGGAAATTTCAGCAACCAAATTTTGAATGCAGAACTGACCCTAGTTTGAGGTATCACGACCTAGTTTCAAAAACACCTTGCAGGATAGTAGGAATGGGGCCAAAATGTGGTGTATAAAGCCCCATAGCATATAGCCTTGACTGCATGAGTCTAACATCGTTTATTATATTTATCTTCTAGTGATTTTGTTTGTCATGGCCTTGCTCTTCTAGAGGTTGTACGAATCATGTAAACTCTCTCTGCTTCTTAATATAATGATACCTGTTGAATAAAAGGAACAGACATGTGAGTTTCTGTAATTAAACAAGAAAAAATGGCAATAAGCATATACAGATTTGTCTGTGGCAAATTGCTATTGCAAAAAAGCCGAACTGAACAAGTCATGATGAAACCCAAAAACATGAGAGCATCTAAAGGATTGCTCCAATTGAAATAGCATGAAAAACAGACTACAATTGAGCTTGAGCTTAAGCTTCAAAACTTAGGCTCTGTTTAAGTGTTTATACCTATGAAAGATAACAATAAATGTAAGTTTCTCATCACTTGGCCAGCTTACAATCACTCAATGGCTCCAAACAGGCATGGTCCCTAACTGCTCGATTACCACAACAATCCAGTCCAGTTTCAGATATGCCACATTTCCGGAGGGGGGTGTCGAACATCAATGGTTCATTAATTCTTAAAAATCACAATAGTCACACCCCTCATAAAAACTGTGCAACAAACTTTTTTTTTTATGAAAGCTACAAATGGAATTAAAATGCTAGGTGGAGGCTGCACCACTGCTTCATCTTCAAGCATGCCAGTTCGCCGAACTAGGAGGCTCATTTGAAATTTCGATGGTTAACCAGAATTTTGTGAATTGTAGGCCTACTCGTGGACAGCTTAATTCATCTACTAACTATCCCAACACCCACGCCTAAAAAATTGATAAATATGCAGAAGAAATGTGGAACGCAAGGTAAGCGCGAATTCGGGGCATGTCCGTCCATGTTAATTTCGGTTGGTATATCACTTAGAGTGACAAACGCAGCAAAATTCGCTGCGGAAATGAAATTCGTACCTTTTCCATGACCGAACATGCGATCGGGGGCGCAATAGTGAAGGGGATGAATACGTTTGGAGGCGCAGGCAGGACTCCGCGACAAGAAGCGAACGAGCAGCCCATGGAACTCGGTTGCTTTTCGCTGTGGACTGCGGTTGCGCACGCACGGCGCACCGCACACCGGCGGCGTGCTTTCTACATATACGGGTACGGAAGGGAGAGACGGCGCACGGCGGAGCGGCGGTGCGGTGTCAAACGGCGACGAAGCGGAGATGCTTCGTTTCGGCGGCTGGGCCGTCCAGTTGTGTTGGGAACCCCTCGGCCCGCGAGGTTGCTGACTTGCTGTGACATACCAGCCCAGCATGACGTGCCTACGTGACTGGCCCGCCTTAGGTGAGGCCCAGCCAGGCATGCGAGTCGGACTGGCCTCACCCAGTCGCTCTATGGCCCATGAGCTCCAGGCCTCCAGCCGCAACTTTTTTCCTTTAACTTTTCTTTTTTCTTTTTTAAAGGAAAAACAAAATTGGAATCCCCGTGTCGCTGGGCTTTGGCCACTCAGTCACTGGCTCCGCGCCTCCGGCCGTTGGCGTCGTCTCCTCGCCGAAAACCTCGCCGAATCCCTGGCGCGGCGCAGAAACCCTCGTTCCTTGGCGGCCGATTCCCCATCTTCACAAGCCACGATCCATCTGGTCTCCTCTATAAAAAGCGCTGGGAGGATCTGCCGACTTTGCCGTCCATAGGCGGCGGCTCCCGGTGTCCTGCGCCTGCACCGCACCAGTCCCCTCTTCTTCCGGTGAAACGGGTCAGGTAAAATCAGCGATTCTTACTAGTGGTAAATCCATCTTGACCCGTTCTCGAGTAGTGATTTAAGCGATTTTTACCAGTGATAATTCCGTCTTGACCCATTCTCAAGTAGTGGTTTTACCTGTGTCTAGCAATTTTTGGTGGAGATTACTTTCCTAGGTGAGATTGGGGTTATTCTTGAAATCTTTGACTGCTTGCTGTTATTCCCCTATCGAGCCTCGCTATCTCTAGATAGGACAATGTACTATCCCACTGTGTTTTAGTGTAAGGTTATTAGGTGGCCATCATAACGTCCTCACAACCTCCGGGTTTTTCTAGATCCATTTTATGGGGGAATGTAGTTTACCTCGATTCCATTTTGTCGTCATGTATTATTAGTTCAAAATTCTATTTTGTTGCCATGTATTGATAGTTCATTTCGTTCGTTCTGTTCAATTATTTCATTTCAAAATCTGAAGTATGAACCATAATCAAACCAAACACTTGCAAAATTAATTGCCACCAATTTAGGACAGTCAGTTGGCTTGGAAGTTGAGATTATATGGTGATTATATGGTGGCCTGATTGTTTCTCCTAAATATTGAGACTAAAGTGGCTATGACCAAAACATCTGCAATCTAGCCTGCATTTGTTGTGTTCTCTTACATGTGATGCCATTTTTTGGCCATAAACGAAACCCAGCTAATGTTCTTTTTTCTTTTGCAGTTTCAAGGCGTCGAATTAATTATTGAGTCATTGGAGATTGCATTTGCCAGTGCAAGCAAGTTCCAGGCTAAGGATGGCAACACAGTTACTTTTCACCAATGCCTCCAGTTGCCACTGCCCATTAGGCATTTCGCCAATAAATGTTGGGAAGACACTTCTTGGTGAAAGTGCAAGTTTTCAGAGAAAGAAGTGTTTTTCTGGTGGTTCCTACCGCTTTTCTCGACTTGAGTGCTCTGCAAACTCCCGCCGAGGTGGGCCAAGGCGTACCAAGGATACCTTATATGACCTTCACCCTGAGATCTCCTTGCTTTATGGAGAAGATAATGGTGCAGCTACTGTATCCAGCAAAGAGCAAGGTGTTGACACTGCAGCTGAAAGATTGGTGGACACTTCTCCCTCTTACCGCTATAATGAGCCCAGGATTAAAGTCATAGGGGTTGGAGGCGGTGGCTCCAATGCTGTGAACAGGATGATTGAAAGCTCCATGAAGGGTGTGGAATTCTGGATTGTGAACACTGATTTTCAGGCTATGAGGATATCACCCATCGAACCAGAAAATAGGCTACAGATTGGCCAGGAATTGACACGTGGTCTTGGTGCTGGTGGGAACCCAGAAATTGGCATGAATGCAGCCAAGGAAAGCCAGGAGTTGGTAGAACAGGCAGTTGCTGGTGCTGATATGGTTTTTGTGACAGTAAGTACATATTTCTCAAGCTGTTAAGCATTGCACATTTCAGTTTGATCTGGAATGGCGTGTGTTTCCAGTCATCATGGTAGTTAGAAAATATATAGATATTTGTATAATCAAACCATGTTTTTCCTTCGATCAAATGACCGATATAATGATATCTATCCAGTCTTGAGAAGAACATGGCAGCCTCTGTTTTGATCCTCAAAATCATTTTGCAGGCTGGAATGGGAGGTGGGACAGGCACTGGTGGCGCACCTATTATTGCAGGGATTGCAAAGTCCATGGGTATATTGACTGTTGGAATTGTCACAACCCCATTTTCATTCGAGGGAAGAAGACGGGCTCTTCAGGCACAAGAAGGAATTGCATCATTGAGAAGCAATGTTGATACACTGATTGTAATTCCAAATGACAAGTTACTGACTGCTGTATCCCCAAATACTCCCGTAACAGAGGCATTCAATTTGGCAGATGATATTCTTCGACAAGGTGTTCGTGGGATATCAGATATAATCACTGTAAGAGAAAATGCTATATTTTATATCATCAATCTTACTCCCTTTGCAAATAATTTAAACCGTGTTCTGTCCAAACACTCCTGTTGTTGAAATATTATGCGTTGTAGACAAACATGCAATAAAGGATAAACAAACCCTACTGAATTACTGATGTTATATAAGTTATACTAAAGATACAACCTTTTCCTTCAAGACAATGTACTGCCCATGCCCCCATGGTATGGGTTTCGTTTAGTGCAAGTCAACGCATCTGCACTGCTAACAGATTTGAAAAAAGTATTTTTACTGTCTAATTTTCTTTATGCATTGATGCAGAACCAACTTGCTTGGGACAAAAGGCTTTGTTGTTGTTGTTGTTGTTGTTGTTGTATTGATGCAGAACCAACAACAAAGTAAAAGTTGAATATCATTGTTCTGCACTTGGTTTCTTCCTGAGTCATTCTTTTTTGCAGAATTTGGTTTCTTGGCATGCCATTTGGAAATGGAAAACTCACACGCTTGAAAATTCAAACATTTTTAACATGTGCTTTCTCATAATGTTCACCTAGATGACAATCGCTGCTATCTGCTTGGCTAGAGTGGTCACTTCTACGTTTCACCTTTTGCTTGCAGGTGCCAGGTCTGGTGAATGTGGACTTTGCTGATGTTCGATCAGTTATGTCAGATGCTGGCTCGTCATTGATGGGCATTGGAACAGCAACAGGTTAAATTTCAGAATTCAGAGAACCATGCTTATTTAGAATCAAATACATACATGCATAGGTTGTGTCCTATCAAGTTCTCTGTGGAGTCCTGAACATATTATGCTATTAGAAAAAAAATAATATGTAGGTTGAACGTCTAAATGGGTACTGATAATGTTGAGTCTGAATTTCTATGCATCTGGAACACGTGCACAACGATAACTAACCCACACCTGCCAATCCTGTTGACTTCTTTGTAGGCAAGACACGAGCCAGAGATGCTGCACTCAATGCCATACAGTCTCCTCTACTTGATATTGGTATTGAAAGAGCAACTGGAATTGTATGGAATATCACTGGAGGGAATGATCTAACCTTGACAGAGGTAACATACATTCATGTATATATCATTGTAGTGTTTGGCCAGTGCTTTTCAGCTTTTCAAGCGTTCCTCCTGAGGTCGCTTAGGTCATTAGTTGCCTGTGTGATAAGCAGGTCATGGTCGTGTTCTGGTCTGTGGTGGCGCTTCTTTTCTATCCTTGTCTATCAGTGTGCCTGGGGTGTGTTGTGGGGGCCTGTTCTAGCATCTCCTGTTCTCTTGTTCATTTTGTACTGCATCTTTTCTTAGATGCAGCCCTCTTGCATTGTTACGGATGACTTCTTGAATACTCAGAATACATTCCAATTGAACCCCACTTGCAATCCTTTCTACAGGTGAATGCTGCAGCTGAAGTAATCTATGATCTTGTTGACCCTGGTGCAAATCTGATTTTTGGCTCGGTTATAGATCCGTCATACACTGGTCAAGTACGTCATGAATAAAATTGTTTTATGTATCAAAACTTTGAGGCCTGTAAATTTCACAACTGTAACGTGATCCTATTGCCTGTGTCAATAAC
The DNA here is from genome assembly GCA_015844335.1 of Chrysopogon serrulatus. NCBI lineage: Eukaryota > Viridiplantae > Streptophyta > Magnoliopsida > Poales > Poaceae > Chrysopogon > Chrysopogon serrulatus. The sequence goes on along the minus strand of JADLZL010003786.1, from coordinate 55,681 downwards.
ATTATACATCTGTCCAGGTGAGCATAACTCTAATTGCAACTGGTTTCAAACGCCAGGAGGAAAGTGAGAGCCAGTCTCAGGTACCTATTGCAACTTCATTTCTCTACTTTCCCTTATTTCTTCTATCTATTCTCATGAGTCATTACACTCCTTGCCCAGGCTGGAGGAGACAGCAACCGTGGTCGCTCGGGTTGGTTTTATCCCGCTTCCCAAGAGGATGGTCATGCATTGCAGATCCCAGAGTTCCTACAGAGGAAAGGGCGTTCAGGGTTTCCACGAGTCTGAACACACTTTGGTTCATTGTTTTTCTTGTCATGGCTTTTCCCCCTTTATGGTAGTTTATTAGTATGATGCAGGTTTGGTTTCTTGGTCTCTTAGTTAGCAAAAGATAGAGCAGATGTTTGAATCCTAACTGTAGTTCGTGAACCGTATCCTATCTGTGTGCAAACTACGCCGCCTGAGTAGATTGGCTGTGCGGCTTTGCTTCTCAGGAACCTGCAGTGAATCAGGATCTGAGATATCAATTTGCGAATTATGAATAAAAGTCAGCGCTGAAATCAAATTATAATGTTCCGTGTGAAGAGTACCACCAATTTCCTTTGCTTTGCATTGTGTGTCTGGTGTGGTAACAATAATCTCTAACCGATCGTTTTTTTTAAAAAAAAAAATGAATCTGTCTAGCTCGCACTCGGCTGTTTTAGGGGGAAGCAGCACCTGATTTTTTTTTTACTGGGCTTCTTCCTCCTCGGCCGCTCTCTCCCTAGTCCCAGGTGTTGTCCTAGCCGCCGCAGCTGCCCGTTGCCCGCTGATTTCTCCATCTACTGATTCTATCTCTCCACTCGCTGCTCACTGGTGTCGGCCATCGCCCCCCGCCATGGATCACAGATTACAAAAAATATTTTTTTTCTATGGAAGGACAAAGACAAAAGTTGGAAGAGAGCCTCACCGGAACCCTAGCCACTGTCGCCGCCGTTGGCACAGATCTAGGAGGAGGAGGAGAAAGGGGCCTACCTCGCCACCGCCACTGCCATGCCCCAGGGGGAGCTTGCGCGGATCCGCCATGGTTGCTAGGGAGGAGCTTGCTAGGCGCCCCTGAAGAGAGGTCGCCCGGCGAGCTCAAATGCAGAGGGGGAGGGGGCACGGGGGGGAGGATGGGAGTGCGGCGGAGAAGAAATGAAGTGCCCCAACGCTTAGTTGTTGGATACTAATATTCCTTTTGTTTTGTTCAAAGGTTGGTACATATCAGTCATGTGCTAATGTTGTTGCTCACTTATAGTGTCCTATCATTCACGTTTCGGTTTGGTTCGCATTTGACTTTATTTTAGAGCATCCCAAGAGTTTCTTTTTATAAAGACAAGCATGTCCATTAAAAAAACGAGCATGTACACCTAATAGTGAAAAAGAGCCGTTATCTTCAGGGGCGGATCCAAAGGGGGGGCTGCCGGGGCTACAGCCCCCCCTAATAAACTTGATTCCCTTATTATTTACTGTTACTTAGTGTTAAATTACCATTAATTTTGTACCTTTTCTCCTAAATCTTCATTGTTTAGCCCCCCCTTCATCTCCATCCTAGATCCGCCACTGGTTATCTCTGCAAGTTGTCTCACGATTATCCATCTCCGGTAACTGCCTTACCTTCAGAACCTTCATCTTCAACAGCGATATGAGATTAAATTTGAACTTCCAAGCGGCAACGACATTGAAGGTAACCTGGATGAGGGCAAGTGTCGAAAAAAAATGGTGTTCCATAATAGAGAGTAGCTGTCATCCACGTACCTTTACGCATGGATGTCTCTATTTTTCCAAACGCATGGGAATATGACATAGCTATTCAAGGGATTTTTTTTTATCCTACCAAAAAGGAAAGAAAGATTGTAAGCGCTTTTTATCAAGCCGTTGGAGATGCAAACTCTACTTTTCTACTCAAGTTACCTTTCCCTAAAAAAAGTTTTATTTGCATGCTGACAGGACGGCAACAACCATGCAACAACCTTTCCCTCCTCCTCGTTAGGTGATGTATCCATTAAGAATAAGCCTTCTATGATGATTTCGTAAATCTCAATTTGTACTTGTCTCTTACAAGTATTCACAGGTAACATTTGGATGGGATTTGCAAAAGAAAAAGGTGGATAAGATGGGATAAAAGTAGTTGGATATGGGATAAGTAAAATAGCCATTCTCTTGTTCGCTATGGGGCAAGTTTAGGATAGAAAATCATAGTTAGTGTGACCAAAATTCCTCACCTAAAGTGAGAGAGAGCCAATATAGAGCATCTTCAAGAAGTTCTCTTTGTAGCATTGTATCAGAAAAAAATTGAAAAAAAAAATAAAAATCAGTTGTCAATAGGCTTTCTAAACCTCTCTCAAAATTCACTCTTCTAGCACTCCATTAATAGAGAGGTTGTGTCATCTCTAAAATTAGTATATCATAGTTACCTCATGAGTATTTTCACACAAGCATTAGAATATAAACAACATAATTTAAAAGCCTATTAGAGACTCGAGATATATAAAATGAAGATTTATGGGAGGACTCTTCCAGTAGAGATATAGAAATTTAAATCTAGAGAGACTCTCGGAGTTACTCTAAGCCCCAACTAACCTACCCTTTTACATGAGCATGTAAGGTGGAAAAAGAAACATCATCTATATTTGTAGTCCAAACTACTTCTTTCTCTAACGTCATGTCCCAAATAATGGAAAAACTCTTGTCGCATCTTCAATTTTCCATTTTGCCTCTCATTCTCATTTATGACGATCAAAACAGCACCATAACATATAGTGTGTATGGATGCATCCATAAGAAATGACTATGTATGACTACGGCCTTGTTTAGATGGGGGGAAGGGAGAGATTAAAAAGTCCTGTAGCAGTTCGTTTGTATTTGGTAAATATTGTCCAATCGTGGTCTAACTAGGCTCAAAAGATTCGTCTCGTGATTTACAACCAAACCATGTAATTAGTTATTTTTTTTACTAACATTTAATGCTCCATATATAGGGTAGAAATTGATGTGATGGAGAGAGATTGAAAAGTCTTGTAGCATTTCATTTGTATGTGGCAAATATTGTCCAATCGTGGTCCAACTAGGCTCAAAAGATTCGTCTCGTGATGTACAACTAAACTGTGTAATTAGTTATTTTTTATACTTATATTTAATACTCTTTACATGCGGGTACAAATTGATGTGATGGAGAGAGAGTGAAAAAACTTGGAAGTTGGAGGGGGAAGTGAACAAGGCCTACGTGTCTTTGCGTTGTGTCTGCTGGAAAAAATATAAGTGCACTACGAAAATATGGTAAATGATGTGAGCAAAATCTAGAAATAACAAAAACTGCTAGTAGACGAAAGCCTCCAAACAAAATATGCAACTAGTCCATAACTACTACATAAAATTTAGACCCTATTTGGTACTAAGAAACTTCAATTATAGAAAAAATGATTCTGTCCAATATAATTTGAACCTATACCAAATAATTCATAGATGTGCAAAATAGATATAGAGCAAAAACTTCAAAAACTGATTGGTTGACCGTGCTACCTGAGCCAAGCTCCCACATGACGGGCTGAGCACATACAACAATATCACATTTGTTGATGTATATATTGAGCATAGCTTTGTATTAATCAGATTGGTGCCAGTGATGGCAGTGTAGTACATAGCATCTACAGTAAACCTCACATTTGAATGGTAGAAGTGATTACAGCGGCGGATCTAGAATCAAAATACACCTATGGCTACCAGTTTTGTGTGACAAAGTAGTTATATAGAAATTATGTGAATACAAGAGCAAATAATAGCAATTCACACACAAATTGCACTAGCCTTTTTCTTTTGTTCTTCCCTTCAGTGCGGTGGTCGATCTTGTGGCATGCTTGGAAATAAATCATCAAGACGATAATTGCCGCTGCCTGCTCAGTGCTCACCTAACAGCTAGACATGCATCCCAAGGTGGGCCAATGCCTAGGTCCAGTTCTTGGAGCTTGTGGCCGCTGGCCTTTTTAACTTCGTGAAGAAGTGTCACCTTCTTTCTTTGGAGAGTGAGGAGGTCGAGTTTGTTACCTCGCCAGGCAGTTTCACAGGCACTGCAGCAGAAAAAGGAGTGTTTCTTGCCGACGGGAGGTCTGGCGGCTGCCAGAGCTTGCCAGATTGCCGGATCCGCCTATGAAAGTGAAGATATTATGTGTCCGTCCCGTTTTTAAAAGACGTTGTAGGTGAGCATTCAACTGTCTATATTCATAGCATAGTACAATGTATCTGGACGTACAGCTGGTGGAGTACATTCAATTATGACTGCACCTGGTGACTTGCTCCGACGTCCACCTTTATGGGACAGAGGGAGTATGAGACAAAAGACAATAAGCATATGTCATTAAGACATTTATTTTGAACAAATATACTTCAATGATTTTTCTCTTATCTTATTACTAAATCTTAATATCCTCAGGAATATGTTAATATCGTTTAATATACTTTAGCTTTGCTAGAACAATAAAAAAAACTCCATATCCACAAGTGCAGGTCGCAGGTTTTGCTTTCGGTATTGGCGGGACGGGTTTTAACACTTGTGTAGGCATTAAATGTGAGGAACTGCATGCTATGAGTCTAGGTTGGCCTTTACTTAAGAAATCACCTCTTAAAAGATTATAATTTATTAATATTCTGATTTTTTATATTCATAAAATTTATCTTCCAAAGACGCTCTATAAAACCAAAGTCTTTTGTAAAACTAAAATCAAAACTATAATAAAAAGAATTAACAATAAAATTCTTTTGCATCGTGCTCTTTTAGACCTCCATTTGGAACAATACAGTAATTTCACTCTCACGTGAGAAACATTGAAAAAGAGATTTTCACGTTCCGCTCTAACCGGAAAGACAACCTGGCTGTTCGTGAAGCACCAACCGGGAAGAGCAAAAAGGAGGAGCCAACGGAACCGCACCAAGCGACGCCAACCAAACGAATTTCCCCTCCAAAAACGAGCTCCAGAGCCCCCAACGCACGCATTCGCCCTCGCGCGCTGTCTCGCAGCGCGCCCCGCCCCTCCCTCCTGGGCGTTTGGAGTCCGTTCGGCGGCGGGACGGACCGGATCCCGATCCATGGCGGAGGGCTTCGGGCGGTGGGAGTCCGATCCGCTCTTCCCCGCCGCCGAGTGCGTGCAGGACTCCGCCGACAGGTACGGCCTCCGCTCACCTTGCTTCTTCCTTTATCTGCTTGCTGCCTGGCGCCGGAGTCCCATGCTAGGTTGGTAGTCGTTGCCTCGTGAGATTCGTGGTCATTTAGGAAAACTAGCAAATATCCCGTGCGTTGCAACGGGAGAAAAAAAAGGTTATCAAATGTTTAGGGGAAATAATGAAAATGGTACATATTTATCTATATTTGATTTTCTTTTATAAAATTTTAGATACAACAAATGTGTCTCGTGCATTGCAACAAAACGGCACCTTGTTACATGGTGTTCTGAACGACTTGCGCCTATATGATATATCGTCTATTTCAGTATGTACTGGAATCAGATTATATACCATCATTGGATGCACAAACTTGCATGGTTCTATTTTGTATTAGCTAAGATCATAAGTTCAAAATAGATAGGACGACATAGAGGCGCGTGAGGGTATTATAGAAAATTTTAAAAAGGTATAGACAAGAAAATCCTTTCATCATATATAGGTTGTGACATTTTTCTTAGATACAATTGTTCACACGAATACAGATTATTGGGTCCGGTGGAATTGGAGGCGTTAAAATAGGATCAATCGATCAAATATTGAGAGAACATTTTTCATATCCGAAAAGATAATCGCACATTGTTTGAGGCTGCGTAGAATGCCAAACGGAAAAACTCACCGTAAACAAAGAAGAAAAGGCCGAGCTCCTGTCCCATAGCACGTGGCCCTGTTAGCAACGCAAATGAGCCAATATGGTAAAAAAGGCCCTGCTATTTCTCATCTGAGAGAGAAAGAAAATATCGAGCGTGTCGAGAGAATCGAGAGCTTCCGATTCCGACCTGATCCCCATCCCGTGGCCACATAATAAAAAAAAAAAAAAAAAACTCAACTATGTGCTTCGTCTCTCACCTTATCCATCCGTACCGCAGCGCCTCTCACGCGCTGCCCCGTTCGCCCCACCGCCCGTGGCCGCCCTTCCACCTTCCTGGTGTCGCTTTTCCATCTTCGCTTTGCTGTTCGACCGAGTTCGCGCCTCTAACGGCCGCCCGTCCTAGCGTCGCTCGTCGCCCGTCTCGCACCGCCCGTCGCCTCCTCTTGCGAGTCTTCGTGTGGGCGGGTAGCCGCCTTGCTCAGGCGTCCCGGTGGTCGCACTCCTAGGCGCCGCGGCGGCCGCGTGCATCGCGTCCCTGGTAGGCAACTGGCCACATACCTCTACAGACCCATGCCCTGGCTTTGTCGTGCTGCTGCACAGCTAGGCGGCTGTCGAGGCGGGCAGCATGGTGGCGGTGCAAGGCTAGCCAGCGCCCAGCGGCCAGTCGTTGGCGATTGGCGGTTGGCACTGGATGACGAGATCTGCCCCTTGCTATGTGCAAGGTGGACGAATCGAAGTCCGTTGCGCTGGGTGTAGCTCTTCGTCAAGCTAGGTGCGTCAATCGTCCGCCCGTTAGCCGGATCAAAGTTTCTTTGCGGCCACGCTTCTCTTCTTTTTCCTTCTCTTCTTTTGAGCGTTCCTTCTGGCTAGGGTCGAGACGTTGTGTGATGCGGCAAGTTTGATGTAAGGGTTGGCATGATCAGCTATTATTTATTATGATCTGGATCTGGACTTAAGTTCCTCTCTTGGCGTAGCTTTTTAGAGTTCTTTTCAATCTCAATTTTTTTTATCGTGTTCTTTGCTGTCTTGCAAGTTATTATGGATTTGTGACATCTTCGAGACACGAACGGTGTGGAATTTTTGTTGGGGAGGCTGAGGAGAACAAAGTCCGTGGATCTTTTCCTATTGGATTTCGCACGCTACGGGGAGGAGGGAAGGTGTCGATCAAACGGACGAAAATTAGAGCCGGACGAAATTAGTGCTGGGCCGAAAACAAAGAGCTGAAAGTTTTGCCTCTTAAGTATTAGGGATAGATTCATTGCCTGTTCTGGAACTGGGCGATTCTGGAGCCCCGGAATCTGTCTGTGTGGCTTCTTCTGTTTGTTTAAATTATTTGCGGATTAGAATTTTTTACCTATAAGCTAGGACTAGAATGGTAGGTGAGTATGAATGACAGAGATCCTCTGGATACCTGAAGTTCCATTTTGTTCTTCATAAGAAAAATTACGGGCACATGAGTTTGTTTCCATAAGAAGTGTCCAAGAGGCATTCAAGCACTGCCACGACTGCGGTGGAGCCCTCCAGGGAGAAGATCGTGGTTCTGTATCTGAGGCATGCCTTTCTTGGTGGCATGAATCTGTTCTATTCATCTGTCGATGGAAGCCCGAGTAATTGGTTAGCAGAAATGCATAATTTTAGTTGGTTACAAGTATCATGTCCGGCCATGGTTTATGTTTTAACTAAACTAGCTTTTCTACCAGTGGGGCATTGACTCATGTTCCCAAAGGCTGCAGAAAATGAATAGTGCTTTCGGTGTTCATGAACAATAATTATTTGGCTCCCATGAGGATGCATGCACCTTGGATTTTCAAGATTCGTTGATGAGGAGGCTGCAGAAAATGAATAGTGCTTTTCGGTGTTCATGAACAATAATGGTTGATGATAGAGATGCTGAAAGCTCCCACGGCAAGATAGGGTCTTGGGAAGGGAATTTCTAGGCAGCCTTACCCTTGCTTATTTCAGTGTTAACAAGCTGTGCGGATTTTGTTCTGACTAGAATTTGGGAACTTTCTAGTTACAGACCTATGGCTTTTTGCTTCCTCATGTTAATATGGTGCCTTCTGGGAGATTATAATTAGTGTGTATATGCCTTTTCTAGAAGGAACTAGGAAAAAATGTGCAATTTAGCTGTTTTTAATTTGGTGAGGTACAGTTCAATAGTTCATTGAATGCCACCACGAATTAGCTGTGTTCAATCTTGCATGATACTAAGGCTTTGCATTGCGGTGGTGATTTGTCAGAAGCATCTTTTTTCTAGATTTGGATGGTGTGATTTGTCAGAAGCATCTTTTTAGGACCTGTCACTGCAAACTGTTTCTGGGATTTGTAAAGGTTCCCACAAAAGCTAGATTTTGCAGCGTAGCAGCACTACAACATTAAATTGGCCATATGTAGTCTAAGTGTATAACTGGATGTCAGGCTATAAAGATCTTTCTTACATTCAACAAAGAATATTTTTTCTTGATGAACATGCAGTACTGATGCATACGTTTATATTAAGAAGAAGAAAAGGGAGTACAGAGCCCCTATAGAAACCAGAACAAAAAAAAAAAAAAAAAAACAAAAAACAAAGCACAGAACACAGAACACGCACCAGTCTGTCTCTCTCCCCTCCCCCTCTCCCTCTCTACAACGGAGGGTAAAACACATTGACAAAGAGTAAGTAATGGAAGCTTGCTGATTGTATTGATATCTCCTTTTTTTATTGGTGTACAGAATGGAGGGTGTCTACCGCCTGCTTTTGCATGAAAGGAAAGTTATGCAGGATGGTACTTCCGATACAAAGTTTCATGCTCCAATACAATACGAGAGAGATGTGGTTACTGCTCTTGGAACTACCAAATGGCAGGTTCAAACAGTCAAGCTTTCCATATATAGCCTCCAACCACTCCAAGCCTTGCACGACTTTTTTTAGATTTTAAAATAAAATTTGCATTTGTTTCTTCTAAGGCATTTTACTTTCTTACTTGCAGCTGGAGCAATTTGAGAGGGAGGTGAATGCAGCTGCATTCTCTGACAAGTCAAAGTCAAGAGAAAATGCAATATTAAAATTTAGGCAATTCATTAGAGCTATAGCAGATCAGATTTCTCAGGTGGAAGAAAGCTTGGAGAGTCTTAGGCTAGGTTCTAGTAGAACTCCAAAACATTTATACTCAAGTGAATATGATGGAGATGGGCTGGCATCTTTTCTTTCTGGTTCCAGCAAGGATGACCATGCATATCATTCCACTGGTACAGATGAAATTGTGGAGCTTAAGCTCGACAATGTTCCTTTAGTAAATGGCTGTCATTGCACCCAAGAACATACACCATACGAACACAGGAATTCAGATAAAGATGTGGAAGGAGCCGGGAGTGCATGTGAAGGGGATCATAACAATAGCAATATTTATGTTTTGGATGCTGATGATTCCATAAGTTGGAGGCTTTTTTGCAAAAACAAAATGAGCAGACAATACCATAGTTTTGTAAGAAACCTATGGTTTACAAAACGAGGCCGTGAAAGCTTTACAAAGAGGAGGAAGGATGGAGAAGATATGGATAGCTTGAGAAATGGAAACGTGCTACCTTCTTTCAGTATACCTCAATCTGGAAGGGTAGTTTACTCTTTCTTAATTCACGTGTTTCATTTTCTGATTCTCTGCATGCTGTAATCTATTTTAGGCTAAAAGTTTTCTGGCACTTCAAATACTTTTTTCTGTGCACTAATATTCACATATAATAACTTTATATTTCTACTGCTGCAGGTTATGTATTTCTGGCCCGAGGTTATTAAGAGGAGATTATATAGATCTGAGTATTTTACAGATCATAATCGCCCTCGAATCCGTTTAGTGACAGCAATACTGATTGCACTTGCTGTCCTCTGTGAGTTTCTTTCTTCCATGTGTCATCTGTTCTTTTTAAGCATTTTTTAAATCTGTCCTCTGTGAGTTTCTTTCTTCCATGGGCCATCTGTTCTTTTTAAGCATTTTTTAAATCTGATGATCGATCACATTGTTTTGGAACAAAAGGGTTAAATTAACAGAAGAAATTAAGCCAGTTATTTATTGTTTAAGACCTGAAGAAAAATGAAGAAGAGAACACCTTTTTTCGTGCTGTTCTATGATCCCTCCAACCCTCCCAAGTGGAACTGGAGTACTGGAAATGAAAGGTCCAGGGTTGATACTTGATAACTATTTAATATTTTTGTGAACGTAGGATAACTCTAATACCACCAGTATTCATTTTGCATATGACTTGTACCGCACTGTTAGTTTTTTTTCTGTTGACTAAGGGCATGCTTGGATACTAAGGGCTAATTGTTAGCTAAAAATTCACCCTAACACATCCAAATAGGAGAGCTAATAGGTGGATTAATTTTTAGCCAAGCGTTTAACTAGTTATTAGCCAACTAGCTAGTCAACCCAGCTAATCTGGGCTCATTTTAGCCCCAACTAGTAACTAGCCCAGCTGATCCAAACAGCATAGAACCATAGAAAATCATTGTGAACTGCCTATGTGATTCTTGAAATGCCATTTTATGTGTTTAATAATGTTCTTTTACTAATGTTTAGTAACTTTTTACTTTGATCAGCAAAGTTGTAGATTATCTGTTGGAGATCTAACTAGAATCTGACCGGGATAAATTTCATGCAATTTGTTCTGTTTCCATTTATCTGAGATGATTTCCTGCTTCCTGCAGGCTTGCTGGTATCCCATGTGAAATGACTGAATCCCGTGAATCTAGTTTTGGTTCACGACTTCACGTTGTGTTATATATTCCCAGTCCACGGTGTACTCATCCTGATCATGATTGTGCTGCGTCATGGATTCTGGAGGACCATCATTGTTTGAAGCATTTCAATGTTGCACTCCAAATTGCCGTGCCCTGCAGGTGGAGGTTTGGAAATGCCCTTTTGTGGTTGATAGTTTTGGTTGCTCTGTCATTGGCATGACCTCAACACCTCTCAAAAAATTCACTAATCCCTGTATTTGTTCGGAGCCCCACATGATGCAACAGTTTTTGCTCATGCCTCTGGTATAACTCAGAATTGCCAGATCAGCGAGACTGGATGCGGAGTGTAGAATTTCTGGGGTGCGGTTACCATGTGTTAATATGTTGTTATGAAAGTGAAGGCCGAATTGAATAGAAATGATTCATTGTATTGTGCCTATAGTTTGTAACTGCGCCTACCTGGGATATTGCATCAAATATGGTTTGGTACATGGACCTGGAACTCGCTCCAGCTGCTTCCATTTCGATTGACTCACCAGATTCATTGAGCAAGGACGCCCATTCGGGTTCGTTCTCATCTTCTTGCTGTGCTGGTGCGCCCTTTTGTTACCTGCCAATTCTCAATCGTTCAGCAGCGTCGTGTACAAGGAGAACAAGTGCAAGTTTCAAGAACCAAGAAATTCAAGATGAACTTTTCTTTGTCAACACCTGTATGTATTTCTTTTTTTTTTTTTAAAAATATTATCAACTGATTCACTCAGGAAGAATCTGAATCAGAAGAAAGATATAATCATAGAACTGACAAAAAGAAGTGCTAAAGAGTTCTAAACTATTCCCAGTTTTTTCATTACAGAATTATGTAAACTGTGAACATGGTCGAGGGTCCTGCCATCAATCATCTCTACCTGAATTTGTATCTGAGCCTTATTCGAATTCTAAAACTTGGACTTGGATTCGACAAAAGAGCGCAGGGGCCACAGGTGTAGTTAGTCTTCATCTCCACATTCTCGCCACATTTTGTGAAGTCCGGTTATGAATTTGAAATCCGACAAAGCTATAAACATTTCTTTTACAAGGAAAACTATAAAAACATGTTACAAAATCTAAGCCCTGTATGGAATGTAGTGTAAATCAATGTTTCTCGAACTTAAAATTCATATCATTTTTTTTCCCAAGCAACATGTTACCAAAAAAAAAAAAAAAAAACTAAACTTGGGTGGCTGCTCAGCTTGACTCCGATCGAAACTCGCATATCTGATTCATCTATATTTCTTGGTCGCACATCTGATTCATATTTGATTCCAGGCAAATCTGAACTCGTACTATAGTTCAGTTGGGGGCGCTGGTTCGTTTCTTCACCCCTATAGTGTGCGTTTGTGCCACGCCTTATCTCTGGCACGTGGGACCCTTACGTCAGTAAGGGGTTGGTTGTGCTGTGTACTGCTAATCCCGTCCCCTGATGCCCACCAAGGGGCGGCTCATCCCGCGCGCGAATCAGGCGTCCTAATCGCCGAAGCACCACCATCTCAGACCGTAAAATAAGCACACAGCTCCTCTCCTCGTGATCGGGTCTCGCGGCGCCACCACGCGGCCTTTCGCCCAAGGAGCCAGCCGTGTGCCGACTGCCGACTGCTGCTGAGTGCTGGACCCAGAGGCCATACAGCCCCCAGGGCAAAGCAGAGGCGTCGCTGCGGCCGCGGCCACGGCCAGTGACAGTTGGGTTGGGGGTCGGAGCCAGGCAGCCAGCCGCCGCGCCCGACGGACCAGAGGACGACGCTGCCCCTATTAATAACGCCACCGTTCGTGTACCCAGCACAGCACCCATCCACTTCCTCCCCTCGCGATCCGGCCCCTGCCTCCGCCGCCCGCCGCGCTCCGTCCCGTCCCGTCCCCGACCACCGCTCTGTCTCGTCCAGGGACAGGAGGAGCAGGTACGCATCGCCCGACCCGGCACCTTGGGCCTGGTTCAGATAGAAAGTTTCTTTAACCGGAATTTCTGTAGCACTTTCATTTGTATTTGATAAATATTGTTTAATAGTGGTCTAACAATGCTCAAAAAATTCGTCTTATAATTTACAACTAAACTGTGTAATTAGTTATTTTTTACTTACATTTAATCTTTCACGTATACCGATACAAATTGATGTGATGGAGAAAGTATAGAAAAACTCGCAACTTGCGCACGAACTAAACACACGCGGGGAGGTACGCGCGGCAGGACCCCTCATCCCTGTAGTCGTAGTAGATCGCGCCGCCCTGCCTGCCGGATCTGTCCCTGTTGCTGGGTTGATTGCACTCGTACTCCAGCGTAATAGCGTGGTAGTTAAATGCACGAACCGATGATAATTGTCAACATGTCATACGAATTCTCGAATCCCACCTGCATTTTTTCTGTACTTTCAGTGATCCCATAGTTGACGTCATTTCCCTTGTGCTTTCTTGCCAGTAATCCGTCCATCGGGATCGCCGGGGCCAGCAAAGATGTCAACCGCCACCGCGCCAAGGCTGTCCGTCCCCAAATCCGGGGCAAGCCATCACTACCACACCGCCGCAGCTCCAGCGGCAGCCAGGAGGGCCCATTCCTTGGTCGTCGGCTACGCGGGGCCCCGCGTGTCGTCAGGGCTACGGCTGTCCAGCAGGTTCGTTGCGTCGGCGGCGGCCGTGCACAAGGTGAAGCTGGTGGGGCCGGACGGCGCGGGCACACGAGTTCGAGGCCCCCGAGGACACGTACATCCTCGAGGCGGCGGAGAACGCCGGCGTGGAGCTGCCCTTCTCCTGCCGCGCCGGGTCCTGCTCCACCTGCGCCGGGAAGATGTCGGCCGGCGAGGTCGACCAGTCGGAGGGGTCGTTCCTCGACGACGGGCAGATGGCCGAGGGGTACCTCCTCACCTGCATCTCCTACCCCAAGGCGGACTGCGTCATCCACACCCACAAGGAGGAGGAGCTGTACTAGATAAGAGTTTTGAGTTGCTTATTATGTATCCATCAGTGCTTGCTCCAATGGTGGCGCGCGCGTTCGTTGAGGTTCCATGACAGGGGAAGGGGGTTTTGGTTGTTGAGAATTGAGATGGGAGTTTCGGTCGTTCGATGAGATGGCATATGAGAGTTTTGTGACAATAATTATGGCAATGTGGTTTCGCAATTCAATCTGCAAATGTGGCCAGCAGTGGCTAAAAACGGCACCCCATGGGAACTTGTGAAGTTGGCATATTTATTGTGTTCCTCTCCCTTAAAACAAAAAGAAAGAAATTGGCATGTCTTCAATGGGCTAGTTTGGCTCGGGTCATTTGGGCCCAAAGTTGGTGCTTAGGGCCTCTTTGGTAGAGTTCTTTGTAGCTCTAGCTTAACCTGCCATTTCCCTATAGTGGTAGTCTGGTACTACTCACCAGAGCCAAAGAGAGCGAGAGGAAGACAGAAATTTGGCTCCAGTGAATACTACCATAACAGTGAAATGATATGTAGAGCTAGAGCTATAAAAATCTCTATCAAATGGGGCCTTAGTGTTGCCAGATGGAGGCCCACTTAGGGCAGCAGCAACACAGGCTACCAATAGTACTGGCCTCAGAAAAAAGTTGTTGTACATGTACTTCCTCTGTCCCTAAAAGAATGTCACTGTGGGGTGCGTGCCGTAAGTTTGATTTGATTTATAGAAAATATGTGCAATATTTATATCTCTAAATAATTTTGTTCAAAAACTAGATCCAAAGATCTTTCCGATGATACTAATTATGTGTTATAGATGATGGGTATTATGGGATAACTAGGCCTTATGCTTTGCCAAGAGCTTGAGAGATTAAGGGGGGATTAGAATTGTTTCTTCATAATTCATTGTTTTTTTTGAAAGGTTACATAGCCCCTGTATTTATAGTCCTGGGAGATTTAGCCCCTAAGCAATCTAAACCTATCTAGGGTTCAGCGGCAGCAGCGGCGGTGCGCTACAGTACCGTGGGTACTGTTCACCGTGGTGCTACAGTAACATGGGCTTAGGCCCTACAACCTGCAGCCCATTAGGCATATGACACAGTGGCAGCCTGCTGGCTGCCCATGACATCTCCCCCGCCCTCGGAGACCCAGCTCGTCCTCGAGCTGGATATTTGCCGCAGACTATGTCATCCGAGATCCCATGGAAAAGACCCAACAGCTAGCTTCACAAGGCCTGCAAATCGGAGGATGACAGCAGACGGAGTGGTCGGCGCGATGGAAGGGGTGGTCGGCACGACGAAGAGGGTGGTCGGCGCGACGAAGAAAGTGGTTGGCGCGACGACGAGGGCGGTTGGCGGCAGCGGCAGGTGGAGATGGTGAGCAGGAGCGAGAAGGGCAGGTTGGATTGCTGCACGCAGGCGTCCCTTGTGGCGTGCCACACCGGAACTCACGCCGCCGCCCCTGTGAAGCCGCACCGCAAAGCAAGGCGCACGCCCGGACTTCTCCGAGATTGCACCCGCCGGCGTGACAGAAATCCCCTTTGCCGCCGCCTCGGCGTCTTGCCGCAAAAGGCGTTCCACGGTCCTCCTTGTCCTTCGCCCGAGACGCGCCGAGAGGCGATCCAAATTGTAAACACAAAGAAGAAAGATGCGTGAAGTGTCATTGGCGCCAGGGGACACATGATGGAGCAAAGTTGGGGCGTGGGGTGATCCGGCGTAGGTGCGGTGAGCTTGGTGAAGCGGCGCCACGCCGGGTGCCCTCGTCCCCGCTGGACTTGAGGAACCATAGCCGGGCGTCACCCGCCAAATTACGGGAAGCCATCCACACTTTTTCTTCCTCCATGATGCGCTCCCGGTTAAAGTAGGTCTCGCATTGGTTGATGAAGGCGAGAGGATCAGATTTCCCATTAAATTTAGGAAAATCCATTGGAAATTATGGCTTAGGTTGTGGTGGTGGTAGATAGATGCGTTCTTTGGAGGTGGGGAGGATGGCGCCGGGGGCTATAGGTGGTGGTGGATTGGGAAGAACGGCAAAGCAGATCGTGAGGGATGAGGATCGGCTCGGCCGGTTTGGGGAGGTGGAGCGGAACGACAAGGATCGCCCGGACTTCGTGATACCGGATGTTATGGATGATGGGTATTATGGGATAACTAGGCCTTATGCTTTGCCAAGAGCTCGAGAGATTGAGGGAGATTAGAATTGTTTCTTCATAATTCATTGCTTTTTTTTGAAAGGTTACATAGCCCCTGTATTTATAGTCCTGGAAAACTTAGCCCCTAAGCAATCTAAACCTATCTAGGGTTCAGCGGCAGCAGCCCTACAGTACCGCGGGTACTGTTCACCGCGGTGCTACATTAACATGGGCTTAGGCCCTACAGCCTGCAGCCCATTAGGCATATGACATAGTTGCAGCCTGCTGGCTGCCCATGACATTATGATACTAATCGATGATATTTATTATTTATTAAAATTATCGACGGTTGTTTCTCGGGAAACGTGGTGACATTCTTTTAGGGACGGAGAGAGTAGACAAGAAGCACCAAATTTTTTCGTTCGCAATGCAGGCCAACGCTTTGACCTACTCCTCCGTCCCTTTTTATTTGTCGCCGTGGGATGCGTGCCACAAATTTGACTTAATTTATAGAAAATACGTACAATATTTATATCTCCAAATAATTTTGTTAAAAAACTAGATCCAAAGATCTTTCCGATGATATTAATTATGATACTAATCGATGATATTTATTATTTATTAAAATTACCGGTATTTATGTCTCGGGAAGCTGGCGACAAATAAATAGGGACGGAGGGAGTAGCTCTGTGAAAAGAGCATCTTTTTTTTTTGTCAGAACCTTTTCCGTCTTCTCTGTCCTAAGGCTATCCGCACTCATAATCCTCTATTTTTCTTCTCTATACTGCCTAGTTAGCAAGATTCTCTCCTCTATATCCAATTCTCCCGCATCCATCCATTCTCTATATCATACTCTATCCACTATGGGACCTACTTGTCATTTTATCTAAATATATTCATGTGGGATCTAGTTTTGAAGGATTAATTGCAACGAATTTAATGGTGCAATCGAAATTTAATTTGGATTTGTGGTTTGTGAGTTAAAATATTTTTTACAAGTTGAAATAGCGGGGCCCGCCACTGAGATTCCCTGCACATGGTCTCCCTCTCTGGCTCGGTGGCCACGTTCGCGCGTCCCGTGCGTCCGCAAAGACGCCAGGAATGCCGGCCATCATGTGTTTACCGTTCGCTTTGCCGTTCCCACTGCGGAGCTTTTTTAACGCTACACGTTGATGTGTCTTTTTACCGGAGTGCATCCCGTAGCCAGTGCTGATGGTCTAACTCTGTAAAAAGGCTTACAGAACCACATCAGTATGTGCCACAACGCAGAGTAGAGTAGGTGCTCGAAACTTTTGTCTTATGTAGGAGACTACTTGCTATAGAACCACTATTCACATGAGCTGGAGCATGGGGCTAATATCCACCGTGTCATGTTGGGAACACCCTTATAGTGTTGCCTAGAGGGCTGACCTTTCAGATTATATAAAAAATTGTAGGTGTGATCATTCAGATTTCTAGAAATGCTAGTAAGTTCATCCGGTTTACCTAAAACTACAGGTTAATCCAAAATTATCCTATTGCATTACAACACGAGAAAATAAATATCTTTTCACTACTGGAATCCTCTAATTTCCCTAAGACCAAAAACTCTAGGGAAAGATAAAGATACCCTAGAGAATCAAGATTGCTCCCTAGGGACTAATTTAACAAGAAACTAAGAATTGTCCTAGGGTGTCATGAGAAAACTCTAGAGAAATTGTCGTCTCTAAGGTAATTTGAACCCTAGGGAAATCTACTGACATGCCATCCTATTGTTTTAAGTTGCAATATCTCATTAGAGGCAATAATACAAACACCACTTGTGCCTTCAAAATGACCAAACTGAACTACAACACAGGTGCATACTGTGGTAGATAACTAGTACATGCAGCATCTGTAGGCGGCGAACAGCTTTGGTGCACAGCGCAGCCAAAGCCCAAAACACCCAAAATAATGGAAATTCATTGTCATCTTCAGGAGAGTATGTAGCCCACCACTTGTGGCATTCACGTGACAACGATAGCCTCCTTAAGCGATCCTACTCAATGTTTCCTCCGGTGTTTCCATTCCAACAGATGATCCAAGCGTACCAACCTGCTATGCAATTAAACAAATGAAAACACAGTAAGATAAGCATGCAAGTTCTGCACAAGCTTTTGAGCAACTATTTTTGATGTTGCATGGTTTTGTATGTTTTATTTTAGCTCACAATTGCATAAAGGCCCTTGACCGGAAAAAAAATACTAGTACATCACCAGATCACCCTTTTGCTGACAGAAAACTCGTGTGCTTTTCACTTATAATTTGCACACAGGTCACACAGTAATAGTTGATGACACACAACTCTCCTATATGTTCTGAGAAATAAATTGTTTTCTGAAACAGAAGACGGCAGCTACCATGCACTCACAGGTGGAGCTTCACATGCAAAAGGAAAATTACCCTTTAAAAGCATATGTACGTACTTTTTTTTTGGTAAATCTGTACGTATTATTCTTTCTTTACAAATTTTCTTCATTCATAATCTCTTATTTCCCCTACATGTGAGTGCTAGTGCTGGAAGCACTAACATATTACCCACCTTAACAACAAATAAATATATAATTGTATATGTAGTTTTTTTTTTTTTGTCAACTTCAGTTTGATGCATCATGCATGCTTACACAACTGATTTAATATTGATGCTCGTATTTGATTCAGCAACATTGTTTTGCTTTGACTAGATATAGTTATCATTGGAAGCTCCTCATTCACTGATTTTTGACATCAGTTGTAGTAATCACACCAACTATAAAACTCAGAATATGCCAATTTAAGGGGACCAGCAGGTCACACACTACTAGTATATGATACTAATCTCTTTCTGAAAAAAGAAGATAGCAGCTACCTTGTTACTTCTTTTTTTTTTTTTGTAGATGAGCAGTACTAGTGTAAGTACCAACCATAAAAGGTCCAAAAAAGGCATAATGATCATCAGACTTACACTGTCAAGAGAGGGATTTAGACTTGATGAAGCTACATATGTTGGAGGCGGTAGAGGAGTTGGGGGAGAAGGAATTGCAGTGGCAGGCATTCCGATGTGGCAAGCAACTTGCTGCAGTTCAGTTTTTATATGATGCACCTAAATACCTAATTAGAAAGTAGGTCAATTGGCACAAAGATGAATACTAAGGGATGTATGCCACAGCTCACCTCCATAAATTTCTGAATGTTTTCATTGTAAGCATGTACCATTGCACGCCACTCGAACATACTTCGGGCATATTCCTTCGCCGCACAACCATCATGACCTTCCTTCCTAAAGCGCTTATCTTCCTCTTGACGTTGACGCCTAGCTGCTGTTGCATTAGCATGACTGCTCCTCAACTCAGGTAGGACTTCCTTGTCATTAATGACCCCATTAAACATAGCCCATTTACCATGTGGACGACCACAAGAGCATTGGTAAAGAGCTCTAGCATCCACTGGAGAGTGCAGCCAATCAAAATCAGGTCCATTCAACTCAATAGCCTTAGTTTTGTATTTCTCCTGTCAATTGAATAAATTGATCAGTCAATATTTGCAAAAATAAATGGCAGCAGAGAACAATTGGATGTAATAACAATTACCAAGCATGAAGAGGCTTCTTCAGTGTTCAATGGACTAATATCTTCCGGATTGGAACCCCTATGGGAATGGACCCATGCCTCAACTTCAGACACCTCTCTTCCTAATTTCTTAGACTACAGTGAAAACAATCTCAAATTATCTGTGTACTGCTACAAAACTGAATCTAACATAACTTCGGTAAGCGAACACTAACCAACTTTTGACATATTGTTGCAATAGAGTTGGATCCTCCTTTGTGAAGTTTAAATTTCTGGCTATAGCGATTTGCACGGTTTGGTTCATCTTCTAGATTCTCAGTATGCATTGCATCACCAAAATCGGCTAACATTTCATCTAAACCATCGGCGGTACTATATGCATGTTGCAATGTAGGCTCACTAAAAAGGCGCTCACCATGTTCAGTCCATAGAGTATACCCAGGCATAAACCCTCTTTTACACAAATGTATGCCCATGATAGCTCTCCTTCGTCTAATTCTATTTCCACAATCTGAACATGGACACACTACTCCAAATTTTTCAGAATTAGGAATAGCGCTGAAAGCACGGTCTAGAAAAGCATTAGTATTTCGCACCCATTCCTGGGAATGGCAACCATTGTCCTTCCAACCTTGG
Organism: Chrysopogon serrulatus; assembly: GCA_015844335.1. Classification (NCBI taxonomy): domain Eukaryota; kingdom Viridiplantae; phylum Streptophyta; class Magnoliopsida; order Poales; family Poaceae; genus Chrysopogon; species Chrysopogon serrulatus. Next base: position 35,885 of record JADLZL010003786.1, on the reverse strand, counting down.
TACATCCAACTACGGTCTTCTACTGACATGCTTTATGTTGCGACAATAAACTGAAAATTAATTATACAGCAGCATGTTATAGTTCATATCATGAGAGCATGTGTTGCGAGAGTGAGCTCAGGAAACATTTTGAAACTAAAAGGTGAGTTTGTAATGAAGAGCGCAAACATATAGTAACTACTAGTAACAAAACAGGGAGGTTGATATATATTGCACATTGAGAACAGAAACATATCACAGTCGCAGACTCACAGTGCACAAAATAAGTAAACTGATAAATAATATAGCAATATGATAGAACTAATAAAAGGAAAAACTTAATTCTAACCTGTACTGCTTTGCTCAGAAGCACCAAAGAGACCGTCAAAACCTTCCTTTTGCAGAGACCCGGGTACAGCTATCCAACCTTCCTTGCACAACACTGGGGATCTCCCTTTTCCTTTTCACCTGGTGGAAAATCACATCTAAAATTTTAGCTGAGGTAAAATTTCAATCACAGCTTTATATGGTACCAATTGCCAAAGTCCACACTGAAACGTGCTTGCTTAGGGGGGCAAATTACCATTACAGATCCATCATCAACAGAAAGCATTAAGATTAGTAAAAAAGTAGTAGACTTGTAGCACAATTTATAATGACGGAACCATTATAAATTTAGTCTCATAACTAAAACTTGGAGATAATATTAAATTGATGTCATATTTGAGTATCTGAGTTTCACAGACTAAAAAATGGGAGAGGATTAGAAAATTCATCAACCACATTAATTAAACATATCATGCCATCATGACATACCTTGTAACACCCCGGTGTTACGTTAACCAAAACCCGCCATGTCATCATCATCATTGCATAAGCATTCATCATTAGAAAACCCTAATTCAAACAATTAAAATGAGTTCATGATTCTAGGGTGTTGCTTGAGTGCTTTTATATCACATGTGTATGTGTTGATAATTTAAACTTCACTCACATGTTTACTTTTATCGATAAAAACAATTAACTAAAATGAATCTTGATGTTTGCAAGTGCTTGGCTAACTCTAACTCACACCCCAAAGATGTCTTACAAGTCAATTGAGGTGCAAGGAAGAACCAAATTTGAAATTGGAGTTCAAAATCCTAAACCCTAGCTTGATGGCTAGGTATAGGAATTTGAATTTCACTTTCAATTTTGGTGAGCTAACCATAATCAATTTTCTAAATAAAGTTGCTAACCATTGGCACCACTTCAAAGTATGAAGTTTGTACTTTGAAAGAGTGCCATTGGTTGAGTTTGAAAAGTGCCACAACATCACTAATTATTTGCCCAAGAATTCAATTTCAAAAACCTTTCAAAAAGGGAGATTTTCAAAGTGTTTCTGCCCCCTTTACCATTTCACCTCAAAATATTCAAAATTTGGGAAAACTACAAAAATACAGTTTGTGCATCTCTTTGAGTTCTACAACTTTGGTATATAAAGTTTTTCAAGTTTTTAAATAAATTTTGAAGTAATTTCAAAAGTAGTTTGAATTGGAAAATGGCTCCTTTTAAGTTTTAAACTCTAATTCAAAAATTATTTGGTTTCATGAAAAACTCCCTAAATGAAAGTTGTAGATATTGAGAAATAGAACAACTCTTATTTTTGGAGATTTTCATCTTTTATTCAAAATTTGAAAGTAATTTTAAAATCCCTAAAGTTAGGGTTTTGTGTTAAATTCAAACTTGAAGTTCAAATTCAAAAACTAGTTTGAATCTGACAAAACTTCTTTAATGAAAGTTGTAGAGCACAAAATTTTGAGCCAACTGTATTTTGGGATATTTTTGTGTACAGTACAATTTTTGAAAATAATTTTGAAAATAGAAAAATGTGCTGGCTCTGCTACAGTGAGACAGGGGGGGCACCTCATCGGCTGCCCATGCCGGCCGGTCGGCCGCCGTCGCCGTGGCCGTTCGGCGCCTTCCGTCTTTTACGCGACGCCGTCCGGCTCGTCGTCGTCGCGAACCTCCCTTCCACTGCCCCGACTCACCGTTGGCCTATAAAATCAACTCCACGGCCGTCGGCGCTCCTTTTTCCACCCACTGCTCACCGCCGGTCGCCGTCCATCTCTCGCAAAATTCACGCTCTCTACTCCACTATCTTCCAATTGCTGCCGCAGCCCTGTCCGCCACACCCGTGCGCACCGTTGAGTCAAGTGGTGCGGCCGTGACCGGGCCGGGGAAGCACGAGCGGCGTTGTCGTCTCCCTTTCCTTCCAACAACCGCCGCCGTAAGCCATCCGCCCTCGCCCAGCTCGTCGGAGCATTTCAAGTCCAACCGATTGTCTCTCTAGCTTCTTCCTTGATCCCTAATCACGGTCGGCTCTTTCTTTTTGCCCGTAGAAGCCTCAACACGTTTGAGGCACGCCACCTCGCCCGTCGAGCTCACACCGCCCATGATCGCTGCTCTCGCCAGGCCCATCACCCTCCATCCTCTTTCTAGCTCACCGTGCTCGTGTTTTTTGAAGTCACGGTGAGCTCTTGATCATAACCAAGGTGTTGGTTGCGCTTACGCCGCCGTTGGTTGGCCGGAACGCAGTGAGCACCGATGAGCTCCGCCGTCCGCCATGGGCATGCCCTCCTCTGTCGCGCATAGCTAGCCACGTTCCGAAGTTGTTTTCGCACCGCATCGAAGTTCGCCTTAGGGTGCCGAGCGTGTTGGGTCGATCGGTGCCACCGGAGGAGCTCCGGTGGGCTTGTCCGCTAGATGCCTGCCCGGCGAGCCGCCGCCCGGCCACCGCTTTGAGTGTTTCGGTAGGGGAAAGAGGCCGTATGATAGATGGATGGATGCGGTTTGATGAGAGGAGTGCTCGTGCAGTTAGTTGTGCCGGAGAAGTTGTCGTTAGCGCGCCCGCCGTTGTTTGCCGCCGCGGCCGCGGCTTGTCGGGAAGAAGGAGAGAAGAGGAGGAGGGGCCCGGTGACAAAGGGTCCGCCCTGTCGAGCTAGAGAGAAAGAGAGGGGCGGGGAGGCCTGGCCGGGCAGGCAGGCCTTGTGAGCGAAAGCAGGCAAGGGCGCACAAAGGGGCCGCGGAGGAAGAAGTTTTTGTTTTTTTTTTTCTTTTTGTATTTTAAAAGGGTGTATTTCATCTTTTGTATTAATTTATTTTGGGCAGATAAAAATGTAAGAAAAAATATGTATGTGCTCTCTGTGTTGTGCTCTACACCAGAAAAATACTAACTCTGAGTTTTCAATAAAATTTAATTATGCTTTAATTTGCTTCTTTAATTAATAAATGCAATTTCAATGATTTTTAATAAATAAAATATAAGTCCAAAAATCATGAATTTTGTTTTGTATGCTAATTAGGTGATGATGATCTTAATTATGAAGTTTGATCCTGTTTTGATTAAGTTTTGTATTAGGCTTAATTAATTCCTTAATTAATCATGTTTAATTAGTAATTCTTTAATTGATTAGGGTTAAGTTAATTCCCAATTAACAAGTTAATTAGTGGCTTTCAACGACTGTAAAAATGGTCAATAAATTAGTAATCACCTCTAATCACCTTTAGGGTTGCTTGATTTTGGGATTGAGTGATGACCCTAGGTCATTAACCCTAATGACCTTCGGCATTTCATGTTGATTGCGTATCGCTAGTCCGTCGTCGTCGACGCTAGTTATACCTTCTTAGTGCAAGGTTGCCGTGAAGGAAAGTTGTACTCAAGATCGACTAATAATCGTTGCATCATTATCGCATGCTCTTTTGTTTATTGCATTGTAATCATGCATCTTTATCGTGTAGCTGTCGGGTCTGAGGAGGAAGTCGAGCCGTCTCCGGTTTCCGAAGAGGTTGGATCTGATCCTGGTGATTGGGTAACTGAGCCTCACTTCTTCGAGTCCCAAGGCAAGCCCCGGATGCATTCAAACCCGCCCTTGTATTTCGAAAGATTTATGATTTCATGTGATGATATAATGCATTAGGTGTGGGAGTTGTGTGCTATCCTACTTTGATGCATTTACCGCCCTTGTTACATTACCCCGCATACACTGTTTTGATTTTCGAAATGCTTAGTTGCGCTTAGCCTCGCTACTAGTGTAGGTTTTGATAAATTGTTTTCAAAAAGGTGATAACAATACTCACCGAAGGGAATTTACGAAAAACTCGATGTTGCTTGTCGCCTACCCTTGTTCCGACGGGGTCAAGGGTACACCACAAGAACATGATGATGAGTAAATCGAGACGTCGGTGGGAGTGACTTGCATCGGGAGGGGCTATTGCCCCGGTGTAGTATCGTCCCACTTATGTCGGTTAAGGACCGTCCGTTGTTTGGCCCCAGGATCATGAGGTTATTGGATAGTACTAGTCGCATGCTAATGGCGGTAAGCTCTACTTGGACTATTCGTTACTAGAACGGACGATGGCGTGTACCCATCCTACGATGCGCACCGCCCGAAGTGACCGAGCGGCCGTAGGGAGGTGGTGTACTTGTACACCCGTTCTAGTATGGAGAAATCTAAGCGTTGAGTTGATGTATGTAAGATGTTGAGTCCTCGCATACATCGTGTGGCTAGGAAGCCCCAAATGTACCGGGTATATAAAGCGATTCGAATCGTCGTGTGCTCCACGATATGGGAGCCGTGATCCGAGTCCCGGCATCGTAGTAATAACGAAAGTCCGAGTATGAAAGTTTTGAATCCGGCATATGTTTGATAAGTGATTGTTAAAGTAAGGACCGGCTTAGTCTCTTTTTGCAAAAAAGGTGTCTTTTGATCTTGCTAAAGCCTCACCTTGATTCCTATTAGCCAAAGATTCCCGAGTCTTCTCCCCACTTTTTAGTCGGGTAAGTCTTGCGGAGTACTTTTTGTACTCAGGGTTTGTTCAACCCCGTTGCAGGTGAACCGCATGGACAAGAGTGCTACGGCCCTTGTTGCATGACGGTGATCGAAGAAGTAACCGATGAAGAGTGAATTAAGTGGCCTCTCAGGCGGGGCACTTTGGTTGTGTGATATGTAATAAAATTATATAATGATACTTCCGCTTGGTTTGTAATAATAACACTCTGGTTTGTATAAGTTTTGTAAAGGATTTGTAAATTTAGTTATTGTAAGTCTTCCGCTATTCTGGTATTTGTATATGAAAAATGTTGTAATACTGTGATGTCTCTGTAAGTATCGATCCTGGAGTGATCGTGGTTTATCGGGGATTCACCCGACGAAACATTCTAGATTATGTGGTGCACAATTATGGCTGACAGAGGTCTTAGGGACAATGTCAGGTGCTTGTGGACCATATAATTTAGAAGATTCTGCCACACATACATAAGTAAGCATGAACACGCACATTAATGAGTACACGCTGCTCAATCCTACTCCTGCAGTCCCACAGCAGATGAGGTCCAGACGTCGCATACAACTTTCACTGCTCCTTCTCAATCTCTGGTCTCATGCAATCTTGCAAGTTCAGAGATGCAATATCTTTTTTCCAGTCAGTAACAGATTCGTGCTCATATGTATGTAGGAGCACTAGGAACTAACCACTTCAAATCTGCTCAGAGGTTAGGATTTGGCCCCTTGTAGGCTTCTTCGTGGCTGCTTGACTGTAGCTGCTGGCGGCCGGAGCTGGGCGGGCGGCCAGTGTCGAGCAGCAGGCGCGTTGGGCAGGCGGGCGGCGTCGCCGCGGGCGGACGGCCAGCGCTGTGCGGACGGGCCACCGGCGGCGGGCAGTCCGGCGGCCCGTGGCGCCCAGGGAATTCGCTGCGGGCGGGCGGGCGGCCGGGGTCGCGGGGGTTCGCGGCGGCCGGTGTCGCCGGGGTCACAGGGATTGCGGGGCGGCGGCAGTGGTTTGTTTGGGTGCTGCTCGTTCAGCTTCAGTTTTGGGGATTTCTTTTCTATTCCTTTTTTATGCAACTTTTTTTTTATGTCGCGGGAAAAGGATTTGGGAGGGTGGGAGTGGCACGCATGTTTGAATTAGAGGCTCAAATTTTGCTCATGGCACATATATAAATGTTCATGTCACATATATGAACGTTCAGAGGATGAGTAAATATGAGATAACTAATTGTACATGAGTAGATTCATTAATGAGACGAATGTATAATTAATTTATTATTAGTAAATATTTACTATAGCACCATATTATCAAATTATGGACTAATTAGGCTTAATAGATTTATCTCACATATTAATCTCAACCTTTAATTAGTTTTGTAATCAACTTATGTTTAATACTTCTAATTGGTATCAAAGATTCAATGTGATAGGATAAAACTTTTGTCCAACGAAACAAACACCTAAGTTTCTTAAGGGACTATTGTAGTTCTTAGAAAAATTTTACACCATAGCGTCTATGTGGCAGACAACGAATCTAGCTTAGCAACGAAAAATAAAAACCCTAGGAAAACCGTTACTTTTTCCCTAGGATATCAAATAAAATCCTAGGACTCAATCTTCTTCTCTTAGTTCTTAACTCTTGGGAAACGAAATAATTCTACGGATTCTAGTAGTGTTTCAAAGCTATCATATTTAACAGTAGGTATGACACAATCTTTATTCAACGCACATGTGCTACTTCATGTCCCAATGTTTGCATATAGTTAAACTTTCCCTTTTCCATGAGTGTATCTTTTTTACTTGCATGTATTTTGTTTAATCTCTCTTTTTCTTACATGAATGTCTTATAATAAATATCACAATAAGAGTCTTGTGTTCTTGAGCTCGTGTCGGATTGCTGTCGAATCTAGAGGATGAGGCGGAGGTTGGACGAGCGCTTGAGCGACATGGGCGAGGGATGCAATTCTAGCACTATCTCTAGTTAAGCTTTATAAAGTTTAGCATCAATATTTATAACACAAAATAGCTATACTTATAAACATATATATGACGAATCTAATGGCGATTATTTGGGTGCCCACTTTGTCATATGTGGGCATATTTGTTCATTTTTTTATGAATCCATATTTGTTCATATTTCACGTTGCTAGCAAGTAGTGTTTGGCCGGTTGGTTAGTATTTTGCTTGACGCTTCCCACAGCGATCACCTAACAGAGCAACAACCAAATTTTTGGCTTGTCCTATTTTGTGCAGAAAGGTCTTGAAGATGAATGTGACTCCAGTCTCCAGATGAGCAAACTATGTCACCGTCGTCATAACCATTCAGAAAAAATAATTCCATTTTATTTGTGACGAGAGCCATTGCGTTGTCTGGAATCTGGATGGATGATAGCTCCTTTCCTAAAGTGAAGTCTAAACGTGGAACCTCTGGAAAATCTGATTGTTGAGTGTATGCTATTATATTCTTTGTTTAAACTGTTCTTTAATAATGTTTCTTTCACCTTCAGTTTTCAGAAACAAATTCAGACTTTCAGAGGTTCAGAGCTCAGATGCTGGTTGTTGATAGGTTGTCTGTCCTCTGCCCTATGTTATTTAGCTGAGCTACCCTCACTAAGTACATGCTGATCTGTCGCCTTGATTCAGATTAACCTGGCTATATGCGTTCTTCACTTATTCAGTCAGCCGCTCTCTGTTAGTCTGTTGAAGTGTTCATCTGCAGTTCGGCACCGTCTGTGAGTAGTATATGTAGGGTATAGCGCAGCAGCAATCGCTTCCGCTTCTCATCATGCTAATAACACACCTCTTTTTGTCATTTTCACGGTGCGCTGACGCATCTGGTCTTGAACCATTAGCATCAACCGCGGGTTCCGTCTGTTCAATCCACCGAACATTTGTTCACAACCGGAGAAAGAAAACAATATAAGCAAGCAATTGCTGGAGAGATAAATAAATAGGTAATTTTACTATTCAAATCAAAATCCCACGTGCCATAGGTAATTCTACAATTCAAATCAGTATCACACGTGCCCTTTTGGAGGAATGAGGACTTTTAAACCCTCCAAACAAATCAAGAATCTTGTGTACCTAGATCCCACAAGGTATAGAAACTGGACTTCTTCCTTCCATGTCGCCGATATGGTTGAACGTTCAGCATTCACAGTTGCATTCAGTAACTATATATGTTCGTGTATTTACATACCCGATGAGCTAGCCAAAGAAGAATTCTTTTTCCTGGCAACCGTGCTGGCGTCTACGAAAAGATCAAGAACCTGATATCAGGGGCGCAAAGCTTTCGCCGTCATGGTCATTATCAGGCGTGACGGGCTGACGTGGGAGCCTTTAATTTTTGGTCAGCGACCACTACCTGTCAGTCATCATCCCTGCTGCCCGCCGCCGCCGGAACGAACGAACGAAGCCAACTCAACGAAGCTAACGAGTCGACGACGATGCCACCACGAAAGGCGCAGCACCGTGCGCGTGCAGCGGCCGGTGGCCGGCGCTCCGGCGTGCACGATTTACGGGTACACGGCAGGCAGGAGAGCCTTTCGCTGTTCCGTCGCCGTGTCATGCATAGGCACCCAATCAATCTTTTAATAAATTGTATAAAGTTTGTTACGTATTATGTATCTAGACATGATGTATATGTACGTGTGTAGAATGACTTGCAGTTTGGAAATAGATGGGAAGAATTTACTATCTGTTTGGAACACACATGAATTTTCCACTGGACCTTTTTTTTTTTTTTGGGAATGTTTAGCTTATCCACGGAAGGAAAGGCAGAGGCAGGCCGTGGCTGGGACGAGCAGCCGTCTCCGAAAGCGATGCGTTTCGTCACTTGTACCATACATACATACAACAGAAAGGGACATGTATGTACTATGTATATATGACAGACCACGGAGCACGGCGTACGCCGCGGCGAGAGCCCACGACTATAAAGAGCACGGGTGTACATTAGCGCGACCCGGCCCGGCCCATAGGAGCACACACACGCGAGAGGGAGAGGGAGAAGGCGAGCCCCAGACGATCGAGCCATGGCGCGGGCGGAGCTCCGCACCGTGACCATGCGCTCCTCCCCGCTTCCGCTTCCGCGCTGCGTCCTCCTCCTCCTCCTGCTGCCGTTACTCTCGCGCCTCTCAGGTACGGCCGTCGTACGGGACTGCTAGCGGCTAGCTGGCGCCGATCGAGCCCGTTCTCTCGCTGTTCATGTTCATGGCGTTGCTTGCTTTCGCAGTAGTAGATGCGATGCGTCCTGGTTCTCGAATTGTCGATAGTTTGGGCCCCCCTTGTGGTTGACAGAAATTTGAATTGCAGTAGTACATGCATGCACGGAAACAAATTTGAATTTCCATCTGTATCTGTTCAAATTACTGGTTTCTTCTCCGTTTCCTATCAGTTACTAGGAGGGAATTAGCTATTGAGTTCATATTTTCTATTCATCGTGTTCGACTGGTCATATAAGCCAATTGATAAGATAAACCGATTAATTTATTATAAGAGAAAAATAATGTTTGAACAACCAATAAGACCGGCTTAATTATAAGATAAGTGAATACGGTCATTAATCCTTTTGTTTACCATGGTCCTCTTATGAGATGAGACCATCCTTCCTTCCTGTATCACGTAGCAAAACAGCTGTTCTATGCGAGTATTTTTTTTTCCCCCACAGTGCCTCGAGCATTGCTGCTGCATCGCGAGGTCGTTTTCGTGGGTTTCTTGAGCTAATTTTCAGTCGGCCGGTCCGTCGTCCGACGTGGGTTTGACAGAGAAAAACAATAAAATTCTCCACGTCATACGGCGAGTCCTTGTTGAAATCACGTATGCCTGATTTGACATTTCCTTGAACTTTTTCCGCCGATCGATTGCGATGCTGATGAAATTCCGCTGTGCGCACGGCTTATTTCTGAAATTGACGTCCGTCCTACCCACAATGATCGAGTATCCCAAACCTGTTTACATGTGAAAGGAACTCCTTGATATTTTTGTTGTTCAATCATTCAGATGTACAATACTACTAGTATATCATGCCGACCTAATTATCACTAGGATTATCAATTAGGATGCGATGAGAGATACGTACATCTCACACCATAGTTTTTTTGCCAGCAATGTACGTCGTTGTTAACTTAAATTTCTCTTGCCATTTTAGGCCCATCCATTACAAATCTGAATATTTAATTAATTTCCGCGGCCCCTGATTAATTGCATTGCACATTTGCACTACAGCCATCGGCGTTGCGTCGGCGGCGCCACTCAAGTTCGGCATCAACTACGGGCAGATCGCGAACAACCTCCCGCACCCGACGCAGGTGTCGGGCCTGCTGCGGTCGCTGAACGTGAACCGCGTGAAGCTCTACGACGCCGACCCGGCCGTGCTCACGGCGTTCGCCGGCACGGGCGTGGAGTTCATCGTCGGCAACGAGGACCTCCACAACCTGACGGACGCGCGCAAGGCGCAGGCCTGGGTGGCGCAGCGCGTGCAGCCGTTCCTCCCGAGCACGCGCATCACCTGCATCACCGTGGGGAACGAGGTGCTCTCCGGCAAGGACACGGCCGCCATGCAGAGCCTCCTCCCGGCGATGCAGTCCGTGTACCAGGCGGTGGCCGCGCTGGGCCTCGCCGGCCAGGTGAACGTCTCGACGGCGCACTCCGTCAACATCCTCGCCAGCAGCTACCCGCCGTCGGCGGGCGTGTTCCGGGAGGAGCTCGCGCAGTACATCCAGCCCATCCTCAACTTCCACGCCCAGGTCGGCTCGCCGTTCCTCATCAACGCCTACCCGTTCTTCGCCTACACGGCCAGCCCCGGCAGCGTGTCGCTGCCGTACGTGCTGTTCGAGCCCAACCCCGGCGTGGTGGACCCCAACACCAACCTCACCTACGACAACATGCTCTACGCCCAGATCGACGCCGTGTACGCCGCCATGAAGGCCATGGGGCACACGGACCTCACCGTCAGGATCTCCGAGACCGGGTGGCCGTCCAAGGGCGACGACGACGAGGTGGGCGCCACCGTCGCCAACGCCGCCGCCTACAACGGCAACCTCATGAAGAGGATCGCCATGGGCCAGGGCACGCCGCTCAAGCCGCAAGTGCCCGTCGACGTCTTCGTCTTCGCGCTCTTCAACGAGGACATGAAGCCCGGACCGACGTCGGAGAGGAACTACGGCCTGTTTTACCCCAACGGCACGCCGGTGTACAACCTCGGGTTCAGCGGAGCGTCATTATTCGGCCCATCGCCGGCGTACTCCGCCTCTTCTTCCAGGCCGGCGGCGGTAAGGAGATTCTGAGCTTATCGTAGAAAGTTTATTTGGCAAATAACATCTCTGTCGTCACGAGATGATTAATTATCCATTATTGTGTTCACTGTTGCAGATCACGTTTCAGATGACGGTTGTTGTCCTACTCGCTGGCTTCTTCCTATGACCATCCTATACACAGCACCATGCGTGAAGATTATTGCTATTTTTTTACTAACCCCATCTGTGCCTTCATTATATTGGTCATCAGACTTAGCTACCAGAGCCCATATTAGTCTGACTTGAGGTAATATAAGATTATGTGACAGTAGTCCTGTTCAGCTGACTTGATAATGCATATATATTTTTTCTGAAAAATGAAATTCCAAATATCACTTCTGTTTGGCGTCATGGTAGACTTCTTCTTTTTTTCTCATTATATTTTTTGATTAAGTAATAAAATGTATTCCGGCCTTCGAGACAGTGAATGAGTATAATTGATCAGTACATAAAAAGGTCCGAGCAACCATTCACCACCATGTAATGCATGCAAAACAAGGTAGGATTTGCGTACATATGTTCTAGAGGATGAGTGTGCATGTCTGTTATGAGCTTCTGCGTTATACTGTGTAATTCTAAAAAAAGAAAGTTATCATCCAAATTTTTCTGTTACAACCTCTCCTCTTCCAAAAACCTCTAATTAACAGCATAACCTTCGAACACCTTGGAATGCAGCTGCCTGCTAGGCAATGCTCCTGACCACAGACATAGGAAATCCAACGCCTGGTGGCCTTGCTAAGCTGCCTGCAGTGCTCCTGGCCACAGACATAGGAAATCCAACGCCTAGTGGTCTTGCTAAGCTGCCTGCAATGCTCCTAGCCATAGACATAGGAAATCCAACGCCTGATGGCCTTGCTAAACTGCCTGACAGGTAGTATACAAATAGGTCCTTATTCTTCAACACCATTCGCTCTTCCTCTTTATTTAGATAATTGGGACCATTGTCTCTAGTAAGTTCCCCTAAAAATTACATGCAAGGAGTTAGCATTTTTCTTACTGAACATTGTATCATTTCTATTCAACTACAAAACCGTATGTCGCTGCCAAACACGCCATTATCTAGCTTCTCAAACTTGCAATAAAATTCCTAAGCCACAAGCCAAACATGTATATATTATTTTTTGGGTGGTTGAAAGTGATGAACAATGCGTTCCACAAGAATTTCGCCATACAACACTCGAAAATCCCACCATTATCTGGCTTCTAAAACTTGGAACAAAATTCCTAAGCCACGAGAATATTATTTTTTGGGTGGTTAAAAGTGATAAACAATGCATTCCACAAGAATCTCACCATACAACACTCGAAAAACCAACCATTATCTGGCTTCTCAAACTTGGAATAAAATTCCTAAGCCATGAGCCAACGATGTGAATATTATTTTTGGGTGATTGAAAGTGATGAACAATACATTCCACAAGAATCTCACCATACGACACTCGAAAAAGAGATGTTTTACTGTCTCCTTTAAACCACAAAAGCTACGGCTAGTGTCCCCTTTCTACCTCTTTTTTAACAAAATGGTCTTTTGTAGCACTTTTAAATACTAGAGGAAAATCTTTATTTTTTAATTGGGAGCTTTGCCTTTCTGTACAAATATTTCCCACCATTTGTCTCTTTCTTAATGATTTCCCTATATAACGATTGAGTCGAAAATTTACCAATTTTCCTCAACCGCCACATAAACCTATCCTTATTCCCATTCAAATTGATGAGCACAACTTAGGAGACCAAATTCAGCCAATCATCCAACTTTTCACCGACTAACGCCCTTCTATTATATTCAAGGCCGGACACTTCACTTTAAAAGGTTCTTGACCAATCCATAGGTCCTCCCAAAAAAATTAATCTCATTGCCACTATTAACCTTGAACTTCCCATGTTTTAGTGTATATAAGGTCTTCGATGTCCATAAAATAATCTGTCCAAAAATGAGAATCACCGGCTTCTATACCACTTCTCTTTCTCGTTATATGAACGTCTGTTACTTGAAAGTAGACATTATTTGAAGCAATGTTTTGAAAATTAATTTTCCCTCCCTGGTGGACCATATATACTCAATCAGTGATACATACACCCTTTAAACGCTATGGCAGGTCATCGATCGGCTGCAAAACCTCGAGTAGCTGTAGCAAGCTTATTCTAATCAGGTCATACAGTACGTAAACGATACAGTTATGATCTCCTGACTTTTTTGAGAAAAGTTTGAGCCACGAATCGAGTAGCTTGTCAACCTCTGTCAGCCAAAGATGTTCCATTTGTGCTAGGTGGTCGGTCATCCTTGCCTGGAGGCAACAGACATATGTTTGGCCTTTTCCGCCTCCGGCGCGCCATCTCCAGGTAGCGTATTCCTCAGGGACGGCAGGGCGGCGGGCCGGTGGTTGATCGGTTCTTGCTTGCGCTGCCAATGCTGCTGAGACCTGAGAGCTCCACACCGACCAACCGAAGAGGACCCGCCTTGCTCGCGTCATCTAGAAAAGAATCCAACAAGAATTAGCACAGGAGGGAATGAACAAGATGATGGGCGAGAGCATGCATGCTTGTTCCATTTGACAGCTACTTTTCAGAAGCAAATGTTCCTTTGCCCAAATTGGGGCCTGTTGCCGTTGAGCGCTCGCTGTTGTGGTTAAACCTTGAGAAGAGAGGTCCAGGCTAACTAACTTTTCAAAATGAACTTTACCGGTCTACAAAACAGAATTAGGTCAGACTATGATCAACGCTTCTTTGTTTGCTGCTACTACTCACTATCTATATCACCCTACTAATTCACCGGATTTTCTTTTCTAAGTCTACCCCAAAAAACATCCCCCACTGAGAAGCTTCTCCTACACCCACACGCCAAAACGTACCCAGAGAATCCCATACCATCAAAATTAAGCATCCAGATCGGCTCTGATCATTCTCTCTCCTTACTCGCCCACGCACGGACGGTCCAGATTACGTGTATGGTCCTCCTCCCTCACCCCGCAACCCACACCCACCTGCGGCCTGCGGCTCCGTGACCTCACGGCAGTCACGGCTCACCTTCTCTATGTTCGGCAGACGGATAGGGTTTCGGTTGGCGGCAGCCGCACCAGGCGCAGGCTCCCCCGCTGGTCGTGCCTCCCTCTCCCTCACCTACATCGGCCCGCCCGGAACTGGTGCGGCGATTCCTTGTCCATGTGGAACGCACAGCGGCAGGAGGCCACGACTCCCGGACGCCACGGTGGCAGACACACCGCCGGGACACCCTGCGTTGCTAGCCCAGGCCTCGCGGACGCCTGGCGTCGCCAGGCCAGCACGACCGCAGGACGCGCAGCGGTAGGCCCCGATGCGCCAAACCCTAGAGGTCATGGGCAGGCCAGCACCCGCACGAACACGCGGCGGTGGCGGCTGCGGGAGGCCGTGTGCAGACGACCGCCGGCAGCGATTAGTGTCTCACTGATACAGTTATTTGGTTTTGCTTGCAGCTGGAGGGATCTCCGCTCGTGGAGGTGCAGAATGATAAAATCACAGATAAGGTTCATTCCTGATATTAGTGTTGTGACGGTTCTTAGACTAAATACTTACCTGATTGCTAATTCTTGTTAATCACTGGCTCAGTCGATGGGTTCTAAATAATATAGCCTGATCAATGCTCAAAGAAGCAGAAAAAGCTTATCACTGACATTTCAGATAAAGCCACTGATGCTAAACTGCCTGAGTATCATTAACATAATGGTATTGCCAAACTTTCTCTCTCACACACACGCAATGGAATGCTTCAATGTTTTGATTTCTGTTGTTTGCTTGCTTGTAATGGCTAATCCCATGTTGTAATGCTTACAGACTTAGGTTTATGTTTCTATTAATGGCCAATCACTGCTGTGGTCACTACCTGGTTGGTGAGCTAAATAAATGTTTGAAAAGAGTATCCCTCCTTTTCAACTGCAGCAAACCTGTAAGGTCGTATAAAATTGGTGATCCGTTTCTGCTTAAAAGGCATCATTCAACTATGACATAGTCTTTGGTGACCTAACCAATGGACCCATCAAATTAAAGTTTTATCGTTCTGCATAAGCATTTTTTTTGAAAGAATTACAATCCACAAAAGCATGAAGGGACCGTTTTCTACTATTTGTGTGATTCTGTTGCTCTGTTTATTTGAGAAGAGAAAAATATCATTGACTTCATTTGCAGTAGGATGCAGCTTCCATGGAGAATAGGGTTTTATGCAGCAGCAGGTTGCAAGATTTGACCCTTCAACAGCTTACATCAGATACTACAATACTTTGCAGTGGGATGCAGCTTCCATGGAGAATAGGGTTTTATGCAGCAGCAGGTTACAATAGAGGTAGGCAGACTCAAGCTCCCAGCTTACATAGTTTAATCATCATTGATTTGAACACAATAATCATCTTATTTTGATAATCTTCAGGTTGCAATCGATATACATTTTCCATTTCGAGCAATATCTGTTGAAGCCATTGAATCAAGTGGCAGGCAAGTGCTTGAACAGTTACTTGGACTCTCGGAGTCATGCTTCCAAGATTTCTGAAGCAGGTTGGTTTAATTTTATTTGACGTGCCATAGCAATTTTCTTCAGTTCAGCCTACACTCTTTCTTCCAAGCTGCAGCACATGTTTCTTTCAGACTAACTCTAGAAAAATTTGTATTAGAGCAAGTTCTTGTCTTTCAGGAATCAGGACAAACATAGTCAAATTTATTGACCAGATATTTGTTACTGGTTTTTGTGTTTCAGCCCATATATGTAGGGGGAAACTGAGGAAGGGGACAGATCTATCCTGATGCCTAGCATTAGAGCAAGTTGAATTTCTTGTATTAGAGCAAGTTCTTGTCTCGAGGATGATTATTCAAAGCCTTGGGAAGGATGCAAACCTAACTTAGAGAGGTACCTATTTCTTTAGCAGTTGAATGGTGAACATTGGATTTCTCATGCAGTTCCATATTACAGAAATAAAAAATAAATCATTATCAAACACAATGCATCTTGAATAAAATTTTCAGATATCTTGGACAGTGTTCTTAAATTGCAGTTATGTTTGACAGGTTTGCTTAGATGTCTATCTCAGTTATGGATCATTTTTCTGCTTTACATGATTAATGATTCCTCCTGTCTTTTGGACAGTGTTCTCCCCTGTTTTTATAAGATATATTTTTTTCATTCTTTCTTAGCACTTATATAATGTTTTCCCATCCGGTCAAACAGGACTCACTGGTCCCTCCCCCTGATGCAAATGCAGAATATAGTGTCACCATCGCAGGAAATTCTGCCAATTGTTAACACCTCCCTGAATAGCCCTTTTTTCCCTTTAGCTTGAATATGAACATAACCTTTTTTTAGCTTGCATATGTACCCTGTGTTGTTTGCTGTCTTTGATTTCAGAAAAGCAAAGCCCGACTGCATATGCTAATACCAGGAGGAGGAGCGAGATGACGAATCCCTGCAAACAAGACTGCGTATGCATTCCAAATTTGTTGGTCTCTGAAATTTCAAGCCAACATTGACATTTTGCAATGTTGTCAAGTTTTATTCGATAATGATATTTCAGTTCTAATTTGCATCTACTTGAATGTTGCCGTAGCGTTAGCACGGGCAGTATACTAGTGATACATGGTCTGTTGATTTTTTCCCTCGTTTGGTCTCTGTTTGACACACCGCGAAGTTCTAACACTGATCTCATATGGTTCTTGTACTTTATTATGTGTAGGTTTATCAAGATTTTTTGTACCCTTTACCAATTGATTGGATTGTAAGGTTGTAGTAATGCTAGGAAGGAAGCTGATGGTGTATGGTATTGGCATCATATATTCATATCTACGCGCCTTGTTTCATGCCAAGAAGTCAAGCCGCTGTAATGTTTTGAAAACACGAGCTGAATTGGAATAGAATGTAGAAGCGCCCCAGATTAGTTATCTAGATCCAGCTTGTGATTGAGCTCATACAGTGGTCGTTTTTGTTCGGTTTATATACATTGTGTGGGATGAAGGCACCGCATGATAGCATAGCACTTCCTTCCTTTTTCAAGGTTTGCTGTAGCCGGTTAGACTATGTTCCCGTCGACAATGAGGCGACAGGGTGACTTCGAGAATCTCCGGATCTGCTGGTTCAGTCCTTCGGAGGTGTTCATAGGGGTAGGGTTTGCGTGCGTGTGTTCATAGGGATGAGTGTACGTGCGTGTTGTGAGCGTCCCTCAGTTGTCTTGTGTAATTCTCAAAAAAAATTCTCTTCCACCTCATAGAGATGCCATGATTCCTTCAATGGTCACAGCGTGGGCACTGGTGCTTAATTGACTGTGGACCTTGCCAAATAGTGGCCACCGGATCTCCTCCACGGTGTCGCGTCCCGTCGAATGCCTGGAATATAATTTTTTATTATCGAAGCATTGGTGAGCCTAGATGAGCTGATGTCAACTTTTCTAGACAACTCGCAACGGCCACAATGTGTGGCACCGGTGTTTGGAGGCTCTCTCTCCTCTCCAAGCACCGGTAAAAATCAACACCGGCTAGTCTTATGCTCACTTGTGTAATTGTATACTTCAGTCCTCAAATTTTCCCAAAATTTATTATTCTGTCTCACCATAGACAAGAAAAACTTGATGTCTTGAAATTTTCATTAAAAAAATACAAGTGCATAACAAATACTCCCTCGCCCAAAATAAATGATGATATAGTATATTTGTGCCGATCAAACTTACTTAAGTTTGACTAGATTTATGAAAAGTTAGCAATACATGTATCTCCAAATAAGTTTAATATAAAAATAGATTCAATGATCTATCTAATGATACTAATTTTATACTATAAATATTAATATTTTTTTTATATTTATTCAAAATCAAGGGCTTTTGACTTCTTAAAGATCGAGAACGATGGTTATTTTGGAACAAAAAGAGTATAATGTATACGGCACCATGGAGGGAGTAAAATGTATACGGCACCATGGTGTCACCAACACCACTTCGAACTGATTTCTAGAAACTAGCCACTTGTGCCCACGCTTCGCTGCGGGTGATCTGCTTGATAGATAAAACTTTGGAGATCATGTATATATGGTACTCGGAAGTATCTCAATGGAAGCTAATTGATTGTTGTATTACCATGTTGTCAAAGATGACCTTCTTGGTATATCAAATCTTATGGATCATATGTACGCTGTACTAAAAAATATCTCAAAAAAGCTAATATGTATTTTTCATCACAGTGTTATGTAATAGAATAATTGGCATGTTCGTGTAGAGAAATATTTGCTCAAGTAAAATTCAAATAACTAACATTATCATTGAATCCAAAGCACAACACCATGTGGAATTACATTACTGGTGGAAATAATAAGCACTACGGTGTGAGTTCTTGAGGGACCCTTTTTCCACTTAGATCAAGTGGAATTCAAACAACTAACATCATTAAACCTAAAGCACAACACCATGTGCTATTACATTATTGGTGGAAATAATAAGCACTACAATAATGTTCTTGAGGGACCCTTTTTCCACTTAGATCATTCTTCGTGGCTTGAAAAAATCCACCGGGGGGATGGAAAGAGGGCGATGTCATCTCTTGGTGGTACCTAGAGTCATCAAGAGAATCTTTTCTCCATCGGCTGACTCTATCTTAGAAATTCGTTAGGAGGCCTCAGTTGGTGGAGGCGTGGGCGGCATATCCACAATGTTCCATTATTCACGGACATGTGTGTTCCTTTGTGCAGGTTGTGTGGGAGGCTACCAAAATAGTGGTAAGCATAACATGACCATACAAATAAAACAAAACTAAGCCAAGAGAAATAACAAGTCAGGAGCTACTGGAGCCAGCTACATTTATTCGATACCAATGCAACCCGAAAGAGTACATAGCGCACTACATCCAAAAGCCATGCACATAGCCATAGGACCAACACCGCACCACCGCCTCGTGACGCCGCTCGTCTTTGTCACCTCTCGCACCCCCACGAGGCTGCCGGGTGCTGTCCCCCCGACGACACCGTGTAGTGCCATCGGCTCGGCCCCGCGATGCCCGCTCAATCTTTGCCAATGATGGCGAGCACCCACTCTCCCCGTTGGGTCACGTTCGGTCTCGCTTCACCCGTGTTTTCTTTCTCTCTCTTTTTTTGCGCCGTGTCGTTCCTCCGTTTTCAACCACGCATTCGTACTCGACATCCCCCGCATGGCCTCGGTCATTCACTCGTCTCACATCGCGTGAAGTCTGGCTGTTCCTCCTCGAGCGTGATGCCAAGGCCATGCGGCCAAAGCCGCCGATGCCAAGACACCGAGCCCCGATCCCCACTTGTCGACCCGTCCGACCACCATGTAGACGGTCAATCTTCTTGGAGAGGCCTTGCCCAGACCTCTACAAAAGAGAGTCACCCAAGTTGTCTTCACCACACCCCCACGCTTGCTAACCATTCCCCTAATCTTTTTTTCTTCCTAAGCAAAAGCCCATGGCCTCACAAGAGCAACTATGCCCCCTCGCCTTGCTTTACCAACCCTCCTATCCAACCCATAAGGCAAGCGAAAGGAGTTCGGACCAAAAAGACTGTCGGGGCATAGAGGGATTGCCCAAGCTCTCAGATACCACCACGCAGTGGCTAGGAATCCAAGATCACCCCGTGTACTATAAGGAACCGTCTAAATTAATACACTCACAATAGTACTTGTCTTTCATTAAACACTAAGTACTCAAGGGAGCGCACTAATTTAATCGATTTCATCGAGCACACCCAACGGAGAACTCAAAGATCCACAGTTTTCATCGGGATCATAAATAAGGAAAAGTTTACAACAATCTTATATTTCTTACATCACATGCTTACATTGAATCGAGCATTATATGACAAATGAAAAGAATTACTATAGTGTAGCAAAATAGAAGTTGATTCATTTTAAATTTACATGATGATGTTTATGAGATGATTTAGCAAGAGGTTAAGTACGTAACACCGGGGTGTTACAACCTACCCCTTTAAGAAAATCTTGTCCCAAGATTCGGAAAGCGTGTAAAGAGAACGAGGAAAATGTGAGCACACCGCATAGATCCGAAGTAACAGGGGAGATTACATGACCGAAGCAATTCAACACACCTAAACAATCAATCCATCCAAAGAGCCGAGGAGACGGGATAATGGAGAAATAATAAGATGATGATAATCCGGATCATGGCATATGTCCAACGTATCCGTAAACAAGTTAACGGAATTCAATCATCATGAACTCCGAGGCTAGACTCAACCTCTAGAAATGGAAATCGAGCTTACGCTTCACGGCACTTGGTGATCTCCGAAGATCGATTCCTCGGGCTAGACTTGACTCGCAGCGGCTGGCACGCAAATCCTTCCTCCCCGGCTTAGCTTCTCTCGGATCTAGCCAAGCTTCATCAGAGGGGAGAGATTTGCTTGATGATTTTTGCGTTGTAGAGATGGAGAGTTGGGTGGCGAAGGGAGGGCTTGGGGTCACGTTTATAGCTCAGCGGGGAGGGCGAGTGGTTGCGTTGTGCGCGGCGATCGAGAATGACGAGGATGAGAGGGAGGAAAACGACGGTGGGTCACGTGGTGGGGTGGCCAACAACCATAGTGCGCTCCGCACTCGAGCCCGAGCGGAGAAAAGGAGAGGGAGGGGACAGGGGTTCGCGTGACGTGGTGGCGCGTGAGCGATTGAGGAAAAAGAAGGGGAGTGGTCCGTATAGATGTGAAAACGAGAGCCAAGGGCATTAATTTGTAAAGGGAAAGAGGATGGCAACGGTCATCTCGCATGTGTCTAAAACTATATGGAAAAGTTATATTGCTACCTAGAACTTAAAGCGACAACCTAACTAGCCCGACTAGTTATGATTAGCAAGATATTAAACACACATAAACATAATTATTGCAGAAAAATGATATGCTTTTTTCGCACGACCATACACAACATCACTAGGTTGCCGACAAACACACCGCTTCAAAAATACAATGGAGGGTACAATATCCGGAGAAGGCAAGGACACGTGCTACAAAGACCATAGTACATCTCTCCCAAGGTAGCTAATCTACTTCGCCGAGGCGCAGGGCTTCACGACCGCTTTTCCCCCGGGTTCTCCTGTGGGGTTGGGCTGCGTGTAGAGAAGGGGAGACTCCACCTCGAGGCTTCCACGGGAGTGGGTGGCGGAACGGTGGGTGCCGCCACACTCCTCTCCCACTCCTGTGGATAGATGGGTATTCCTTCCAGACCAGGGGTTGCCGCACGGCCGGGGCAAAGGCCCTCCGATGGTCTCGGGGCGAAGAGGTAGGCGTCTCTCACCGCTTGGCGTAGCGGTCTCCTTCCTCTCGCATGGCTTCGGCGGTGACGGTCTCCCGGCTCGGGCGGGCGGCTTGGGAGTGTGCCACGGCAAGGCTCACATGGAGCTTCCGGCTGAAATGCTCCGCCTCCTCGGCTCGCATGATGCACTTCCTCGGCTCGAGAGGCAAGTCGCTTTCGTGGTGCTCATCTAGGGCCGATGATACGCGGGCCCGAATACCACGGTGGGGTCGATCGCTTGCCGGGAGGTGCATTTGCAGAGTCTCCATGCGGGTTCTCCGTAATGGAGAGTCCCGATCCGTAGGCGGAAAGAACCTCATCGGGGCGTGCAAGGGAATCCCCATAACCGCATAGGATTCGCGGGGCTTTGCGAGCTACAACTTGATAGGTGTCGGAGAAGCGAAAGTCGATGGTGGTGGCGCTCCAACCATCCGCACACAGGAGAGTTCTCACTCTTCCCGATGTAGACAAAGGACCTCACACCGCCGGTGCCACGCTCTACGAACTCACAACCTTCATACACGGGTGGTCTCGGATTCCCACCACCGCGTGGTGGTATACGTGCTTGGGAAATCCCTCTACGCCCGACGAGTGGTGCTAGTTCAAACTCCTTCCACCGCCTTATGGGCTGGATGGAAGGGTGGATATACCGATGGCAAGGGCATCGTGGCTCTTGTGAGGCCATGGGCTTCGCCGAAGGAAGAAGGTTGGGGATGGTTAGCGAGCGTGGGGTGTGGGTGAAAAGCAACCGGGTGGCTCGCTTTTGTAGAGATCCGGGCGAGGCGTCTTCGAGAAGATTGACCGCCTACGCTGGTCGAGACATCGACAGTGGTGCCGGGCTCGCGTGCCAAAGATCGACGGCTTGGGGGCATGGCCGCGCATCACGCTCGAGGGGAAGCAAACCGACTTCACGCGACGTGAGACGAGCGAATGACCGAGGCCACGCGGAGATGTGGAATACGAACGCCGGGTGAAAACGGAGGAGCGACGCGAAAAGTGCGTAAAAAGAGGGAGAAAGGAAACGTGGGTGAACGAGATCGGATGTGACCCAACAGGTGAATGTGACACGTTGATGGTGAAATGTAATAACGAGACAGTATCACGTAATTTTGTTCTCGCTTTTTTAGCAATTAAATTCCAACTTTTTTAAACTCAAAGATATACCAACCTTTTATTTAAATCCCGACCATGATAAACTTCTTTGTCCTAAAAAATGCGTTATCTCGTGACATATTGTGGATTTTCCATTAGGACACAAGATTATTTTAAAAAGAGTATTTTATTACAAGGAAGGAGTAGAAGTACCCGTGCCGATCTTTGGGAGTTCAAGCCTAGCCTATGGATCTAGATCGTCAGTGGTCACCGAGTACGCTGACAAAGCAGAGGACCTGATTTCTCTGTTTAGAGTGAGTATATAAGAGGACCTAATTAGTATTTTATTTTTATTTATATAGTTTTGGAATATATTTTTATCTATTCAAATTTAGCAATTGATATATACTATTTATAGTCTTCTTATATTTTATAGATTTATTATTAGACTATTGATTAAATTATTTTAATTAAGTTGTCTTTCTCCATGGTATTTTATAGCTATATTTTGAATCTCTTCACCATTATGATTTTATTGTACTATAAAAATATCGATAGCTATGCTCTTCAAAGAAGAAGACAAATAGAAAAGCATGCATGAGTGCATCCATGAGCAATACTCTTTAGAGAAGAAGACAAAAAAAACATGCATGATGAAAGGGACGGTATTGGATAAGAGTGAGAGTGCATGCTCTAGAGAAGAAGACAAAAGAGCATGCATGATGAAAGGGACAGATCAATGACAAGTATGGATGAGAGTGAGAGAGTGCACGAGTGCATGCATGAGCTATGCTCTTCATAGAAGATAAAAAAGCATGCACAATAAAAGGGACGGATCAATGCCAAGATCATGCATGATAAGAGCGAGAGTTGAATGCTAAAATAGAAACAGAATGATCTCGAACCATAGAAATCATATTAGACGGGTCTAGCAAAAACAGGCTATCATGGCCATTCTTAGAGGCCGCGAGACGGGGCCGGCCTCGTACTTCTAATACTTGTTTTTTTTCCAAACTTGTTGGTAGCACGTGTATTATTGAGTATGGAACGTGAAAACTCAAAGAGGCTGAGCATGTCTGCATACTAGAAGGATTCCCTGCTTGCGTTGCCGCGAGAATCACGAATGAAATTATATTGTTTATATTTACCTATTTGAATGGAGAAATATCATAATGCATAATAATGATGATGTTTTGATGTGAACAACTAAATTATGTTAGTAGATGATGTCAAGAACTTGAACGAAAATATAATTGCATGTGCCGGTGGGTATATGAAGAAGTGTGAAATATATAAAAAAAATGATGATAGCAACACCTGTGTTCTTAAAAAATATGAAATAACAATATCCTAAAAAGAATTACTGAAACTTTCTTAATGAAGGTTTAAAACATCAATGGAAGAGGTGATGCATATGTTTAAAACAATCTTGAGTTTTATAGTGAAATTAGTCAAGACAACAACTGATAATTAGATGGTCCTCAACGAACATGGTATAGTTCAAATCACGCTTCCAACCACCTAAAAAGAATATGTTCAAAGAAAATAGTGAGCAAGCAATCATGGAAGTATGAAATTTATTGGTGCGTACACAAACTTCCCTAGGTGCTACCTGTGTGATCTGTGCAAAAGGAAGCAAATACCAAATGGATAATGTTGGCCGTGTATGACCAAGTGAAAAACAAAATTGATGTCAAATTACTAATTAAGATATGCCAAATAGCTAAATTTGCATTATTTCTACTTCAAACGTAACCCTTTCTCGATTGGTTTATTTGAATCTGGTTGTGGCGGTATCGCAAGAGAAAGAAACTTCAATTGAAATCTCTGGGCACAACTTGACGTAACCATTTATAGATGACTCACAAAGCAGCCCAAGTTTTGGAAGGATGGGGACCGGAGAAATGGACAACTTGCCTAGGAGAAGATGTGTGTGTCGTCATCGCTGCATACAAAGAAAGCGACATGCGTGCTTGGTGCTTTTAGATATGGTTCATCATAGCCTTCATCCACCGAAGTTTATTGTAGAGGCAAGCAGCCGCGCGTGAACTTTCGAGTAATGGGGTATTGCGTAATGCTCGGAAGGGCTTGCGTGAGAAATATATAGTGGTGTGAGGCTGCACAATATGAGCCGCCATTTCTCCCACCCTTTGAGTTACTCAATGCCATCATCGCATCCTCTAGAATCCACATTACATTATTATTCCATCAGTTATAGTAGTGGGCAAGGCCATACACGCTAGCTAGGCTACTAGCAAGTGGGATTTTAAGTGTTCAGTTGAAAGAACGCTAATAGTAAAGCCGGACTGTATTTCTCTCTTCCACCAAGAAACAAAATTAAAGCATTATAAAAATAATGGAGGAGGAGCACTGGCTTCTCTAAGGTGACATCTACTGATGATGTGGCATGCTGTGGGATTAGATAGAATCTATAGTGGGGATTAACTTTATAAGAGGTATAGATTCCCATTTTGGTGGTAGTGTACTCATGCACATATAAACAAGAAAGGGGCGTCCTTTTTTTTCAAAAAAATCTTTCTGACTCTACCAAATATGCCAGATTATTGCATTGCTCCCACATAAAATTAAGAGCATTTAAAATTTTTTAATGAATGACAAATGAAGTAGTTGCCATATTAGTCCTTATAGCTCACAGTAAGTTATTTGGTACGTGGGCACTCAATAAAATTCAACCAATCCATTCTTTTGTTTTTCTTGCTTGTCTCTCCTCTCTGTTCCCATTTCTTCTCCTGATTAGAAAGGTCCAGTCTGCGTAGTCATCTCCTCATCGGCGGATGGCCACCGGAAAGGGGCAAGACACGCGCGCCGCTACGCGCCTGACGGGAGGCGACCGATGAGCCGGGTGGGTGGCGTGCCCGGCGCGGGCAGCATATGGTGGTGAGGCATGAGTGTGCACGAGCACGACGGCAGGCTTGGTGAGGACGGAAGCGGAGACCTCCGGCGAAAATGGGCAGCATGGCCACGGCGATGCCGTCGCGAACGGCAAGTGCGATGGTGGCACCGAGGCGAGGGCTCACCGAGGCAAGCTTAGCCAAGCGTGGTGGCGCCGCGGCTCGCTCACCGAGACACGGCGGGCCGCACGGGGAACGCGTGAGGCGGGATGTGGAGGTGGTCGGGTGGTGCTTGTGAGGACGCCGGCGGTGGCACGTCCAAGCAACGCCAAATTATGGGTGTAGCGCTGTGGAGACGGACCAAGTCGGGATTGAAGAAACCTATAGTTTCTCCCTCAATGCAAAAGCTACAGGTTTTTGGCTTTTTGGTTGCAGGGAAGAGGGCCGACATGGTCCCTTAGGGAGGAATCCATTTTCTTTTCTTTCTTTGACCTTGCTTTTGCCGTCTGGCACTCCTGCTCTCCCTCTGCTCCTCTGCTACCGGATCCTGTAGCCTTAGCTACAAGGTTCAAAAATAAATTTGTCATCCCAGAGCACATTAATTTATCCGGAGACTATAAACATATATCAATAATTACCTTCTTTCTTGGCTCTTATTATAGATCTTCGACGCTCCCCGCCTCTCCCCGTATCGTCTTCCCAAAGGATAGTGTAACAATTCCTACGACATTGATAGCAAATTTCCCCGCTTATACACAACAAGCAAATATATAATGCAAAGAACAAGAGAGCGCACCTAGGTGGGAAGAGGAGCCTTCTCCCCGAAGCCTCTTCCTCGGATTACTAGTAGAGACTCCCTCCATGAAACAGATTGGCGGATCACCTATAGTAAGCATAAAATCATCTCCATACATAAAGATATCAAGTTTAAAAGCAATAAGAAGCATGGTAAGATGACATAATTTATTTATTGTTGAACCAATTCCCAAAAAAAGATCTAACATAATTTAAACACAGGGGGATTCGTGTCCCGTAAATTTAATTGCATTATTTCTTGGTATGAGGGGGTTCACTAAATTAAATGTATAGAAGTTGTTTTCATTGTTATTTTTTCTAACATTCTTTATAGAACTATGAGTTTCACTATATCGACTTGATATTCTCGGGACCGAATGTTTCCTAGCTGAACTTTTTAGTGGGCTACACGAGTGTCTCGAGTAGGCAATATTGTAAGAAGATAAGAAAGACAATGGCGGATGAGCGGACACCGTGGAGCAAATGGCAAGATGATGATTATATACGCAATGAGAGGGCACCGTGGAGCATCCTTTAGAAATACGGCAAATAAGAAATAGACATGAGCTATGCCCCTACAAGAAGAGGACAAAAAGAAAAGCAAACTACATATATGACGGGAGCATGCAGACAAGATGACAGCTTTTAAGAGGAGGAGACAAAAACAAAACAATGCTGCAATATGAGAGCGACGGATCGATGGTTCAGTGGTGTTGTTTCGATGATAGTGATGGATCGGCAAGGTACGAAAGCATTGGGTAAACCAGAAATAGGAACAATATGATCTGAACCATAGAAACTATATTGGACGGGTCCAGCATGAGCGGGCACCGTGGAGCAGCGGCAAGATGATGATTATATAGGCAATGAGAGGGCACCGTGGAGCATCCTTTAGGAATACGGCAAATAAGAAACAGACATGAGCTATGCCACTACAAGAAGAGGACAAAAAGAAAAGCAAACTACATATATGACGGGAGCATGCAGACAAGATGATAGCTTTTAAGAGGAGGAGACAAAAACAAAACAAAACAGACATGAGCTATACCCCTATAAGAAGATGACAAAAAGAAAAGCAAACTACATATATGACGGGAGCATGCAGACAAGATGATAGCTTTTAAGATGAGGAGACAAAAACAAAACAATGCTGCAATATGAGAGCGACGGATCGATGGTTCAGTGGTGTTGTTTCGATGATAGTGATGGATCGGCATGGTAGGAAGGCATTTGGTAAATCAGAAATAGGAACAATATGATCTGAACCATAGAAACCGTATCGGACGGGTCCAAAAAATCAGGCTATCGTGGCCATCTTTGAGAGGCCAAAACGCAACGGCGGCCTCATACTTCTAACTAGCCCTTCGCTGCCCAGCGCTTGCCAAGGGTGATGTGCTTGGTATATAAAATCTTGAGAAATACGATAAGAGAAGTACATGAAATGTTGGGAAAATATGGGAAGGAAAGCTAATATGTCTTTTTTCATTACATTGGTGTAAAAAGAACATAGAGGTTGGTTGTCATTACATGATGTCTATTCTAGGCTAGGAAAAACAAGTGTTTGATGGAGTCGGACCCAAGCAACTAGCACAATGACGACACGCAAATCTTGAAGAGTACTTGAATCTCGGTGTGTTAGTATATTAATGATGCCAACTAACTGAACACAATTCAAGTATTATTCAAGTACTCTTCAAGTATTTGCGTGTTAATGATGCCAACTAACCGAACACAATTCAGTATTATTCAAGTATTCTTGGTTTAATATTGGTCACTATTAGCTACTTGGGCGTAGAATAGCGCGCCTCCTATGATAATTTGTAACGATTTTTTTTTTTTGTTTTAATGACATATATTATTTTTATTTAGCTTATCTACAGGAGAAAAATGTTATTAGTTCATATTCATATTTAAATAAATATTTTTTAAAACTTATGTTTCCTTGTCGGACCTCAAATTAAGGGTCACACATGACTATGGGACAATCAATTAGAGCGTTACTTCAAGTATATGAACATAATTTATTAATAAGATAACCTATAAGTTTTCTAATTTCTATATATAGTTTATTTATGATCAAGAAACAATGTTAGGATTTGCGGCATGCAACATCTCTAGATATTTGACACTACAACAAAGGGCAGGATGTCATGAGTATAGGTTAATCAAGCATATCTAATAACTTGTTGTGTTTTTTTTTTTTTTTTTTTGCAAGTGCCATTTGTCCATGCCCCGTAATTTTACAATTTTAATAAGCACTAAAAAGTTCCAATTATGTTTATTTCTAGGAGGCAACTGCATGCATGTTTTTTATTTGTTGTGAGTGGCCACTTATAATCTATTATACTTGTTTTTTTTCCAAAACTATTATACTTGTTGATAGCACGTGTATTATTGAGTATGGAACGTGAATACTCAAAGAGGCTAAGCATGTCTACATATACCCATTTTGGTGGTAGTGTACTAAAAAAATCTTTCTAACTCTACCAAATATGCCAGATTATTGCATTGCTCCCACACAAAAGTAATAGTATTTAAAAATTTTTAATGAATGACAAATGAAGTAGTTGCCATATGGGTCCTTATAGCTCACAATAAGTTGTTTGGTACATGGGCACTCAATAAAATTCAACCAATCCATTCTTTTGTTTTTCTCACTTCCGAATCTTGTCACTCCTCTCTGTACCCGTTTCTTCTCCCGATTAGAGAGGTCCGATGCATGGTCATCTCCTCATCCGCAGGCCCGACAGGGGAGCAAATGATGGCCACAGGGAAAGGGGTAGTAGGCTGCTAGCGCACGGCGGAGGTGACCGATGAGCCGGGTGGGTGGGTGGCAGGCCCGGGCGCGGGCAAAGATATGTTGGTGAGGCATGAGTGTGCGAGCACGACGACAGGCTTGGTGAGGACGGAAGCAGGAGACCTTCGAGCGAAAATGGACAGCCTAGCCCATAACGATGCCGTGCGAATGGCAAGTGCGATGGTGGCAGTGAGGCAAGGGCTCACCGAGGCAAGCTCAGCCAAGCGTGGTGGCGCTGTAAGGTGGGCAGCACGCGGGCACACTGCTCGCTCACCAAGACACGGCCGGGCGCGCAGGGAACGCGGTGAGGCGGGATGTGGAGGTGGTCGGGTGGTGCTTGTGAGGACGCCGCTGATGGCACATCCAAACAACGCTAGCCATGGGTGTAGCGCGCGGCGACATGGACCAAGTTGAGGTTGAAGAAACCTATAGTTTCTCCCTAATGCGAAAGCTGCAGGTTTTGGCTTCTTGGTTGCAGGACAGAGGGCCGACATGGTCCCTCAGGGAGGAATCTGTTTTCTTTTCTTTCTTCATTATTAACATGGTTAGCCATCTACCCGATAGAAGGGGCCGACAGCTCAAATTGTAGTCATTGGCACAAAGAAATAGGCTTTACTAAGTACTGACGACGGTGAGATGTAAGGCAAGGTGGTTCATTTAGTAGGAAGTTAACTCTATGATGCTGTTCTGTGGCTCAATCCTATGATTATGCATAGTTTTGGTACCAAGAGCGTGTGAAGGGAACATATTCATATGAAGGTGGTGAAGGGGGTGCAATGGAACAAAGGCAAGGTCATGTTTATATAGGCATACCGAGAATCCTGAAATTCACCGGGTAGCGGGAACACGACAAATAAGAAATAGACATGAGCTATATACAAAAAATTGAAGTACAGAAAATAGTGTGACATGACTTGACATTGCAAAAAATGGCATCGTGTCGTTTCATGAAATGCATTGGACAAACACAACTTTAAATTCCTTTGATCAGTATAATGAAAGTGAAGTATTATCGTGGCTTAATGAGACAGATGTCCCGATTATTTCTATAGTTCTCACTTCACTACAAGCAATATCGAATTGTAATGCGGTAACATATACATACATCTAATTGTAGGAGAGTTACCATGGGTTTAAATCTTATTAGCCCATAATGTTCCATTATGTGTACATAAATTGATCGTATACAAAATCTTGAATAGATTTGGCATGCAATGTGTGTTGTGCTAACATAGATACTCTTCCACATAAAAAGATAAAAGGGCATCGACGGATGCATGCATGAATGTTACCATCATACTCGCTTTCTCTCTCATGTATTATTATATGGTGAGCACCCTCAACGACCACGATTCTTTATATCCGATCATGCATAGGCTCTACTATGGTCATATAAAATTGTTATTTGCAGTTAAATTAACTTCATTTTACATATTAATTTATCAAGATCAATCAAGTACATGGCCAAGCTTTAATATTTTTTCATGCTAGAATAATGTATTATTTCTGATATAGTGCTATTTTTTGGCCTCCAACTAAAATTTTAATACATAGCGTTCATGAGATAGTGACTATTGTACATGTGTGTATGTATGGTGCATATTTATGGACTTTTCCTATTGTCATTATATGTATGGTGCATATGTATGGACTTTTTTTCCATTGTCACCATGCATGTATGGTGCATATGTATGAACTATCCCTATTGTCACCATGCAAATAGAAATCTAGGTTGCTTTGCACTATTGGATTTTGAT
This sequence comes from Chrysopogon serrulatus, assembly GCA_015844335.1. Classification (NCBI taxonomy): domain Eukaryota; kingdom Viridiplantae; phylum Streptophyta; class Magnoliopsida; order Poales; family Poaceae; genus Chrysopogon; species Chrysopogon serrulatus. The sequence continues at coordinate 5,265 of JADLZL010003786.1, read as the reverse complement.
ATGCTTGTATGTTCAGCAATCCAAGCCATACAAATCATATCGACGACGCTAGTAGAGCCACTAACGTGGCCATGCTCAGAGGCCGCGGAGACGGCGCGGCCTTATACTTTTAATAGGATTCGGCAGACAGGAGGTATTTGGGAAGGAGAGGAAGATGGAGTAGCCTCACTTCACCAGTGGAATTATTTTTTTGTCTCGGCTCCATAAATAGCTCTATCGATGGAGCCGATGCTATTTTGGTGAATTGTTTAGAAAAATAGCTCTACATACGGAGCTTCTTAAAACATGTTTCATGCAATCCCATCGAGCGAGTGAGAGCTAAGAAAAGCTACTAATTTTAGCTTGAAACCGGATCAGATATAGACACGTATTAGTGATTGTCGGGGGGCCAAATAACCGGCCTGTCGAGCCCCTGGCTAAATAGAATTAATCAAGCTGCTATTGTAAGCCCACGGACGATCTAACGAAGGCCCGGACCTCTTGGGCCGGCATCCCGACGGCACGACAGAAGGCAGCGGCAAAGGCCCACAGCGAACTGCGCGCCGTCGCGGTCCCCTGGAGCGAGGGTACGACCCCGGGCAGCGGCTGCCGCACGACCCCTGCGGGACCAAAGGACTCCTGTGGTCGTGACCGGGAGGCCGCTGTTCGCACGACCCTCCACGGGCATCTTCGCGAGAAGCAACCAAGGCTTGCGCTCCACGCGTGAGCTACGACCCCCCCGCCGGCCACGACCCGGTTAAGCGTGTCTTCTCCGTCTACGTCCCGTGCGGGGCATGGGCTAGAAGCATCTTGACCGCCTTTGTGTGTTAGTGCGAGGGCATGGGCGTGAACGCCCGGCGTCACTATTGGCGAGCGGGGGCGGGCCCGACTCTTGATCGCATCAAGTAACGGGAAGAAGGGCGTGGCTCGACGCCTAATCACCCTCTACTTGGCCAGATACCGATGACCCGTCCGTCACGACCCACTCCCGTGCCGCATAACGCCATTAACTTCGGGACAATACAATAAGCGCTCTAATCAATCTGCTCAAATTCCTCTCCGCCCACTGTGAAGTCATGGGCAACCACTCCGGCGACGCGACCACACCGGCGACCGTTCCTGATCAACACGTGCGACGCAAGGAAGAAGGACACCCCGACTCCAGGAAGGCAGACGAGCCACTCCACCATTGTCCTTTTTCTTTCTTTTTATACACGGCACGCCCATACTTCCTTCATGAGATATGTAAGGCTGATCCCTCCCTTCATCTATAAAAGGGAGGGCGAGCCATTCTAAGAGAACATAAGACTACCAAACCCATCACCACACACGCTACGATATTGGCACCACGCTCAATCGAGACTTGGGAGCCCCTCCCTCTTTTCGAACCGGTTGTAACCCCTACTACGAACCACCGCTAAGTAACACGATCCTTTCGAATCGGGCGTAGGGCCTCCCGCCCGAACCAAAGATACTCCCCGTGTCCTCTAAGCGAACCATCCGGGCATAAACGCGTATCTATAAATTTACTAGTTGGTGCTTTCACAAAACACCGACAGTTGGCGCGCTAGGTAGGGGCCTTGCGCATTTCGTCTCCAAACCAAAAGATCCGGATTGCCGGATCCGACAACCTTCAGTTCCCTCCGGACACCCATTACGGTTCGGGAACCTCGACTTCATCAGCATCGGGGTGGACTACGATATGGTGCTCCTCCCCCCAACACCAACGTCGACGCCGTCTCCGCGTCGCCGCCCGATCTAAGCGCCTCTACACCAACGAACCGCCCCGCACGACAACGCCAACCATGCCAAAGTCACTCGCCCTACAAGACGATCAGAGGGAAGGACCGCCGCGCAGAACTAGGACACTCATCGTCGGCAGCCACGGCCCAAGAAGGAACCCCCGGCGCCTCTCCAACACACCCACACCCAAGACCGCGACGCCGCCGCCGGCCCCCCCCGAGGAACGACGACGACAATCGACTCGACGGCACCCGCGACATCCCAACCGACGGCGACGAGTTCCGGGATCCGGAAGCACTTCTTCACTTCCTCGGCCTCTACGACTACCTCCTCGGCGACTACGGCAAATGACGACGACGACGACGGCTACGACGGCTCACTTGGCCATAATCTTGGCCACGATCGGTAGACCAACGAACCCACCTCTTGGCTAAACTCTCAAGGCGTTACAATTACCCCAGATACTTACTTTGTGTAACGATTAAATTTCTGTATTAATTTCGTACTACGGATTTGTACTTAATTATAAAAACCTAAATCATATGTAACAAGGTCCAAAAAAGGATCGGGGTTCGCAGCCCCGCCTCACAAGGATCACGGCCGCCCGGCCGACAGAGTGAGGGGCGACTCGAGAAAGAAGCCCACTAGCGGCCTAATTTCCCGAGCACGCGAAGTGATTAGGCTTTCTCGGCCGTGTTCGAGTCCAACGCCGATCTCGATTCGAAAAATTTTTGCGAAAAGGCATCGAGCCCACGAGCCCGCTGGACAGCCTTTTTGGAAAAGTACGAATCAGCCTATCCGATTTATGAGGCCGTCACGCCACAAGCAGCGTCGAACCCGGGCCTCACTCGAATCACCCGCTAGCAACTCACCGGGCACTATGTTCACCCAACCGAAGGGAAGACGTAGCATTGCCCACCTCCTCCGACCCCACAAAAGGGTCGCTGCGGGGGGAGAAGGCTCGACCCCCCGCACCGGGCCCACACGCTTGCAAGGGCGCCGGGGCTCGAGGGCAGAAAATGTCAAAAAACGCTAACCTAAAAGAAACCCCGGGTAGCGAACACGCACGCATCCCCGGAACGTGCGCGATCACAACCCCCCCGAAGCGAACGAACTAATACGACCCCCGGTTAGTGGGGGTCGACTTCCGAACGTCTGGCTTTTACTGCTGCTCATTCTCTTGCGATCATTTTTTACGGCTCCTCTTTCAATACTTTAAAACATGCAAGACACGGACAAGTGCATAAAGATTTACGAACTAACAAAAGATTTTACGTATTTTCCCCCTTTTACGCATTACATGAGTTTTCTTTTTCAACAAAGGGGGAAGGGGGCAAGGCTGCCCGTCCTAAGTCTCAGCCCCCGGCCAGGATCTGGTCCACCGGGGAGAGCTCCACCGCGACTCCCGCCGCCTCCTGCGTGCGGGCAAAGATGGCGGCGTAGTCCTCAAGGACTCGCCGCCCGGGAAGCCGACGACGTCGGCCAGTCGGCGCCGGTGTGCGCCGCCATCGCGAGCCCGACAACCGTGCCCGACCGGACCCCGCGCGCCTGCGTCGGCGTTGACGCACGAACTGCGCCATCTCGAGGCGCCCCGGACGTTGCTAGCGGGAGCGTGGGCGAGGTCGGCTAGGGCCGCCTCGGCGGCCGCCATGGCCTCCATCTCCGCCAACGCCTGGGAACGCAAGAGAAAACATCAAGCCAAGGGAATGCCGAGAAAACGCAACACGAGAACGAACGTAAAAACCCTCACCGGCGCAGTAGCGATCCGCCTCCTCCCGGGCGGCGGACGGTGCGGTTTTCTCCTCAAGCGCTCCACCACCGCCTCGAAGGGTGGCGAGACGCCGAGGGCATCCCCGAAGCGAAGCGGGGGCCGACGGCTCCACCGCCGGAGGAGCAAGCAGCGCCGCCGCCGCCGAGGAGCGGGACGGTCCCGCCGCCGCCCAAGAGGAGGCGGCGACGTAGCTCACCGAGGTGATCCGGCGGTGCGAGCGACCGACCTCCGGCGTTCCCGGGCCAGCAGACGTTGCGGGTCGGCGACGCCACCGACTCCTCCGACCGGGTCCTCCTCGCCGGGCGCACTCTCTCCATGTCGGCAAAGCAGAGCAAGGCAAGAGCAAGGAAGGAGAAGAGTGGGAGCTGGGAAGGTGAAAGTGAAACAAAGAAGCGGGGGCAAGGGGAAGGTCGTGTCTCACGACCCCTTTTATAGGGGCCGAGACCCCTAAGGGTCGCCACGACCGAGCGGCGGGAAGGCCACTCGACTTCCCGCCCAACGCCACGCCTCTCGCCGCCTCAGATAACTCCGACGCCATGCTCGAGGCGAGACGCCGCTGAACGCGCCGCCCTCGGATAAGTCCCGCGCTGGGCTCCAGTCCGGGCAGACCGACGCTGCCTCCGGCCGGGCTACCCGACGGTCCGTAGGCGCCATTATTGCCGAGGGCGAACCGCCCACCACGCGCCCGAAACCGACGCACTCCACTACCCCGGCAAACGCTAGCCTCTCGCGACGTGACCCACGCCCCCAAAGACTGGGTAGCACTCGCGGCAAAGGCCACGCCGCACTCCACCGGAGAAGTCAAAACGACTGATGACAAGTCCCCCGCAGCGGACCCACACCTCGTAGGACTCGGGGCTACCGCTGGGGCCAAACAACCGAATTGGGCTGGCCCGGCTAAATAGAATTAATCAAGCTGCTATTGCTCACCCCCACGCACTAACGAAGGCCGGACCTCTTGGGCCGCATCCCGACGGCCCGATTTGTTATCGCGTAAAGGCCCATAGGCTTAACCGCGCCGTCAGGGGTCCCTGGGGCGAGGGGTACGACTCCCCAGGGCGCTCACTTTACGCCCCGCACTGGGATCAAAGACTCCCCCGGGTCGCGGATCCGAGAGACCGCGGTTCGCACGACCTCGGGCATCTTCGCTGAGAAGCAAATCAAGGCTTGTGCCCACACGTGAGTTACGACCCCGCCGCCAGCACGACCGTTGCTTATGTCTTCTCCGCCCACGCCCCGCAGGCAGGCAGGGGCCAGAAGCTATCTTGACCGCGACCGTGTTTAGTGGTGGGCATGGACGCCAACGCCGGGCCGCACTATTGGCCGCAGCGTGGCATGACCCGACTCTTGACCGCACTGTTAACCAGAAAAAGGGTGTGGCTCGACGCCTAATCACCCTACCGGGTTGATACCGATGACCCGTCCGTCCACGACCCACTCCCGTGCCGCATAACGCCATTAACTCCGGACAATACAATAAGCGCTAATCAATCGCCAAAATTCTCCGTCCAATTTGTGAAGGCATGGGCAAGCACTTCGCGACGCGACCACACCGGCGATCGTTCTTGATCAACACGCGCGGCGCAAGGAAGAAGGACACCCCGACTCCGAAAAGCGCGCACGAGCCACTCCACCATTGTCCTTTTCTTTCTTTTTTACACGCACGCCCATACTTCCTTCATAAGATATGTAAGGCTGATCCCTCCTTCATCTATAAAAGGGGCGCGAGCCATTCTAAGAGAACGTAAGACTATTGAAACCCATCACCACAC
>JADLZL010003785.1:0-90918 GCA_015844335.1 Chrysopogon serrulatus | reverse complement strand
GCATTATAATTAGGGATGACAACTTAATTCATGCTCAGGAATGCTAGTGATAAAAATAAGTGGCTAGATGCTAATGATAAGTTACTTTAATACCATGCATTTGAATCTTGTTAATTCAAGCGGTAGAAGTGCCAACAAGCATCAAGATGGCATTTTCCTCAAGATCTATGGTGCTCGGGGACTAGCTATGGGGTATAAACCCCTATACCCTCCACCTGCGCTGGGCTTGGCTTACCTCGAAACGGGCAACCCAGCCCACAAAGACCAAAAACCCATCGGCCTATTAGGCCTAGTCGGATTCCCAGCGACAATCAAGAGTCGCTTGTCATGCAAGGCACCTAGTCGGTTAGAAAACCAATTGTATCCTAGATAGATACGATCTGTTTGTATCCCACCATATCGGGATCTTAGGATCCGGTAACCCTGTCCCCTAGGCTATATAAGGCGGCAGGGACCCCTCTCAAACGCATCCTTACAATTAATAACAAAGAGCAGGGCGTAGGGTATTGCGCACCTAGCTGGTTCGAACCTCGGTAAAACCGCGGTGTGCTATTCTTCTTCCTATGTCTTGTTCGTAGTCTAAGCGTGCCTCCACCGAGCAAATCACTACCTTCGGTATACCCGTGGTAGATTGCCGCCGACACTTCATCGATAGCATGCCTCTACTCAGTTGGGAACAATTAAAAAAAAGATCTTGGCATATATAAAAAGGATGCATGGCTGGTATGAGAGCATCCGCTGTTGGCATCGACACGGTCAACGTTTGTATACCAGCAGTTACTTTTGCTAGTGGATGAGAAAAAAGGCAATAGTTACCTTCGAGGACATGTGGTTGATGATGAACCTCCGTAGACTCGACGTGCAGCTCAATAACGTGTGTTTGCATTAGAAGTGTGACTCATACTAACAAGTATGTGTTATTATTGAGTTGTATCAAGTTGTAAATCTCTTACATGCATGTGCGCCTTGCAGGATGCAATATGATGAGGATGTGATGCGTTATGGTCCGGATCCTCATTATGAGGAAAGTGAAAGGGTTGAGGCACCTCGGCCAATGAAAATATGTGAAGAGCAGCACAAATTTGTGGATCGGTGTGCCACAATGATATACTGAGGTTAACAACTTAAGAAGCTCAGAAATAAATAGAGGAAACGAGGAAGGACTATGAAGCCAAATATACCGCTTACCTAGGAAACGCAATGCTTCTCTTCAAAACCCAAAATTGCATACATCAAATTAATAGTTTTTAGTACACATGCATCATAAATTTGATTCATGCAGGGACCACGGATCCATTTTATTCATTTACTACAAGCGGGAAAGGTTGCTAGTCCTAGACTCTGCAGATTACAAACCTTCCAATTATACTCCATTCTTGACTCTCTTAGAGCGGTAAGCCGAGATATGCATGCATACTTTTATCAATAAGAGTTTGAGAATAACTTGATGATTCTATTCGAGATCATATGACATAGACGTTTTATAAGCTTACAGGTGGGACCGTATGGCAAGTCGAAAAAAGGGGAGCTATTGCAAATACTTACTAACTGGCCGGTACGTAAATTTATGAATACAAATCATACATGTACAATACATATGATGATGTTGCAACTAAATAACCACTTGCCCGTTATATAGTGCCGCAAGCAACTATCCGGATCGGTCCACTGTAGCTTCTACGTTTGTGAGTTTATGAGACAGAACGGATGATATATGAAGAACCCTGATAAGGTATAAGTAATAGTCATGTATGTAGTTCTGTCATTAAAGTTGTAAATGTTTTTTTATCAAGTGTAAAAATATGATGTTTATAAACTACATTTCCTGGCATATAAAGTAGACACGGCGAGAAACTTCAGCGAGAAACTTCAACGAAAAGACTTTAGACAACATAGTTGAGGACCTTTGCCCATTCATCATGAAAGAAGTCATCCCATGCGAAGGGAAATATCACGATGCTAGCAGCGAATTAGAAAAGCCGGAGTTTAGGATGCTAATAGAGATTAGCAGGATAAAACTTTGTCGAGACGGCTATTAAAACACTTGTGAAAACTTTGATGTATATACATGTATGATGTTTATATTGTATATGTGATGTAAATGGATTTGCATGTAACTTTATGATCGTGAGCCAAAACATTGATGTATATAAATGTATGATAAATTTAAATTTGTATGTTGATCCAATAGGGTTTATATAGTGAGTACTGGTTCCAATATATAAAAATAGGGTTTAGTTTAAATTTTGAAAAAAAGCAAAAAAATACCACTGGTAGTTCAGTTATAATTGAACCGCCAAGTGGGAAATTGTGGCGGTTTTCTTCTTGAACAGCCAGTGGAAATGATATTTCCACCGGTGGTTTTCAGTTCACCGCCGATGATTTTCATCGGCCTGCGCCACAGGCGATACTAAAAACGCCCGAAAAATGTGTTTAGAACTGCCTGCACAGAGCTTTTCTGTACTAGTGAAATGTTTAGGACTGATGATAAAAGACGTGTAGGACCATCGTTCTTCAAACTGACAATTTATTAAAAAAAGGTCCTCAAAAAACAAGTTATGAAAAGAAGCTTGCAGAGTACGTCTGGAACTCAGAGTTAAAGGCTTTGCTTGGTTCAACCAGCTGGGCTGCTGCCTGTTTTGGGTTGCTTGCATGGATCGACAAAGCAACAGGTTGCATGCATGACGCCCTACGCTTCTCCTTCTTTTCCTTTTTCTTTCTTTCTTTGTTTTTAGCGGGGACTGGGTAAAACATATCATACAGGCTCTGCATGCATGATTTCAGTCCGCGGCACTCTCTTTTGCTTTGGACAGAGGCAACAAAGTGACAAACCCTTTCTACCTTTTTGTTCCGCTGTGGCAAGGCACTTGCCCCGGTTCAAGTTCTGGATCTCGCACCAAGAAAAAGAAGTGCCAGGAACCGAATTTTACTTTAATAATCATTTTTCCTTTTTCTTTTAACGAAAGAGACGTGTTATGATCCTCGACATCAAAAGAATTGTAATCCTCGTCTTTTTTTTTTTTTTTTTAAAAAGACAAACTAGCCTTTGTGCATTACTCTTTCTATATTCCTCCGGATCAGGACACTTGCCTACATACACCCTCGATCCAGAGCCGGCAACGCGGCTACCAAGAAAAGGAAATTTATTCTCTTTTTTTTTTTTGAAAAAGAAGGTGATTTGTAATCATCTCGACTTCCAAAAAAGCCTAGTCTTGGTTCTTGGAAAACAGAATTAATCTCACTGCTTTCTATCTCCATAAATACAAGCATTTCCCTCTATCTATAAATATGTTATTTCAGATTTGTCCTTGGTCAAATTTTTAATTTTGATCAATAATATCTATAAAAAATATATTATTTTAAAAAGGAAGTGTTACTTAATTATGATAGTAGGCTTCACGATAGATCTAGTGATATCATTTTTACAATCTCGATCTTTAAAATTTGTTTTGCTTTATTAGACAAACAAAATTAAAAAGAGTTTAATTTAGGATAAACCAAAAAAACTTGGGATAAACCACTCAGCACGCCATCATCGTTTTACTGCAACAATGTGAGTGTTGTGTATCTATCAACTAATCCGGTGCAGCATTAGCGCACCAAACATGTTGAGATGGATCTTCACTTCGTTTGGGATCGTGTCACTGCCGGCCATGTTCATGTGCTCCACGTCCCAACAATGTCACAGTATCTTGCTGACATTTTTACCAAGGGTCTGCCTTCATCTGTCTTCGACGAGTTTCGATCTAGTCTCTGAATATTCGCTTCCTTGTCTTTCAGATTGAGGGGGAGTGTTTGACAGATATGCTAGGTGGGGATTTCCCATGATTGTAGCGTCTCACACCCCTTGCCATCCATAGTCCTCCGGTGTATTCTATAAACCGTGATTGGTCGATATAGTATGTGCACTAGAAGAGAAATAGTTTCTTTTGGCAGTGTGATTTTATTTTCACCGGCGATTTGCGTTATTGGACGCAAGTGGAAATGAACAGGTGGGCGCAAGTGGACGCAAGTACTAATTGGTTTCCACTGGCGGTTTTCTTAGCAAACCGGTGCGGTGCTAAGCCTACTATAAATACCCCTTCTTCTCCCCGACCGAACTATAGCTCGTGGCCAACTTTCCATTGGGCGATTTGGAGGTCTAGATTTCATAAAATACAAGGGGAGAGGTTTTGATCTTCATTTTTTGGAGAAAGGTTGCTAAGAAAGGTTTGTTTATGTCTTTCTTGCCTCTTTTTAATCATTCTTGCTCAATTTAAGCCACTTTTCAGATCTAGGATTTCACCGTGAGTTAAAGAGAAGAGTAGCTAGGTTATTGTCTTTATTTCTTCAAATAGGGTTGCTTAAGATGGTTAGATAATGTCTCTCTCCTCTCTCTTTCATGATTGGTTCTCAATTTAGTTTATCCAAGATATATTTAGTTGTTTCCACGAATGGTGTGTTCTTGTGTATTTATGTAGAGAGAGAAAGATAGGTTTTTAATTTTTTAACTAGGCTATTGTCTTTAATCCTTGCTTCACTCCTTTTATTTCTCAATTTATTTTATCCACTATATATTTATGTTTCATGAATGGTGTGTTTGTACGGAGAGACGAAGATAGGTTTCTTAATTAAGATTATTTATTCATTAATTGCAAAATATGAAAGGGGTTTTGTTTGTTCACCGTGATGTTGTTGAATGAGGTTACTTAGTAGGGTTTCATGCTTCACTCTAAAAGTTTAGGAATTCTTTTAAGATCTACAAATTAAAAAATATATACAAGTGGGAGGTTTTCATCTTTATTTCTTCGAAGGAGGTTGTTGATTATCGAACGTTAGTTAATTAATATCTCTAGACAACCATGTTTGTTTTCCATTGGTTACAATAAATTCATTATACTTTTATAGGTAATAATAGAGACATCATTCGATGTATAACTTATCAAAGAATAGATCCATCATACATACCCGAGGTCCATAGGTTTATTGATGCCGCTAAGAGCCTAGCTTGAAGAACCCAAACAAAGCAAATATATTGTCCTTGCATAGACTGCAAAAAATATTGTTGTATTTGATGACACCGAACTAATCATTTCTTATCTAGTCTATCGAAGATTTATGATGGATTACTTGATTTGGATAAAGCATGGAGAGCATAGCTCTGCGCCTTATACAACGCAATCCCCATGGACATCAACGCCCACGGTCCAGATATGCTTGTTGACAGATGTTAGTTTGTACACGGACCATTGTCCCCAGCAGAGTGAACATGTTCTGCCAAGTATTCATGATGATGGATTCGTTGTAGGAAATGAAGGTGACAAGACTTATGTAGTCGATGAACTATTGCATGGATGTACTATTGCATCGTCATACATGTGCTATGCAAAAATTCATGGATGTACTATTGCATCATCATACGTAACCATCAATGTTCTTCATGAAAGGTATGGAGGCCCGGGGGAAGGCAAAGATCGATCCATTTTACGATGAGACTAAGGGTCACACCAAAGAGTTCATAATGTTGTGGTCTATGCTTAAGTTGTTGATGTTAAAAGCTAGATATGGTTGGTCTAATGTCGGCTTCGATGCATTGTTGAGTATTCTCGCAGAAATTTTTTAAAGGAGAACAAAGTGCCTGCTAACATGTACTATGCAAAGAAGCTAATCAGTCCGTTTACTATGGGTGTCCACAAGATCCACGCGTGCAAAAATTATTGTATCCTATATTAAGGTGATTATAAAGGCTTAAACAACTGTCCAAATTATGATGCAAGTAGGTACAAGACAAAAAAGATTATCAAGAAGAAAACCCACTAGCAAAGAAAAAGAGGAAGTAGACTAATACGCACAGAGAAGGGTTCCTGTTATGGTGATGTGGTACTTTCCGGTGGTTGATCGATTGAGGTGTTTGTTCATAAATCATGAGGATGCCAAACTTATGACCTGGCATGCTTCTGATTGGCACAAAAAGATGATGGAATGCTTTGATATCCAAATGATGGCGTGCAATGGCAAAAATTCAATTGAGACCACCCTAAATTTGTTGAGGAAGCAAAAATATTAGGTTCACACTGTGTACTCATGGAATGAATCCCTTTGCCAAAAGGAGCAGCAAGCACAGCGCGTGGTCGATGATCTTCACCATTTAAAACCTCTCTCCATACTTGTTGCAAAAGCGAAAATACCTTTTACTAACCATTATTATTTCTAGACCTACACAATCTGGAGTTGACATGGATGTATTTTTGGAACCCTTAATAGAGAAAATGAAAATCTTTTGGGACACGAGTGTTGACATGTTCGACGAGTACCGCAAAGAGTCATTCACAATAAGGGCAATTATTTTTGTTGTGATCAATGATTACCCTGCTCTCTGTATTGTCAGGCTAGTTTAAGAGAAAGGTCAATTATGTAGTATGCCTAGATGAAACATTTTACGTGTCTCTTAGTGTATCCAACAAGCTAGTGTACATGAGTCACAGATGTTTCTTATCAAAAAAACACAGCTACCGCTTGCAAAAGATGGATAAGTACTTCAACAATATGGATAAACTAAAGTCTACTGCTCCATCAGGTAATAGTAAAGGTTACAAAGTTTTTAAGATAGTTAAAAACATTAAGTTTATGTTTGGAAAGAACACAAAAGATGGAAAAGTAAGAAAGGATGTCAAGCCTACTTTAGGGGTTATATTTAAGATGTCAGTTTTCTTCGAGTATTTGTTATACTAGGAAGAGTTTGACATATGACACGCGATCGATGGTATGCACGTTCAGAAGAATGTGTTTGAATGCATAATTGGCATCTTGCTAGACATAAAGGGCAAGACAAAGGAAGGACTTAAATCATGTCTGGACATGGTAAATTTAGGCATAAAATGAACTTCACCTGGTTCTTCTAGACAATGGAAAGTAGCATCTCCTGGCAGCAAGCTACAACCTGAACCCAGATGAAAAACATGCGATGGGTGTGTGGTTGAAGAATTTAAAAGTTCTATTTGGATTCGGCTCCAACCTAAGTAGCATTGTGTCAATGAAAGACCTTATACTCACCAACTACAATGCACATGATTACCATGTCATACTTGTTGACGGTGGATTGCGTCAACATTTAATATATCGATAAAACACGAAAACACATGAATATCTAGGAAACTAGGGTTTTATCTGACAATTTTCATGAGTTTTAGTGGTTTATTATTTTCTAGAGATTATTCCAGAAAATCACGAAGGACTTAATTATCAAAATACATATCGAAAATATACCACAGCAGAGAATACGCTACACAACTCTGGAAGCATCCAGAAGACACCAGAGCGAACGAGAGGCGGGGAGGCTGCCAGGTGGGGCCAGCCCCAGGCCGGCCGGCACCCCCTATGGGGCCCACCTATCATCTTCCACGAGCTCTCTTCACCGTCTTTGAGGATCAATCTCAGCCCTACGCAAGGTCGGTTTGATCTAACGGCCGTCGTGCATTTCACCGGGCTATAAATATGGCCCTAAACCCCTCCTTGGAGGCATTCTATTCATTCAAGTCATTTGATAATCAAGTCATCTAGAGTTTAAGCCGTAGTTCGTCCAGAGTCTTTCTAGTTCATAGTTTAGTCTAGTCAGATTTAGACTAGAGGAAGTCAAGATACGTCAATCGATCTTAGATTCCTGAAGTTATCAAAAAGAGAGGAGTTTAGTATAGTTCTAAAGCTCTTCTTTCTTATTGTAATATCTGTGTTTGTATGATTATTACTAGCAATATTGTGCTTTAATATTATGTTCTTGATTACATTGTTTATTGTCTACTTCAATATGTCTAGTATAGTTAGTTTGCTATTATATTCATGCACATGTTCGTATAGCACTCATCTATTCAATTGTATGGTGAGTAGTAGGTTGCGTCTAGGCATTACTTATCTGTGAATATCCCCAGTTGTGCCGAGTCATTAGGTAGATCGTGGATATGACCGATCTATTGAGTCCTTTGTAGGCCTTCCCCATACGGTGGTTTGATAGAGTGGGATTGTCGATTAAGAGTATATTCATATACATGAGGTTCTTGTACTCAGCTTTTTCCCATTCATGGCTCTGTTGTGCTTGGGAATTATAATAGTATTACTTAATAATGATTATTAGATGTACTTGCACTAAATGACATAGCTTTTACTATAGCTAGAATACATAGGAGTTATTTCTCTATATTGGGGTTAGATAAACGTTAATATGCTAGATTGCTCTAAGTAAATTAATATTATTATTATGATTGATCATTACTTATCATATTTATATCTTTTATCATGTGACTCATCCGTGTTATGAGTAGAGCTTATGACATTGGCTACATCTCTTATTTACTGTATATAAGTGTTATCCATACTATAGATTATTAGTTTAGCTATACCTTCCCAGTGGTAGAATACAAATGACAACCTGGTTAATACTCTAGGTAAAATGCTACAATGGTATAATTATCTGTCTGCTTGCAGAATCATTCTTTATAAATATATATTTATCTTTATTATTTCTACCTAGTCATATAAAATGATAGATTTAATACCATTAATTATTTCTAGCTACATAATTAGAGATGACAACCTTGTTCTAAGCTTAGGAGTAAAGATAAGAGAATAGGTGACTAGTTGCTAATGACAAGTTAATCAGTACCATACATCTCCTAGCATTCTTATAACGATGACACTAGGAGATGCCAACAAGCATTTTTGGCGCCATTGCCGGGGAAGGATATAAACTTAGGAAGTATTAATAACTCATATGCATCATGAATAAGATCGATCACTCAATTGACCTCTAACTCAAACAGGCTTACCCTTGTTTTTATCTACTTGTGTATCTTATGCATGGTAATGAATGAACAGTTTTGATCTCCCAGATTACTATGTTGAAAATCCAGAGAGACTCTTACGAAGAAAGAGGTTTGTAGAGATGAGGGACATTTTTCAATTACCATCAAGAACATCCTCCACTGAAGCTCGTTCTTCGGGAGAGCAAGCTCTAATATCCGAAGGAGAAGAATCAAAGAACAATTTAGCACCAGCTTTTGATGCTATGGCTGAGAGGACGCTACAAGAATTCTCTGCTCCAATAACCGCTACCATCCGTGCTGGACCTAATGTCAACATTGGAGACAATGGATTTGAGCTCAAGCCTACGCTTATCACCATGGTTCGAGCTAGTCAGTTTTATGGGAAGGCTCATGAATATGCAAGTGTACACTTATAATACTTTTTAGAGATTTGCAGTACCTTCACAAACAAAGACGTACCAAGAGATGCTATTCTGCTTAGTCTTTTCCCATTTTCACTTTTGGAGAAAGCAAAACAGTGGTTTTATGCTAACAAAACTATCAACACTAGATGGGACCGATGCTCTACTGCTTTCCTGGCCAAGTTCTTTCCTACAAGCAAGACCAATGCTCTGCGTAGAAAAATTTCAAGCTTTCAATAATAATATGATAAATCGTTCGTCGAAGCATGGGAACGCTTTCAAGATTACATAGCAGAATATGGAGGATTGGCTAGTGATGCAAACTTTCTATCATGGACTAGTCACTAATACCCGTGAATCTATGGATGCTGCAGCTGGAGGAGCTTTCTTGTCACTTAAGCTCGGCGATGTAACACACTTGTTGAGAAGATGGTGTCAAACCAGAGCTAGAATGAAGAACGTACTCAACCTCACAAGAGAGGAGGAGGCGTACATCATCTCAAAAATGCTGACATGGTCACTGCTAAACTAGACCTCATAATGAAGAAGCTTGAAAGTAAAGACGTTGAGAAGAGAGAAGTCATGCATATCAATGATTCTCACATGACGTGTGAAGAATGTGGACATACAAGGCATGCAGCATGCAATTGTCCTAAACTCTAAGAGGATGTGAATTACATCAATAACAACACCAACTATCATCCTCAACAAAGTCAAGGATGGAGCCAGTCAAATCAAGGATGGAATCAGCAACCACGATAAGGTAACTTCCAAGGTAACAATAACTGTAATAATTATAATTTACCACCTTTAAGAGATTTGGTTGCTAGTTAATCTAGATTATTAGATCAAATGTTTAAAAAGGTAACCTCTAATGATAAATCTTAGAAAATATAAATACCAGAATGGATACCTTTGCTTCTGCTATTAAAAACTAGCACAGCTTCAACAAAATATTAGAATCACAATAGCTCAGTTGGCAGCTGTTGTTCCTCCACTGGAGAAAGGCAAGATTTTGAGCTAGCCGTAAGATTTAGAAACTGTAAATCTTATTGATATTCACAATGCAAGTTACTACAACACCCGGCCAAATAGACGTAAAGTGGATTGACCACTCACTCCCGAGAAGAAATGTGATCCTGCAAGGCCTATCATTCCTATCTCTCGTAGGATGTGTAACAACCCAGATTTTTCCATAAACCAAAAATGCGAACTTTCAAAAACTTTTTTCTGCTTATGTGTGAAGCTTGTAGATTGAAGGTCAAACATAAATCAACCATGGATAATTTATCGATAAATCGTTGCACACATGTAGCATTGTTTGTAGGAATGCGTCGGTGTTTTTCGAGTCGGATCTCGACTCTGTGTTTATCAGAGTATGGAGTGCACGAGTGTTGACGGTAGAGAACGATTATTTTTAACCGTCAACTAAATGCATAAAGGGATCACCAATAGAAAACATAGGGGTTTTAACTGACAATTCCCACGAGTTTTGGTGATTTCACATTTTCTACAGGATTATTCTAGAAAAGAGAAATTGGAGGATTTAATTGCAAGATTAGCACGAAACTTAACCGTGATGAAAAATATCATCAACGGACTCAGAAAGGATCCAGAACACACCAGAACATGGGGCCCACCATGTGGGGCCGGCCGACCTGGACCCAGGGGCCGGGCGGCACCACCCTTTCACCATCTTCTACGAGCTTCTAGAGTATTCTTCCACTGCCTTTAAAGATCAATCTTGGCCCTATGTGAAGTCGGTTTGATCCAATGGCCATCGTTTCCTCCACCGGGCTATAAATATGGGCCCGCACCCCCTAGGAGCAATTAGAGTTTTGCCTCAATTCATTTGTCAAGATTAGACTAGAGCTAGGGTTTCCAGAGATCAGAATTAGAGCTCCAGTTCTTTAAGTTCTAGATTAGGTTTAGCTAGCAAGGTTCAAGTAGAGTTGGGCGCTTCGCTCGGAGCATCCGATCTGCAGTCAGGAGATTGGTAATTATATCTTGTATCTTATTTATGACTAGTTGTATTCTTGATATAGTTATGATTGGTGATGATTATAGTCATGTTTGTAAAGCGTCTAATTCAGTACTCGAGTGGGTTAGGTGGTATGTATTGTATAAGCGTGGTGCTTAGATATAATATATATCTACGATTGCATCCTGATGTGGCGGGTAGTGTGGTAGATCATAGACGTACAGGTCTATTGAGTCCTCTGTATTCCACCCCTCACATGTAGGCTAGTAGAGCGCGGTCACGAAGGAGGTGACTTATGTCTCAATATCCTCCCTAGTTGATGCTCCTTATGCTGTTTTCTGAGTTGGTTATTGTAACAACCCAAAATTTTACACAACACAAAAATGCCAACTACAAATTTTTTTTTCTGAAATACTCCATGTAATGTTGTATGACATTTAGCAAGCCAACCCTAGCATGCAATATAAGGGACCAAAATAGGACTTTTTCATTATTTTATGCATAGCTATCATCACATGTGAAAAGGGACTATGCTTTTATTCATATAAATATTTGCACAAATTGTATTATAACATGAAGCATGTATGATTTGGCCTTTGCTTGGATTTTATGATGTGCCATGAATAACTAAATAAAAATATAATACATATAAATAATTAATGAAGAGTCATTAATTATCCAACTTAATTAAACCTACACTACACATGTAAAAAAACTAATGGCTGTAATAATATAAATGTATACATATATATAGATACCCTATTACTAAGTAAATCCCACTATACATGGGAAAGGACCTTAGCACATGTCGACACCATGAACCAACACCAGCAGGGTTAATGACCTTGACTAATCTTGCATTAGAGCTTAACTAGTGTATAAATGAAAATAGAAAAGAATAAGAAATTGGAAAGGAAATGGGAGGAGAAAAGAAGCCCGAGCGGCCCACCAAGCCCACAAGCCAGCCTGCCTCTCCACTTCCCCCATTTACCCTTCCAGCCACCTTGCCGCCCTGATGGGCTGGCCCGACAAACCGCTGCGGGCATCAGCCACCCCGCTGCGCGAGAGCAGACGCCCAGCCCGTTCCGCCTTAGCCAGCGCCGGCGCTGGACCCCGCATGTCGGCCGCCTGCTCTGTTCTTCTTCTTCTTTCCGGCGCCGCCACACCGCTCCGTGACAAGGCAAGCAACGGCCTCGCGCCCCCCACCGCCCGGCTGGTGCCCCTCCTCCCGCACGCCCTGCCCGATGCCCCCACGACTAGCGGGACTGCGGATCACGCAAATTGCGTGATCTCGCGCCACCGCGCGTGCCCAAAGACGACACTTGCCGTGCTCTCCGCCCGCCTACGCCCGCTTACCTTGGCCGTGAAGCAAAATTGGCTGAAGCCACCGCCAATTGGGACCCGCCAAGCTTCGTTTGAGACCCCGGCATGACTTCGCGCGGCGCTTGATCACGCCCATGCCATGATCACCGTTGGCCCGACGCCATTGGAGACCCGCCGCTTATAAATACCGCGTCCCAAAGCCCCTAGGGCTTCCCAAAACCTCGCCGCCACCCTATGGCACTTGCTCGCCCACGCTAAGCCGAGAGAGGGGGACGAGAAGGGAAAAGCGAGAAGAAGAGGACGCCGGAGTGCTTGCCGAGCTCCGCCAGAAGTCGGAGAAGACGGCGCCCCGTACCACAACACCGGCAAGCAGCTTGGCACGGCCCCACACCAACTCGCCACGGCATCGACTCTACACCGCACCAAAGAGCCTAGCTACGCCCGCGAACGAGGTGGCGCCGCCGTGCCCCTCGTCCATCCCTCGCTGTTCACGGCCATGGCGCTCCGCCCGTGGAGCGCGTAGGCTAGAAACCACCGCCCGGCTCCGGGAACACACGCACACACGCACGGTGACTAGCCCTTGCCCAATGGATCAACGCCGAGACCGCCCGATCTGAAGCGACCACCGTGCTTGCCGCGCGGTCATGCCACGCCCGCGGTGAGCCGCCATTCCGGCAAGCCTAACCCCTTCACCACCGAACAGACCGCTGGATCTTGCTCTCCGTGTTATGGAGCATGTCGTGCGCACGCTGGCTCACAGGAGCCCTAGCCAAGCCACCGGGACCAAGCCTCACCGCCGCGGTGCGTTCCAGAGCGTGCCTCGAACCGCCGCAGGGCACCACCGCGCCACCACTGTTCTGACCGATTCTGGCCACCTCGCATCATGTTGTCGAGCCGCCACGCACCACTATGACCTCCCGAGTCCATCCAAGTAGAGGACCAGCTCCGGACGCCACCCCAAAGCACTGACCGCGCGAGACCCGAGCCGCCGGAGCTCCGCCGTGCATTATGGTCGACGCCGGCAGGTCCTGCGTGCACACAGAGTCACCAATTGAGGATACACGCGCCCAATTTGACGGTAGAAGTGCTGCAGCTCCACCCACACGCCGCGCCACCGCCGCTGAGCCACCGCCGTCGTGACCAGTCCCAACCGTAGCTCTACAGCCGCCGCCGATGGACCGCCGTGACTCGCCTTGCCATCCCAGAGTTTTTGCGCTCGTCAATTGGGGCCGAGGGCTGCAGCAGCGCCGAAGTGGGTACGCTCGTCGCCGGCGGGAGCGCCATCACAAGCGGGTCGCTGCTACCACGATCAGCCCTGCCCGAGGACCTTTAGCCGTTGTAGGGTACCCCGACTCGCGCACCATGACCCACGGGTGCTGATGCACCCGTCAGACGGGGCCAGTTGGCACCCCAGCCGCCGCGTGCACGAGCTCCCGCCGGTGAACCGCGCGGTGGCGAGGCAAACGAGAAGAAGGGAGGAGAGGAAGGAGTCGCGCGTGCACCTTCACACACACAAGCCCGGTGAGAGAAGAGGAGGAGATAGACCCGATGCACCGTAGACTGTGTCTGCAGTCTATGGGCCGGCAGCAGGAAGTCCATGATGGACCAGAGCCCATAGACCAGATGAAACAACCCGCTTTTCCTCGAAGGGAAAAGTCACAGTTTTCGTACAATAATGCAATGGCCTCGAAGGACTCATCGCCATCATCGACAAATCAGCGGTCCAAAGTGCGCATACAGCGGAATAATTAACTTAGAGAGTGCAAGTAGCAGGATTTAAGTACTTATTACATCGCCTTCAAGGCGGAATCACACTCACACACACATACAGAAAAGCATAAGGTGGGTAGATGAAACGACTCGCGATTTCCACGAAGGGAAATCCACAGAGTACATCATTTACAGTTGATACCATAGTTCATACATCGTGAAAAGGTACAAGTTACAGAGTTTTACATCTCTTGTAGACACACCTAGATACAAAGTATCCTAGCGATCAACGCGCACAAGCCAATATCAGAGTAGGCGTAGCGCCACAGCGGATGAAGGCTCCTCCTTTGCAAACGATCATCAGAGTCGGGGTAGTATATCAGCGGGCGTCGACTTGATCTTCTTAACCAAACTTGAGTGTAGGAACGAGACCACCTAATTCTTCCAACACCGTTGTCGTCGTCGTCATCCTCGGGTCCCAAACCTGCTCAACTCTATCAGTACGGTTTGTACTGGCCACTGGCTCCCACCCTATGCTTTGCTTTGCTATGTGGTAAGTGGAATGCAAGGGTAGAGAGAAAAAGGCCTATATTTGGCTGTAGTTTTCCTATGCCAGTTCATAATGTAAATATAATATAGTTCATCAAGTTTTAACCCATCTCATCCACACATCCATCCATCCCATCCACATCCACATCCATGTCCACACATCTCACCACTCTCTCTCTCTAGTCGGCAAGGAAGACTCCCGCTCCTCCTTGCCTCAACGGCCTAAGCCGGAATCCAACAACACCCGGGGGGGGAGAAGAGAAAAGGACTCCACTCACTATAACGAATGAGGGTACTCGTAGGGAATGTCCGTACCGGGGACACGGCTATACGTATAGATTTAGTAACTCTGCAGAGCTTGTACACCTGGAACCACAAGATCACCATCATCGACGATGCCTCGTCTAGGCTGATACCAAGCTGCCGCCTAACTGGCCCGATGCCACTCTACCACTCAGCTCTGGGGCACCCCCGGAGATCCACCGGCACGCCGAGACGTGAGGCGTGGTACCGGATCCCGATGGATACCACGCCGTCTCGGGGAGGGTGTGGGTCTCGGCACCCGTACCTCCCTACACTATCACCTATCAACCTAGTAGTAGCGGCGGGGGGCCAGCTAGTCGTCATGTCGGACCCCGCCCATTCGAGAGGCAGTGGTGTGCACGAAAAGAGTCCCATGAGCCGCATACTCGCCCAATCAGTCCTTAGAGGGACTGGGCAGGAATCTTCACAAGGGGCTCAGCGCCCGTGCCTCGACGGCACCTCCATTCCGGGGATTCGTCCCACAAAGACACTCCTCCCCAGAATCTACTCACATCACACGTACCCGCCACAGGTACTCTCTCACATAGGGAGTGCCCAGATCACACTCTCCCGGCAAGACTTGTCCCCTGACTCGTCGTAGATCCTGCCCAGTCGAC
This sequence comes from Chrysopogon serrulatus, assembly GCA_015844335.1. Taxonomy (NCBI): domain Eukaryota; kingdom Viridiplantae; phylum Streptophyta; class Magnoliopsida; order Poales; family Poaceae; genus Chrysopogon; species Chrysopogon serrulatus. The sequence continues at coordinate 75,239 of JADLZL010003785.1, read as the reverse complement.
ACAACCCTCACCACACACCCAAGACACATGCCAAGATCTCTCCCATGTTATCCCCAGTTATCCAGTTTACGGCACCACATGCCTTAGCCACACACAAGCATGTATAAGTAGAGTGTAAGTGTGTAGCCAGTATCATGAAGTAGGCGAGCGTCTATCCTAGCAGCGGGTGTGCAGGGGAAAGGTTGCGTCAAGGTATTGGCTTATCAAGCAATCTATCATGCATCCTATCACAGTTCATTTGTACAGAGTAAAGCACTAGCAGCTACACATTGCATGTCTAATAGGATTCTACGAGGTTGGGTGGGACGTGGCACCTGTTCATAGCAATCCATAGTCATCCACATCTGGTTGTCCTTGTGCTTCCTGCCTCCTTTGGGTCTTCGGCCCGCCCGTCATCATCGCGATGCAACTACCTTGGTATAGCGACAAACAAAGCAAAGAGCAATCAATCCCTAACCATAATCCAATAATCCCCAAAAAGGAAATAAGGTATAAAAGGAATTAGATAACTCCAATTAAACTCTAAAAGACTTAGCCCTCACGGAGAGTGCCCAATCCTCGGGCTCCAAACAAACAGAAGTGGTTGTTCGTTAAGTATAAGCTCAGATCGAGGCCTCGGAATAGCCAGTACCTTCTGGGTCAACCATGTTGACCTATAAGGCTCCAAGATAAAAGGCCTTGATCCTAACTTAACTTAAACCAACACCACGGCTTATAGCCTCCCAATCCGAACGTCATGGAATTTGGCGGGGACCGGAGGATCACAAGCAAGAGGGAAAGGGAAATAGGAACAACAGGGTTTGGCCCTTGTAGCCTCTAACCTGTAAGTCACAACTACTACATAAGATTCGAGTAAGAACAATTAACATGAACAGAGGAATTGTGACTTGGTTCTGAGGCTCTTTAGCTTACCCGTCATGGTAGCCGACGGTAGCAAAAGAGATTGGAACACGAACAACAGAGGAGCGGCTATAGGTCCTCGTGACCCGCACGACACAACAACGTCGAGAGCCGAGAAGAGAGTAGCACAACAGGGGAAGGAAGGAGAATTAGCTAGGCATGTCCATGTCGTGGCCTCGGTCACATCCTCGGTGAGGATGGTTTTCCAACGGTCGATCGGATCGACTTCGCCGCGGGCCCAAGAACGGGACATAGACCATAGCTTTGCTAACTAGAAGAGATAGCCCTGTCTTTGATCCAATCATCATGGCTAAGACGGGATCGAATAGAACGGGCTAGCGGGGAGGAATAGAAGGTAAACAAAAGAGAGGGAGCGGTGGTCTACTCATTCCAATACATGCCACGGCAAAAGGCGAGGTATCGGAGGAGCGATGCACAAGAGGTCACAAGTGCCTAAACCACTTGTAGGGTACCACGAGCATGGTGCACTATATGCACTAAGGCATTCCCCATGGTCTCAGCGGTGCGGTTGTCACCGTGAGAGCCCAAGGAATGCTACGATCTCAACGGGTACAAACATACTAGGGCTCAAGCACAAAAGAACCAAAGAGGGAAAATGAGGTCCGCCTCCTTTGATCCACTCGCCATGGTGATCGACGAGAATCAAAGGAATGAAACAAGAGAGCAATTATAGGACACCGATGAACTCGAACAAACATCAAAGGGGATTTTGGTTCCACAGTACTTCGGTCCACTTGACATGGCAATAGTCAATAATCGAAGTACTCGGGGTCTAGAGAGTCAATCCACGCTTTGCTAAACTAGCGAGGACCGAGAGGATAAAGAAAGAAGAAAGGCCCCGCACTCTTCTCGACCTACTCGTCATGGCAAGGGACGGTGGTCAGAAGAAAAGAGACGATCGTCCCGCACGGTTCCTTGATCCCCACCAACTCGTAGGGCACCACGACCTCCGTGCAACCAAAGCGGCAAAAGCTATCCCTTAGGTTCATAGTGATGCGGTTGTCATCACGAGAACTGGGGAATGCTTCGGTCTCGGTGGTGCAAGCATACAAGGTGATAAGGGAAAGGGTAAAGAAGGAAAAGGAAGAGAAAGAGGTAGAGCCCAATGGTCATGGCGAGGTAACTCGCGGCCATAAGCTCCACCTACACGAGTCAGCACCCGTTGTTCCACGAGGGTCGTCTCCTAATTGGCTCCCCCGGACTAGGTCGCGGAGGCTTGAAGGGGTGCGGGTGAGAACCGCGTCAAGTCCCCGACGACCGCGTCCTAGGATCGAATAGGATCGCTACGATCGTAGTACTACGGAGCTAACTAAAACACGAGAGATGGGAGCCCGTTCGGCGTCACGACCATAGCGAGAGGAACCCGCGATCGCACGTTCGAACGTGCCGCTCTCTCAACCGGCTCGAAGGCTCGGTCCACAGACAAGCACCATGCAAACACACAAACCAATGCAAGACGATAACCACACACGGAGTAGCACATATCCACAGCATGAGAGACAAACTGGCACGAAGGCACGGCACAGGTAGGCATGTATCGACATAGTATGATAAAGTGCGACAAGTGAGTATATGGTATGAAAAACAAGGGCTTTGCCGACGTCGAAGATGGCGTCGGCGGGGGTTTCGGGGGGTTCGACCTTGGCGGGAAAGAAGGCGAAGCCGGAAGAACTTCATCGGAGTGGCGCCGGAGGTGGCAGGAGGTCCACGGCTGACCGGACTTGGCCCTAGCCAGCTGTAGTGGTCTCTGGCCGACCCAGCGGCTTGCTGCAGCCAGTTATGGCCACCCGTGGCCAGCTCTGGCCGGCTGCAGCCAGCCGAAACCGGCTCTGGCCAGCTCTGGCTGGCTGCGACTGGCCAGGAGTGGCCGCAGCCTGGCCAGAGTAGGCTGTGGCTGGCCGGCGGAAGCTGGATGCTGCCAGGGGATGGCCAGCCCTAGCTACTGCTAGCTGCAGCCTTCCTGCAAAGAGTAGGATCACGGCACGAAGGCCAGAGTCAATCGAGGCGCTCACGGTGGTGCAGAAAGGTGGAAACTTGGACTTTGGGGAGGCTCACCGACGTGGAGAGGAAACTCCGGCGAGCTGCGGTGGTACGACAGCAAGGCAGGGGCAGTGTGCTCGCGGTGGTGACAAGGTGGTGTAGCCGGTGCCTCCATTCCCGCAGCAAGGACGAGGCGGCTGCCGCGGTGGTGCTTGACATGGGCAGCGGCACGATGCCTCCCTGGCCGAGGCTGGCCAGCAGTTGGCGTGGTGCTGCTGCACCACCGTGTGGTGGAGGCGGCTCTGTTGGTGAGCGGTTCCGCTCGATGGCAAAGACGGAGGAGGACCTGCAGGCAGGGCGCGATGGGGGCGAACGCCGGGATGAGGACGTCGACGTCGACGTCGTGGGCGTCGAGCGAGACCGTGCCGTGGCGGTAGTGCGCGGCCGTCATGGTTGCTGCGCGCAGCTCTGGGCAGCGCCAGACCGAGAGGCGCCACGGCATGGCGAGGCGGGGACGCCACGCAGCGACCGGCCGCGTCGGAATAGCGGCGCGCGCCGCCGGGCGTGGCGTGTTCCGGCTCGGCATCGACGTTCGGCGCCGATGTCCCGCGGCGTGGCCGGAGCACGGTGGCACCGGGCAGGGCGGTGTAGTGCGGCGTCACGGGCGTGGTGCCGCCGATGCAACGCGACGGCGAAGCGCGTGGCGCCGCAAAGCGTGTGGCGCGCCGTCACGTGACGGCGCGTGTGGCGTGCGCAGCGCGGTGGCGCATGGCGGCGACGGGCAGCGTCTGCGCGACGCGGTGGCGCCGGCAAGGCACGGCACGACGGTATGGCGGGCACGCGAGAGCGAAAGCAGAAGGAGAAAGAAGAAGATGGCGGCGGGGCCGCCTCGGATGAGAAGAAGATGGCGGCCGCCGCCGCTTCTTATATGGCACGGCAGCTAGGGTTCCGGGCGCCGATGGCCGGATGCCTCGGCGTCCGTATTACCACCTTGCCACGCGGCGGGCATCCAAGCGGAGAGGGGGCAGAGGCGCGGGCACGGGAGCGCGCTTACCGCGGGGCGGCGGCTCCCCCAGGCGACGTGCCCCCTAGGGTGTGGGGGTGGTGTGCTCGGCCTAGCGGGCCCGGCAGGCCGGGCGGCTTTGCTTTGGGCCTACGCGACCACTGCTGCGCTGCTGCCTTCAGCCGGGCTCAAAGGGGGAGTCGGGTTGGGCTCACGGGAGTAGGGAGGAGGGAGAGTGAGGCCGAGCCGGGCTGGGCCCAAGCCGGGCCGAGAGGGAGACAGGGGCTTTTCTTTTTCCATTTCTATTTCCGTGATGGTTTTGCTATTTGCCAAAGTGATTAGTGAAGGATTCAAATAGAAAATCTAAGATAAATCCAAGGAGGGAATTTGATAGGGAGTTTGTGGAATTTTCCATTAGATGGGAAGAGATCTTCCCCGCTTTGCTGAGGGGTTGAGGGAAATCGAAAGGAGGAGATCGAGGGGAATCGAAAAAGAAGATCGAGAGTGGGAAAAAGAGTTTATCTCTTTTTTCGATGATTGAATTTAGGAGGGGTTAAAAAGGGAATTTTTGAGAAGTCTTGCTATGGACTTGTGCACTCCTAAATTCATTCAAACACGATACTCGAAACAACTCAAACACGATGGCAAAACCCTACAACCAAATCTACATGTATGCAACGATTCGGTAGCAAGCTCTTTCACGTTTGACCTAGAAACTACATGATTCACACATTGTAGGAAAATTTTTTAAAAAGTTGGGATTTTGGCGTTTGGTAAAACCCAGGATGTTCTGCACCCCCCTTACCAGAATCTCGTCCCCGAGATTCAAGTGTTGTCTAGGGTTTGTTGGCTCTTACTAGATGTCCCATTTGCATCAATGCACCAAGTTTTGCGAAAGGAAACTTCTTTTGAAAAGGAGTTTTGAAGGTAGGGCTTTGGAGAAAGCATTTTGCAAGCAGCTTTTTGAATGGAGGGAAGCATCTTATAGAGCATGTGAAAATATTTTTGTTTGTTCAATTTTTTTGCAACGAGGGTCTTTTCAAAACTCTTTTTTGAAATCAAGACTCTTGTAAACTTTTTATAGAGCAAGTTCAAAATACCTTTGGAAAAGCTTTTCACCAATCAAAGATTTTTTTTTTTTTTTGAAAGCAAGTTGAAAACTAGGTGAAAGACACACTTTTGCACCAAAGGTTTCGTAAAAAGAGCTCAAGTGCCAACTGAGAACTTTTTGAAAAGTAAGCAAAAATGTTTTTTTTTAAAAACCACGGCTTTTGGAAATAGCCCCCCTTTTTTGAAAACCAAAAACTTTTGAAGAAGGTCCATTTCGAAATGAAACCATTAACTTAAACCTTTGAAATTGGATATCGAATTAGAACCCAAAATCTCTTATCATTCATAAGACCTTTTGAAAAGCTTTTATAAATCAGGTTTTGTAAATTCTTTTTTCAAAAAAGCACCATTTGAAGGCGGGCGAAGGATTTTGAAATCGCTTTCCAAACAACGTTTTGCATTTGGGAAATCGAATCATCATTTTTTTTTTTGAAAAGATTTTCAAAAAGAGGAGGGGTTTGAGATTCGGGTAGTATGCGATACCGATTAGGGCAGCCACGGTCACTTTCCTTGATACCAGCATACGCTCGGCAAAGCAAGCCATGTGGAGGCCTCACACATGGGGCTCCAAGTTTCGTAGCGGGCATCATAGCTCAAGATCGTGGCTCATCCCTAAATAAGTTACCGACAATGTCCCAAAATCTCAAACTAAAGGGAGAGGAGGGGTTTTAAAGAGAAAGCCTTTGTATACTATTTTGAAAGCATTTCCGAAAACAAAGGTTTTAAATCTTTTTATTTTGCAAAATTTTTTTTTTGAGCAAGAAGATTGCAACCCTTGGTTTGAAACTAACACACATAATTTGAAATTAGTTGCAACCCATTTTGATTAAAAACTTGTGAATCAAGAGTTTTCATTTTTTACCAAGCTAGAACAAACCCCCAAAAAGAGAGATTTGAAAAGGTTTGAAAAAGACTTTGAATCTGTGAAACAAATCAAAATTTTTAGGTTTTTTTTTTTTTATAGAAGTTTTCACAATTGCCGGGGATTTTCCAAAGCTTTTAAAAGTGAGCATTTTTTTTTTGAAACTCCATTTGAACAAGGCGCAGAGTTGTTTGAAACACTTTTGGAATCCAGTTTCAAGGGTGAAATACGCACTTGCAAAATGGGTTAAAATCCAAGGTTTTGGAACTCAAATCTTTTAGAAAGTCTTGTTTCAGTAAAACATGTTCAAAGAGAGTGCAAAGTCAAAAGATTTTGAAAGCTTTATTCATTTCCAAAACAAATCGTTACTCATTTTTTTTTTTTTGAAAAGAAAACAATACAAGTTCTAAAATTGTTTTGAAATCATTTTTCAAGTCGAAAAAGTTAAGCTTTCACAAATAAAATCAATTTTGAGAATACACTTTAGAAATCAGATTTGGAAACCACATTTTCAAACTGTCTGAAGACAACTTTGAAATTAAATCGGGCTTCGAAGCGGGAGTTAAAACCAATTTCTTCCAAAAAGAGAAATCTTTCTAAAACCTTTTGAAACTTTTCCTTTTGAAATAAAATTACTCTCTTCTTTTTTTTTAACGCGAGCTTTTGAAGGTAAAGAGGGCGGTTTGGAAGAGAAGATTGGTTCGAAGGACAAGAAAACCATTTTCAAGGGAGGTTGAGAAAAATTTGATGCATTGACTTTCTATTTCCAGTTATAGGGTAGGCTTAGGTTTTGGAGGGTTAGGTTACCCAGGCTTTCAGTCACATATACAAAATAAACTATGGATTCTTCACACGCACAATTAAGAAGCATAATAAGCATAACAACACAAGATCCGGGCAATCGGACAAAGATTACAACTCCTATAAGCATAGTGTTGACTCGAGGCGACTCCTATGCCTTCAAAGTCTCACACATCTACCGATCTAGCGTGGGCAGAAGTAGGGAGTGATTCCTAAGGGTCATTTTCTCATATCCGGGCGGTCAGAAAGCTACAGAACTCAAGGAGGGAGAAACAACTATTTTCACTTCTAGCACCTATAACAACATGATTGTTGGCTTCTATACTAGAGTTTGGTCCTAAGGTCTCGTCCTACAGTCAAGTATGGCTCTGATACCAACTGAAACGACTCGCGATTTCCACGAAGGGAAATCCACAGAGTACATCATTTACAGTTGATACCATAGTTCATACATCGTGAAAAGGTACAAGTTACAGAGTTTTACATCTCTTGTAGACACACCTAGATACAAAGTATCCTAGCGATCAACGCGCACAAGCCAATATCGTCGTAGGCGTGGCGCCCACAATGATGAAGGCTCCTCCTTTGCAAACGATCATCAGAGTCGGGGTAGTATATCAGCGGGCGTCGACTTGATCTTCTTAACCAAACTTGAGTGTAGGAACGAGACCACCTAATTCTTCCAACACCGTTGTCGCCGTCGCCATCCTCGGGTCCCAAACCTGCTCAACTCTATCGAAGACGGTTTGTACCGCCAATCGGCTCCCACCCTATGCTTTGCTTTGCTATGTGGTAAGTGGAATGCAAGGGTAGAGAGAAAAAGGCCTATATTTGGCTGTAGTTTTCCTATGCCAGTTCATAATGTAAATATAATATAGTTCATCAAGTTTTAACCCATCTCATCCACACATCCATCCATCCCATCCACATCCACATCCATGTCCACACATCTCACCACTCTCTCTCTCTAGTCGGCAAGGAAGACTCCCGCTCCTCCTTGCCTCAACGGCCTAAGCCGGAATCCAACAACACCCGGGGGGGAGAAGAGAAAAGGACTCCACTCACTATAACGAATGAGGGTACTCGTAGGGAATGTCCGTACCGGGGACACGGCTATAATACGTATAGATTTAGTAACTCTGCAGAGCTTGTACACCCGGAACCACAAGATCACCATCATCGGCGATGCCTCGTCTAGGCCGATACCAAGCTGCCGCCTAAGCGGCCCGATGCCACTCTACCACTCAGCTCTGGGCACCCCGGAGATCCACCGACGCCGAGACGTGAGACGTGGTACCGGATCCCGATGGATACCACGCCTGCCTCGGGAGGGTGTGGGTCTCGGCACCGCACCTCCCTACACTATCACCTATCAACCTAGTAGTAGCAGCAGGGGGCCAGCTAGTCGTCATGTCGGACCCCGCCCATTCAGAGACGAGTGGTGTGCACGAAAGAGTCCCATGAGCCGCATACTCGCCCAATCAGTCCTTAGAGGGACTGGGCAGGATATCTTCACAAGGGGCTCAGCGCCCGTGCCTCGACGGCACCTCCATTCCGGGGATTCGTCCCACAAAGACACTCCTCCCCGAATCTACTCACATCACACGTACCCGCCCACGGTGTCTCTCTCTCACATAGGGAGTGCCCAGATCACACTCTCCCCCGGCAAGACTTGTCCCCCGACTCGTCGTAGATCCCGCCTTGATCGACACAACCCTCACCACACATCCAAGACACACGCCAAGATCTCTCCCATGTTATCCCCAGTTATCCAGTTTACGGCACCACATGCCTTAGCCACACACAAGCATGTATAAGTAGAGTGTAAGTGTGTAGCCGATATCATGAAGTAGGCGAGCGTCTATCCTAGCAAATGGTGTGCGCGGGGAAAGGTTGCGTCAAGGTATTGGCTTATCAAGCAATCTATCATGCATCCTATCACAGTTCATTTGTACAGAGTAAAGCACTAGCAGCTACACATTGCATGTCTAATAGGATTCTACGAGGTTGGGTGGGACGTGGCACCTGTTCATAGCAATCCATAGTCATCCACATCTGGTTGTCCTTGTGCTTCCTGCCTCCTTTGGGTCTTCGGCCCGCCCGTCATCATCGCGATGCAACTACCTCGGTATAGCGACAAACAAAGCAAAGAGCAATCAATCCCTAACCATAATCCAATAATCCCCAAAAAGGAAATAAGGTATAAAAGGAATTAGATAACTCCAATTAAACTCTAAAAGACTTAGCCCTCACGGAGAGTGCCCAATCCTCGGGCTCCAAACAAACAGAAGTGGTTGTTCGTTAAGTATAAGCTCAGATCGAGGCCTCGGAATAGCCAGTACCTTCTGGGTCAACCATGTTGACCTATAAGGCTCCAAGATAAAAGGCCTTGATCCTAACTTAACTTAAACCAACACCACGGCTTATAGCCTCCCAATCCGAACGTCATGGAATTTGGCGGGGACCGGAGGATCACAAGCAAGAGGGAAAGGGAAATAGGAACAACAGGGTTTGGCCCTTGTAGCCTCTAACCTGTAAGTCACAACTACTACATAAGATTCGAGTAAGAACAATTAACATGAACAGAGGAATTGTGACTTGAGTTACGAGGCTCTTTAGCTTACCCGTCATGGTAGCCGACGGTAGCAAAAAGAGATTGGAACACGAACAACAGAGGAGCGGCTATAGGTCCTCGTGACCCGCACGACACAACAACGTCGAGAGCCGAGAAGAGAGTAGCACAACAGGGGAAGGAAGGAGAATTAGCTAGGCATGTCCATGTCGTGGCCTCGGTCACATCCTCGGTGAGGATGGTTTTCCAACGGTCGATCGGATCGACTCGCACGGGCCCAAGAACGGGACATAGACCATAGCTTTGCTAACTAGAAGAGATAGCCCTGTCTTTGATCCAATCATCATGGCTAAGACGGGATCGAATAGAACGGGCTAGCGGGGAGGAATAGAAGGTAAACAAAAGAGAGGGAGCGGTGGTCTACTCATTCCAATACATGCCACGGCAAAAGGCGAGGTATCGGAGGAGCGATGCACAAGAGGTCACAAGTGCCTAAACCACTTGTAGGGTACCACGAGCATGGTGCACTATATGCACTAAGGCATTCCCCATGGTCTCAGCGGTGCGGTTGTCACCGTGAGAGCCCAAGGAATGCTACGATCTCAACGGGTACAAACATACTAGGGCTCAAGCACAAAAGAACCAAAGAGGGAAAATGAGGTCCGCCTCCTTTGATCCACTCGCCATGGTGATCGACGAGAATCAAAGGAATGAAACAAGAGAGCAATTATAGGACACCGATGAACTCGAACAAACATCAAAGGGGATTTTGGTTCCACAAAGCCGGTCCACTTGACATGGCAATAGTCAATAATCGAAGTACTCGGGTCTAGAGAGTCAATCCACGCCTTGCTAAACTAGCGAGGACCGAGAGGATAAAGAAAGAAGAAAGGCCCCGCACTCTTCTCGACCTACTCGTCATGGCAAGGGACGGTGGTCAGAAGAAAAGAGACGATCGTCCCGCACGGTTCCTTGATCCCCACCAACTCGTAGGGCACCACGACCTCCGTGCAACCAAAGCGGCAAAAGCTATCCCTTTGGTTTCATAGTGATGCGGTTGTCATCACGAGAACTGGGGAATGCTTCGGTCTCGGTGGTGCAAGCATACAAGGTGATAAGGGAAAGGGTAAAGAAGGAAAAGGAAGAGAAAGAGGTAGAGCCCAATGGTCATGGCGAGGTAACTCGCGGCCATAAGCTCCACCTACACGAGTCAGCACCCGTTGTTCCACGAGGGTCGTCTCCTAATTCGGCTCCCCCCAGACTAGGTCGCGGAGGCTTGAAGGGGTGCGGGTGAGAACCGCGTCAAGTCCCCGACGACCGCGTCCTAGGATCGAATAGGATCGCTACGATCGTAGTACTACGGAGCTAACTAAAACACGAGAGATGGGAGCCCGCTCGGGCGCCACGACCATAGCGAGAGGAACCCGCGATCGCACGTTCGAACGTGCCGCTCTCTCAACCGGCTCGAAGGCTCGGTCCACAGACAAGCACCATGCAAACACACAAACCAATGCAAGACGATAACCACACACGGAGTAGCACATATCCACAGCATGAGAGACAAACTGGCACGAAGGCACGGCACAGGTAGGCATGTATCGACATAGTATGATAAAGTGCGACAAGTGAGTATATGGTATGAAAAACAAGGGCTTTGCCGACGTCGAAGATGGCGTCGGCGGGGGTTTCGGGGGGTTCGACCTTGGCGGGAAAGAAGGCGAAGCCGGAAGAACTTCATCGGAGTGGCGCCGGAGGTGGCAGGAGGTCCACGGCTGACCGGACTTGGCCCTAGCCAGCTGTAGTGGTCTCTGGCCGACCGCGGCTTGCTGCAGCCAGTTATGGCCACCCGTGGCCAGCTCTGGCCGGCTGCAGCCAGCCGAAACCGGCTCTGGCCAGCTCTGGCTGGCTGCGACTGGCCAGGAGTGGCCGCAGCCTGGCCAGAGTAGGCTGTGGCTGGCCGGGCGGAAGCTGGATGCTGCCAGGGGATGGCCAGCCCTAGCTACTGCTAGCTGCAGCCTTCCTGCAAAGAGTAGGATCACGGCACGAAGGCCGAGTCAATCGAGGCGCCACGGTGGTGCGTAAAGGTGGAAACTTGGACTTTGGGGAGGCTCACCGACGTGGAGAGGAAACTCCGGCGAGCTGCGGTGGTACGACAGCAAGGCAGGGGCAGTGTGCTCGCGGTGGTGACAAGGTGGTGTAGCCGGTGCCTCCATTCCCGCAGCAAGGACCCAGGCGGCTGCCGCGGTGGTGCTTGACATGGGCAGCGGCACGATGCCTCCCCCCCGGCCGAGGCTGGCCAGCGCTTGGCGTGGTGCTGCTGCACCACCGTGGTGGAGGCGGCTCTGTTGGTGAGCGGTTCCGCCGATGGCAAAGACGGAGGAGGACCTGCAGGCAGGGCGCGATGGGGGCGAACGCCGGGATGAGGACGCCGCGCCGACGCCGTGGGCGCCGAGCGAGACCGCGCCGCGGGCGGTAGTGCGCGGCCGTCATGGTTGCTGCGCGCGCAGCTCGGGCAGCGCTGGAGACCGAGAGGCGCCACGGCATGGCGAGGCGGGGACGCCACGCAGGCGACCGGCCGCGTCGGAACAGCGGTGCGCCGCCGCCGCGCGGTGGTGTTCGCTCGCATCGACGCTCTCGGCGCCGATGTCCCGCGGCGTGCTGGAGCACGGTGGCACCGGGCAGGGCGGTGTAGTGCGGCGCCACGGGCGTGGTGCCGGCCGATGCAGAACGCGACGGGCGAAGCGCGCGGCGCCGCAGGTGCAGGTGCGCGCCCGCGTCACGTACGGGCGTGGCGTGGCGCAGAGCGCGTGGCGCATGGCGGCGACGGCGAAGCGTGCGCTGCGCGACGCGGTGGCGCTGGCAAGGCACGGCGCACGGCATGGCGGCTACGCGAGAGCGAGCAGGAGGGAGAAAGAAGAAGACGGCGGCGGCTGTCTGGGATGAGAAGAAGATGGCGGCTGCTGCTGCTCTTATATGGCACGGCAGCTAGGGTTCCGGGCGCCGATGGCCGGATGCCTCGGCGTCCGTACCACCTTGCCACGCGGCGGGCATCCAAGCGGAGAGGGGGGCAGAGGCGCGGGCACGGGAGCCGCTGCCGCAGGCGGGGCGGCTCCCGTGGCAGACGTGCCCCTAGGGTGTGGGGGGGTGTGCTCAGCCTAGCGGGCCCGGCAGGCTGGGGCGGCTTTGCTGGGCCTACGCGACCACTGCTGCGCTGCTGCCTTCAGCGGGCTCAAAGGGGGAGTCGGGTTGGGCTCACGGGAGTAGGGAGGAGGGGAGAGTGAGGCCGAGCTGGGCTGGGCCCAAGCCGGCTGGAGAGGGAGACAGGGCTTTTCTTTTTCCATTTCTATTTCCGTGATGGTTTTGCTATTTGCCAAAGTGATTAGTGAAGGATTCAAATAGAAAATCTAAGATAAATCCAAGGAGGGAATTTGATAGGGAGTTTGTGGAATTTTCCATTAGATGGGAAGAGATCTTCCCGTACTTGCCGAGGGGTTGAGGGAAATCGAAAGGAGGAGATCGAGGGAATCGAAAAAGAAGATCGAGAGTGGGAAAAAGAGTTTATCTCTTTTCGATGATTGAATTTAGGAGGGGTTAAAAAGGGAATTTTTGAGAAGTCTTGCTATGGACTTGTGCACTCCTAAATTCATTCAAACACGATACTCGAAACAACTCAAACACGATGGCAAAACCCTACAACCAAATCTACATGTATGCAACGATTCGGTAGCAAGCTCTTTCACGTTTGACCTAGAAACTACATGATTCACACATTGTAGGAAAAATTTTTAAAAAGTTGGGATTTTGGCGTTTGGTAAAACCCAGAGGATGTTCTGATAGAAGCGGATCGACACGCCATCCACTTGCGCCGTAGCACGAGACGCCTACTCCTCGTCATCCTCGTCGGTCTCCCCCACTCGATGTTCTCTCCCCAAACCACAATGTATCAAGACGATTTGTACTCGCCAATAATCCCACCCATATGAATGAAGCTTGCTATGTGGAAAAGTGGATGCAAGGGTAATCAAAAGACCTAATTGAGGCTCTGGGTTTCCTATGCAATAGCATAAGTAAATAATATTTGTCAAGTTTTAACCCATTTATATCCATAAACCTCCCATCCATCCCATCCATATCCATACACACATCACACCACACTCTCACTCAGGTCGACGAGGAAGACTCCCGCTCCTCCTCGCCTCAACGGCCCTAGGCCGGAAAACACCACACCCAGGGGAGAGAAGAGAAAGGACTCCGCTCGCTAATCATGAGGGGGTGGAAACATAGGAATGTCCGTAACCGTGGACACGGCTATACGTATAGATCGATCAACTCCTCGCAGCAGTGTGTACACCGAACCACAAGATCACCATCATCGGCGATGCGCCTCGCCTAGGCTGATACCAAGCCGCCGTCTAACGGGCCCACTGCCATTCTACCACTCAGCTCTGGGGCACCCCGGAGTCCACCGGCACGCTGAGACTGTGAGACGTGGTGCCGGATCCCATGGGGTACCACGCTGTCTCAGGAGGGTGTGGGTCTCGACACCCGCATTCTCCCTACACTATCACCTTACAACCTAGTAGTAACGGCGGGGGGGGCCAGCTAGCCGTCAAGTCGCTTCCCCGCCCATCGAGAACGAGTGGTGTGTACGGGTGGTCCTATGAACCGGTTCTCATAACATACCAGTCCTTAGGGAGTGACTAGACAGACAACTTCACAGAGGCCCATGCCCCGTGCCTCGACGGCACCTCCCGTCCCCGCGATTCGCACCACAAAAGGCACTCCTCCCGAACCTTCTCCCAACTCATATACCCGCCACGGTACTCTCATGTGGGGAGTGCCCAGATCACACTCCCCAAAGATGGCTCGTCCCTCATGACTTGCCCTAGATCCCGCCCGATCGACACAACCCTCACTACACACCCAAGACTCACGCCAAGATCTCTCCCAAAGTCCCGGTTTCCACATCCCCTCGGCACCACGTGCCTTAGCCACTCACAAATCATGATACATTAACAAAAAGATAGTAATAAGTGAGTAGCATCAAGATAACATGATAAGCGCCGAGTCTAATCCTAGCAAAATGGGTATGCAGGGGATCGGTTTCGACAAGGCATAGGCTGATTCAAACAATCTACCATGCATCCTATAAACAGCAAAGAAGCAACAATTAATAGAGCGCTAGCATTTCTAGTTATTGCATGTCTAGATAGGGGCTAAGAGGTTGGGTGGGACGTGGCACCCGCAATGGGTCGTCTCCCAGTCCTCGGTGTACTCGTAGTCCTCTCCTTCCTCGGTCACGGCTCCTCCGTCTCAAAAGCGTGACATAACACCGCGTTTAGCGGCCCCTATAGAGGTGCACAAAGAAGCAACTGAAATCCAAAAAGAAGCAAATGCACTCATGGATAAGCCTATGACCTAGAACTCATTTTTAGAAAAATTTAGACACCGGTTTCATATTTTTTTTCGAGTTCAAAAGGATTTACTACGAATTTCCAAGGATTTATTCAGCTTTTGAAAAAGGAAAAAGATATTTTATTAATTTTGGAAACAGGGTGACACGGGCGCTTCCTGATTGGTCGGGTTTGTCTGGTCACCGACGTGGGGACAGGTCAACGGTCAACGTTGACCGGTCAACGGTCAACGCCGACCGGGCTCGGTGTGGGCCTGGGCGGGCTGGATTAGGGGGGTCGGGTGGCGCCCGCCGACACGCAGTCGGCACGCGGGCGTGCCCACGCGGGCGTGCTTGGGCCAAGCATCGGGCCGCAGTCCACCGGGCCGGCCTACCATGGACTAGGGGCGGTGCACCGTGGGCCTTTCACCCGGTTCACGGTGAACCGTGTCCACCTTCCCCTTCTTCCCCTCGGGTCCATGGTGCACCGGGTGCACGCAGGACCCGCCCCCCTTTCTTCTTCCACCCGCCTCTCTCGCTTCAAACGGACAAGGCTCACCGGGTGACCTCCGCCCGGTGAGTGCCCTCGCGGTCCGGTGACCTGGGTTAGGGCTCCACGGCACCGAAGGGCCTACACGGCGGCGGTAAGGGTAGAAAGGCAGGGGCTTGGCTGTCTAGGCGGTCGGCGGCGAGCTGCCACGGCTCGGGTGGCCGGCCCACGGCGGAGAAGGCCGCGAGGCCTTGTAGGCTTCAGCTAGGCGCGGGCGTGGGCCCCTAGGTGTTCTGGGCGGCTCCGTCAAGCACGCACGGTTCGACGGTGGAGGCTCCACGGTGGTCGCCCACGACGGCCGCCCGGCGGCCCGCGACGGATGGCAGTGAAGCCGTGATACGAGCAAAAGGGCCAAGCGGGTCTTTTTCGCCCGGCGACTAGGCGGCCAAAGTGCGGTGGCATGGCTAAGCTCGATGGCCTAACGGCTACGCCTGAGGTGGACGGAGCGCGACGGAACGGCCGCGCCGTGGTCGTGCCGCGGCCATGGCGCTGGCGCTTCCCTCCCGCCGCGACGTGAGCGGCTTCCGCTGGCTGAGGCTCGCCGGCTAGTGCCGAAACCAGGTGGTGCGGGTGTGTGTGGGCGCAGGTATGTGGAGCGAGGCATCAAGGCATCCGCTTGCTCGCCTGGTGCGCGTGAACGCGGTGGTGGCCGTGGTTCGCGCGGTGGCGCGGCATGCGCACTGGCGCGACGACCCCGGCCCGTGGCAGCTCGGTGGGGGCTCGCGGCCTCGTAGCGTGGGCGTGCGTGGTGCGTGCACGCGGGGCAAAGCGCCCAGGGCGCGGCCTTGAGCCACCTGTGGGGCTCGCGGCGGCGCGCCCGGCCGTGGTGAGCAAGCGCGGCGGGGCGGAACCGGCGAGGCAGAGCTCACCGCCGGGCTTTGGGGCGGCTAGGATAGCGACGCGGTGGCGTGGCGGTGCAGCAAGACTTCGGGGCCGTGCGAGCGGCAGCGCCGCGGGGAAGTCGATCGGCGCGGCTCTCCTTTCCCCGGCGAGGTGGGGCGGCTCCGGCGGCGGCCGCTCCCGGCACCTCCTCTCCTTTCACGACCCTCCCTTCAGGCTTGGTATGGATGCCGCTAGCCACCAGTGCGGCGGGGTTCGGGAAGAGGGCTAGGGCACCGAGGGGTGCCCCTTAAATAGATGCGGCGGCCATGGGTGGTGGTGAACGGCGATGGAGTGAAGTGGGGGTACGTGGTGCCCATCCGATGGCTTGCGCCTAGGTTTAGGGTTCGAGGGGTGCGCTGCGGTGCTCGGGCGGCTCCAATTTGAGCGGCGGCAGTCAAAAGGGAGGCGCGGGCGGTTGCTAGCCATGGCGTCAGCACGGCGGTTGGGCTACAGCGCCGTCGCGCTCGTCACGGAGTGGGGCGCGAAGCGGGCGACGCTGGGACGGACGTGGCGCCCATCCGTGCCCTCGCGCGCCAACGGCGAGGCGCGGGCGGTTGAAGCATCGGCGTTATCCTCTCGCTTTTGGCAAAAGCGGGGAGGGAACCGGAGGTGGGGATGACAGGTGGGTCCCCGGGCCCGCCTGCCATTGGCGCGGTGAGGAGGCGGGCGGGCGTTGCGGACAGCGCGTGGGCCGAGCAGGCTTGCCGGGCTCTGCGCGTGGGAGAAAAGGGAGCGCGCGCCCGGCCGGCAAGTCTAGGTGGGCTGGGCCGCGCAGCCTTGGGGAAAACAGGGGCGCGGGGAGGTGTTGGGCTGAGGCTGCGGGCAGGCCGGGCCTTGGCCGGGCCGGTTGGCTCCCTTCCCTTCTTTCTTTTTTTTTTTTCTATTTCTAACTTTTTAGCTACCAAGTATACACATGCATACTTGCATATCTACCCATGTGTGGTCAACCATGCCTATACATGCCGGGTGGGGCCACCTAGGGTATCCTAGGGTTCGGCCAAGGGTGGTTCCACTTGTTGTACACATGTCACCGAGAGTAATTTAATAACTTAATTAAACATCACTCAAAAACCAATCGAAGCCAAAACACATGGTGTAGATGAAGAAAGGTAAAATGCATATGTCACTAATGGTGCTTAGGAGCTAATGCAACTTACTAAGGAGGGTTTCCTATATGACACTCACCATGCATGGGTTAGTTTTCGAAAAAGTTTTTGAAAGTTGTGATTTTTGGACACTAGGTTAACAGGGATGTTACAGACTCCCCCCCTTACGAGAATCTCGTCCCCGAGATTCAGAAGAAGGCGTACCTTTCGAAGAGGTAGGGGTAAAGCATACGGAGTTCCGACTCCTTCTCCCACGTGGCTTCTCTTTTCGATTGTGGTTGCTCCATTGAACCTTGCACATGGGGATTGTGGTGCTTCGTGTTTCTTTGGTTGCTCGATCAAGGATACTGGGTGGGTGTTCCTTGTACTCAAGCGTGTCTTGGAGATCCAAGATGTCCGTGGGCACTTGCTGCTCTGGCACCTTCAGACACTTGCGGAGTTGGGACACGTGGAACACGGGGTGTACTCCCGTCAACTCCTCGGGTAGCTCAAGCTTGTAGGCCAACTTGCCAATCTTGCATAGGACGCGGTAGGGTCCGACATATCGGGGGGCCAGCTTTCCTTTCACGTGGAATCTGCGGGTGCCTCGAAGTGGGGATACCTTAAGGTAGACATAGTCCCCTTTTGCGAACTCGAGGTCTCTTCTTCGCTTGTCGGCATAGCTCTTCTGTCTGCTTTGCGCAACTCTCAGGTTCTCTCGCACTTGAGCAACTCCTTCTTCAGCCTCTTTGATCTTGGCGGGTCCAAAGAACGACCTCTCGCCTACTTCGGACCACATGAGTGGGGTACGGCATTTCCTCCCGTACAGGGCTTCAAAAGGTGACATCTTGATACTAGCCTGGTAGCTGTTGTTGTAAGAGAACTCTGCGTGAGATAAGCATTTCTCCCAATCCTTCCCATACTTGAGTACACAAGCCCTCAACATGTCTTCCAGGATTTGGTTTACCCTCTCGGTCTGTCCATCCGTCTGCGGGTGGTAAGCGGTGCTGTAATCGAGTCGGGTGCCAATCGCCTTGTGGAGGCTCTTCCAGAACTGAGATACGAATTGGCTTCCCCTATCAGACACGATACTGGTGGGAGCTCCGTGTAACCTTAAGATGTCCTTGATGTATAGGTCTGCCAGAGCATCGGTCTGATATCTGTTGCTCACCGGAATGAAGTGGGCCACTTTTGTCAACCTGTCCACTATCACCCAAATAGAGTCATGCCCCTTTGGAGAGCGGGGCAGTCCGACTATGAAGTCCATGGATATACTCTCCCACTTCCAGGTGGGCACATCGAGTGGGTTTAACAGGCCAGCGGGTCTTTGATGCTCGGCCTTGACACGGTTGCAGATATCACATCTAGCCACATGCCCCGCGATGTCTGCTTTCATACCCTTCCACCAGAAAGTCCTCTTGAGATCGTTGTACATCTTGGTGCTTCCCCGGATGTATGCGTAACTTGGAATCATGCCCTTCCGATGAATCTCTTCCCGTAGCTTCTCGTCTAGGGGTACAATGCATTACGATCTTTGTACATGATTGTGCCTTGTCCGTCTTCTCTGAATTCAGGACACTTGCCTATCCTCATGAGTTCTCGAAACTCTATGATCTCAGGGCAGGTCTCTTGGGCCTTGCGGATTCTCTCTTCAAGATTGCAATGCACTCTCAGAGAGTTCATCTGACTCCTCGGCACTTCTTCTAGCTGGAGCTTCTCCATTTCACGACATAGCTCGGGAGGGGTGGTACTGGTCGTGAGGTAGTGGCAATAGCTCTTGCGGCTCGTATGCGTCTGCAACTACATTAGCCTTCCCCGGATGATAGTGGATCTCCAGGTTGTAGTCCTTGATCAATTCTAGCCATCTTTGCTGTCTCATGTTCAGATCTTCCTGAGTGAAGAAGTACTTCAGGCTCTTGTGATCGGTGTAGATGTCACACTTGTTACCAATCAAGTAGTGCCTCCAGATCTTCAAAGCATGCACAACTGCTGCAAGCTCAAGATCGTGTGTTGGGTAGCGTTGCTCATGTTGCTTCAGCTGCCGGGAGGCATAAGCGATCACCTTCCCATTTTGCATAAGGACACATCCCAAGCCATGGCCAGAAGCATCACAGTAGATCACGAAGTCCTAACGAATGTCTGGCAAGGCTAGCACGGGGTGGTGGTAAGCTTCTCTTCGTAATCCGAAAGTCGTTCTCACAATCCGAGTCCATTCAAACTCGTTGGTCTTCTTCAAGAGATTGGTCATGGGTCTTGCAATCTTGGAGAAGTTCTCGATGAAGCGGCGGTAGTAGCCCGCTAAACCAAGAAAACTCCGAATGTCAGTCACGTTACGTGGCTGCTCCCATGCCCTCACGGCTTCAATCTTGGCTGGATCCACTGCCACTCCTTCTGCGGTAAGCACATGTCCCAGAAATGCAACTTCCTCGAGCCAGAACTCACATTTGCTGAACTTAGCGTAGAGTTGATTCTGCCTTAGCTTCTCAAGCACTGTCCTCAGGTGTTGTTCGTGTTCCTCAGCTGAAGCCGAGTAGACGAGTATGTCATCAATGAACACGACGACGAACTTGTCTAATTCGGCCCATGAACACCTGTTCATCATGTTCATGAAGTAGGCCGGGGCATTAGTGAGCCCAAACGACACTACCGTGAACTCATACTGCCCGTACCGAGTAACAAAGGCTGTCTTGGGTATATCTTCGGGCCGGATCTTCATCTGGTGGTACCCTGATCGGAGGTCAATCTTGGAGAAGAACTTGGCATTCCTCAACTGATCAAGCAAGTCATCGATCCTTGGAAGAGGGTACTTGTTCTTGACAGTCACGGCATTCAGATTCCTGTAGTCTATGCACATCCTCATCGAACCATCCTTCTTCTTCACAAACAGGACAGGAGATCCCCAAGGGGAAGCACTAGGCCTGATGTACCCCTTGTCGGAGAGCTCCTTGAGCTGTTTCTTGAGCTCCTCCAGCTCATCGACCGACATACGGTAGGGTCGTTTGGCAATCGGACCCGTACCAGGCAGAAGGTCGATCACGAACTCAACATCACGATCCGGTGGCATTCCCGGCAACTCCTCGGGAAACACATCCGGATACTCACATACTACAGGTACGTCCTCCATGGTTTTGGCCTCTAGGGCACACAACATGGAGACCGTTTTGCCGTGGTTGGGCTCACACCTGATTACATGACCCTTGGGATGGGTAAACTCTACATACCTGGGTGAGCATGAGATCACACCCTTGTGCTGGGTTAACCAATCCATCCCCAAGATGACATCTAGACCATTAGAAGGAAGAAGGGTGAGGTTGGCTAGAAAAGGGTGACCCTCGATGTTTATTCTCACTCCCTGACATTTGTGCGTACACCTCAAGTTTCCCAAGGGGGAACTTGTTACAATAGCTCCCCGTCGTGGAGTGACGGGTACGTGATTCTCTCGTGCAAACTTGGATGATATGTATGAGCATGTAGCACCAGAATCAAAAAGCACCGAAGCCTTAGCTCCGTTAACCATGAACATACCGTACACCACGCCGGGGCGCCCCGGGCGTCCTCTCGCGTGAGGTGGGTCAGCGGCCGCGGGTGGCTCCCGGGGCACTCCTGTGGGCGTCGCTCGACGGGCGGCTTCCGTGGCTGGAGCCGTCGGTGTAGCAGCAGTCTTCCTGTCGGGGCAGTCGAGAATCTTGTGGTCGGGCTTGCCACACCCGAAGCAAGTGAAAGGGATGCCGCCTGTGGGGGTAGACGCGGCAGCCTTCCACGTGCTCGGTGCGGGGGTCTTCCACGCGCTCGTTACCCGAGCAGGGGGGGGGTAGTTGGTGGTGTAGGTACCACCACCCCTGGCTCACGGTAGGCGCAGCAGCAGCGCTTGACGGTGCGGGTGCGGAGGTGCGAGGGCAGCCCTCCACGCGACCTCTCCGAGGAGCGGAGGTGCGGGGCGACCCTCGAAACGTCTCTTCTTCTTCTCCTTCGACAGGTCAGCCTCCAAGCGATCCTTCTCGATCTCCAGGCACTTGTTCATCATCTCCCGGAGGGTGTGGCAGGTGTGCCCAGAGAGAGAAAGCTTGATGCGCGTGTTGAGACCTTTCTTGAAGAAGTACATTTTCTTCTTTTCTGTGTCGGTGTCGCCGGGGGCATACCGCATCATGGAGGTGAAGCGGTTGCCGTACTCCTGGATCTTCTGGGATCCCTGCTGGATGTTGCGGAACTCCTCCACCTTGGCGTCCATCACCCCCTCTGGCACGTGGTACTCGATGAAGGCCTCCTCGAACTCCTCCCAGGTGATGTGCGCGGGGTCTGCGTGCATGTCGCAGAAGCTGTCCCACCACGCACGTGCAGCTCCGACGAGCTGGTGTGCGGCGATGGCCACACACTCCTCGTCCGTGCAGGTGGTGAGGTCGAGGTTCTTCACGATCTCCTTGAGCCAGTCGAGGGCGACGATGGGGTCGTCGGAGTTGTCGAAGGTCGGTGGCCTCAGCTTCAGAAAGCCCTCAAGCTTGCGCTGGAAGTCGTTGGGCGGACCTCCGTGGCGGCGAAGGACTCCCTCAGCCAGGGTCTCCAACAGCTGGGTCTGGCGCTGCATGACCTCAGCCAAGAGCGGGGGCGGCGGCGGAGGCGGAGGCGGCGGTGGTGGAGCCGAGGAGCCCTCCGGTGGTGGGTCGTGGACAGCACCTCCAAATGGGTGGTGGGTTAGGTGCAGCACCCCCCCCGGTGCGGGCTGTGGCGCCTCGTTCTCCTCGTGAACGTCCTCCACGACAACCTCGTCCCTCCTCGGTTGATCGGAACGTGTCCGACGCGGCCGGCGCCACGGCGGCCACGCCACGACCACGCCCACGACCTCGAACCGCCGCATCGGGCGCCTCGCGGCGGTTCAACAAGCGGCTAGAGCGGCGGAGGGACATCTGTTAGAGGGGTTGATTAAAGATACCAAGCTTGCATTAAAATTGGGTGGTTAAATTATTAGTCAATTAATTTGAAAAATGCTTACAATACACTCAATCGAGAGAAGCATAAAGATCCATAAGAATTGCATAAAATCCAAGCATCCATTACATTCATTTTATTACATGGCGATGTCTCTAGCAGCTACGCTTAGAAGACTCGCGAGAAACGCTCTACTCGCAGGTAGGCTCCAAAAAGGGTGACAATTACTCTATCCTTGGGTAGGTGAGACATGTCTCCAAAGTACCACGCCAGGCAACATGTAAGGATGCTAATCTACACTACTAGAAGCATGGGTAGAACACCTAGGTGTCGTAAGGTGGGGTAGCCGGAGAGAGGGGGTAGCAGGCTCGGGCCCTAGGTGGTGCCGCTCGACCGGGTGGAGGTGGTGGTGGTGCAGGGGGTGGAAGGCTCAACAGGCCAGTACAGCCGGGTTGGTGAAGGAGGCTGCCGACTCCATCCGGGGAGTCCCAGCAGGTCGTGTGGTGGCTGGTGTCGGGCGGCTCGCAGTTGAGTGTGCCCTCGTGGCGGGCGGAAGTCCTCGACGGGGCGGGCGACGGTATACGGCGGCGCACCGCCTGCTGCAGCCGGTGGTACTCGTCGACGCCGCCGCTTGTCCGACCTCCTCCAGGCCTTCTCCACACGACGGAGCCGGTCGCGGCGCCATGCGCCGCTCTTCATGAGCTGCACCGGTGGAGCACGTTGTTCCTGCATGGTCGCCTCCCGAGTGATCCTCTTCTTCCCCCCTTGACCTCATTCAGAAGCCCCAGGTAGCGGAGGTTGAAGTTCCTGGTGGCGTCCTCTCGCTCCCGGAGGGCCTCCGTGGTACGAGCCGTGGTACTCTCGAGCTCAAGGACGCGGGCCGTCCAAGTAGTGATTGCGAGCCCGAAGTCCCCAACCTGGTCTCGGAGGTTGGCGATCTCCGTCTGGAGTCGCTCGTTCTCCCTCTCGAGCATGGCCTCCTTGAGCGGCGGCTCTCTCTCTCCCACCAGCTCGCTCGCAGACGAAGCTCGTCCCGCTCCATCTCGGCGACGATGTCGCCGGGTCTTGAGCAGAAGCTCCTGACCGGCGGTTCTCGGCCTCCAAGGTCGTTATGTAACGATCCCGGGCGAGCGTAGGCGGAGGTCACGCCCGAAGATGCGGACCAGTCTGTCCGACCGCTCGACGATGTCGGTGAGCCTTGGTGGTCGGAGCGCGGAGCCGGAGTCGGTGTCGGCCTCCGGCAAAGATGCGAAGGGGCCGTGGCGCAAGGAGCCGGGCGGAGTTGCGGCACATGGTACGGAGGGCCGTGCGCGCAACGGACTGAACGCACATGTCGACGGTGGTGTCGACCTCCAGCTCCGTGAAACCACGGATGTGCGGCCGCTCACTGGCGGCACCTCGATGGAGATGGCAACGATGCCCCTCTCCCCCGCGGATGACGTCTTGGACCTGCTCGGGATTAACCCCGAGGTCCAAAGAGCACCTCAAGGCAGCAGCTTGGCGAACCCACCGTAGTGCATCCCGTTGGTCCTCAACTCGCTCGGGCGCCTCCATAGCCGCATTGGTAAAAGGCAACTTTTAGGTTTAGAATATAAGATAAGCCATGCATAAAAAGATGCAAGGTCGGTAAATATAACCGAAGACAAAGAATTCATCCTAATCTATCGGCCATTTCTAGAGGTCTCGTCCCTACGGGCAAGTATGGCTCTTGATACCAACCGGAACAACCCGCTTTTCCTCGAAGGGAAAAGTCACGCTGCATTAATAATGCAATGGCCTCGAAGGACTCATCGCCATCATCGACAAATCAGCGGTCCAAAGTGCGCATACAAATGAATAATTAACTTAGAGAGTGCAAGTAGCAGGATTTAAGTACTTTATTACATCGCCTTCAAGGCGGAATCACACTCACACACACATACGTAAAAAGCATAAGGTGGGTAGAAGCGGATCGACACGCCATCCACTTGCGCCGTAGCACGAGACGCCTACTCCTCGTCATCCTCGTCGGTCTCCCACTCGATGTTCTCTCCTGAACCACAATGTATCAGTACGATTTGTACTGGCCACTAATCCCACCCATATGAATGAAGCTTGCTATGTGGAAAAGTGGATGCAAGGGTAATCAAAAGACCTAATTGAGGCTCTGGGTTTCCTATGCAATAGCATAAGTAAATAATATTTGTCAAGTTTTAACCCATTTATATCCATAAACCTCCCATCCATCCCATCCATATCCATACACACATCACACCACACTCTCACTCAGGTCGACGAGGAAGACTCCCGCTCCTCCTTGCCTCAACGGCCCTAGGCCGGAAAACACCACACCCAGGGGAGAGAAGAGAAAGGACTCCGCTCGCTAATCATGAGGGGGTGGAAACATAGGAATGTCCGTAACCGTGGACACGGCTATACGTATAGATCGATCAACTCTGCAGAGTGTGTACACTGAACCACAAGATCACCATCATCGGCGATGCGCCTCGCCTAGGCTGATACCAAGCCGCCGTCTAATCGGGCCCACCGCCATTCTACCACTCAGCTCTGGGGGCACCCCTGAGTCCACCGGACACGCCAGACTGTGAGACGTGGTGCCGGATCCCATGGGGTACCACGCTGTCTCAGGAGGGTGTGGGTCTCGACACCCGTACCTCCCTACACTATCACCTTACAACCTAGTAGTAACGGCAGGGGGGCCAGCTAGCCGTCAAGTCGTTTCCCGCCCATCAGGAACGAGTGGTGTGTACGGGTGGTCCTATGAACCGGTTCTCATAACATACCAGTCCTTAGGAGTGACTAGACAGGACAACTTCACAGAGGCCCATGCCCCGTGCCTCGACGGCACCTCCCGTCCCGGCGATTCGTACCACAAAGGCACTCCTCCCGGAACCTTCTCCCAACACATATACCCGCCACAGGTACTCTCATGTGGGGAGTGCCCAGATCACACTCCCCCAGCATGGCTCGTCCTCATGACTTGCCCTAGATCCTGCCCAGTCGACACAACCCTCACTACACACCCAAGACTCACGCCAAGATCTCTCCCAAAGTCCCGGTTTCCACATCCTCGGCACCACGTGCCTTAGCCACTCACAGTCATGATACATTAACAGTAAAGATAGTAATAAGTGAGTAGCATCAAGATAACATGATAAGCGCGAGTCTAATCCTAGCAGCGGGTATGCAGGGGATCGGTTTCGACAAGGCATAGGCTGATTCAAACAATCTACCATGCATCCTATAAACAGCAGCAAGCAACAATTAATAGAGCGCTAGCATTTCTAGTTATTGCATGTCTAGATAGGGGCTAAGAGGTTGGGTGGGGCGTGGCACCTGCAGTCGGGTCGTCTCCCAGTCCTCGGTGTACTCGTAGTCCTCTCCTTCCTCGCCGGCCGGCTCCTCCGTCTCTGAAAAGCGTGACATAACACCGCGTTTAGGCCCCTATAGAGGTGCACAAAGAAGCAACTGAAATCCAAAAGAAGCAAATGCACTCATGGATAAGCCTATGACCTAGAACTCATTTTTAGAAAAATTTAGACACTGGTTTCATATTTTTCGGAGTTCAAAAGGATTTACTACGAATTTCCAAGGATTTATTCAGCTTTTGAAAAAGGAAAAAGATATTTTATTAATTTTGGAAACAGGGGTGACACGTGGCGGCTCCTGATTGGCTGGCTTGTCTGGGTCACTGACAGGTGGGACCAGGTCAACGGTCAACGTTGACCGGTCAACGGTCAACGCCGACCGGGCTCGGTGGGCCCGGGCGGGCTGGATTAGGGCCGGGTTGGGCCCGGTTCGCCCGACACGCGTGTCGGCATCGCGGGCGTGCCCACGGCGTGCTTGGGCAGCATCGGGCCGCAGTCCACCGGGCTGGCCTACCATGGACTAGGGGCGGTGCACCGTGGGCCTTTCACCCGGTTCACGGTGAACCGTGTCCACCTTCCCCTTCTTCCCCTCGGGTCCATGGTGCACCGGGTGCACGCAGGACCCGGCCCCCTTTCTTCTTCCACCCGCTCCTCTCTGCTTTCAAACGGACAAGGCTCACCGGCGACTCCTCCGCCCCGGTGAGTGCCTCGGCGGTCCGGTGACCTGGGTTAGGGCTCCTACGGCACCGAAGGGTCTACACGGCGGCGGGTAAGGGTAGAAAGGCGGGGGCTTGGCCGTTCTAGGCGGTCGGCGGCGAGCCGCTGCTCGGGTGGCCGCCCACGCGGAGAAGGCCGCGAGGCCTTGTAGGTTTCCCCTAGGGCGCCAAGGCTCCTAGGTGTTCTCGCGGGGTTCGTCAAGCACGCACGGTTCGACGGTGGAGGCTCCACGGTGGTCGCCCACGACGCGGCCGGGCGTTCCGCGACGGACGGGCAAGTGAAGCCGTGATACGAGCAAAAGGGGCCAAGCGGGTCTTTTCGCCCGGGCGACTAGGCGGCCAGTGTGCGGTGGCATGGCTAAGCTCGATGGCCTAACGGCTACGCCAGGTGGACGGAGCGCGACGGAACGGTCGGTGCTGTGGTCGTCTGCGGCTATGGCGCTGTGGCGCTCCGCCGCGCACGCGACGTGAGCGGCTCCGCCAGGCTGCTTCTAGTGCCAGTGCCAACCGCGGTGTGTGTGGGCGCAGGTATGTGGAGCGAGGCATCAAGGCATCCGCTTGCTCGCCTGGCGCGCGTGAACGCGGTGGTGGCCGTGGTTCGTGCGGTGGCGCGGCATGCGCATCGGGCGCGACGACCCCCGTCGCGGGCAGCTCGGTGGGGCCCGCGCAGCGCAGAGCGGGCGGCGCAGGCGTGCACGCGGCGTCGCTCTGGGCGCGGCCTTGAGCCACCCAGTGGGTTTCGCGGGGCGCGCGCCCGCCGTGGTGGAGCAAGCAGCGCTGGGCGGCGGAACTCGGCGAGGCAGGAGCTCACCGCCGGGCTTGGGGCGGCGAGGGCGACGCGACGTGGCGTGGCGGTGCAAAGGATTTACCGGGGCCGTGCAGCAGAGGCAGCCACGGTAGTCGATCGGCGCGGCTCTCCTTTCCCGGCGAGGTGGGGCGGCTCCGGCTGGCGGCTTGCTCCCCAAGACCTCCTCTCCTTCACGACCCTCCCTTCAAAGCTTGGTATGGATGCCGCTTAGCCACCAAAGGGCGGCGGGTTCAGAAGAGGGCTAGGGGTACCGAGGGTGCCCCTTAAAGGCGAGCGACGGCCATGGGTGGTGGTGAACGCGATGGAGTGAAGTGGGGGTACGTGGTGCCCATCCGATGGCTTGCAGCAGTTTAGGGTTCGGAGGGGTGCGCTGCTGTGCTCGGGCGGCTCCACCGGAGCGCCGTCGGCCAAGGAGGCGCGGCGGTTGCTAGCCATGAAGTCAGCACGGTGGGGCTACAGCGCCTCGTCGCGCTCACACGGAGTGGGGGCGCTAGCGGGCGACGCGGGGACGGACGTGGCGGCCCATCCTCAGGTGCCTCGGCGCCAACGGGCGAGGCGGGGGGCTGGAAGCATCGGCGTTATCCTGCTGCTTTTGGCAAAAGCGGGGAGGGAACCGGGTGGGGGATGACAGGGTCCCCCGGCCCGCCTGTCATTGGCGCGGTGAGAGGAGGCTGGCGCTGCGTTCTGGCCCCGATTGGACAAGGTGGCCGAGCAGCTTGCCGGGCTCAACGTGCGTGGGAGAAAGGGAGCGCGCGCCCGGGCCGGCAAGTCTAGGTGGGCCGGGCCGCGCAGTGAGGGAAAACAGGGGCGGGGAGGGTGGTGATAGCCGCGGCAGGCCGGCCTGCCTTGCCGGGCTGGTTGGCTCCCTTCCCTTCTTTCTTTTTTTCTTTTTCTATTTCTAACTTTTAGCTACCAAGTATACACATGCATACTTGCATATCTACCCATGTGTGGTCAACCATGCCTATACATGCTGGTGGGGCCCACCTAGGGTATCCTAGGGTTCGGCCAAGGGTGGTTCCACTTGTTGTACACATGTCACCGAGAGTAATTTAATAACTTAATTAAACATCACTCAAAAACCAATCGAAGCCAAAACACATGGTGTAGATGAAGAAAGGTAAAATGCATATGTCACTAATGGTGCTTAGGAGCTAATGCAACTTACTAAGGAGGGTTTCCTATATGACACTCACCATGCATGGGTTAGTTTTCGAAAAAGTTTTTGAAAGTTGTGATTTTTGGACACTAGGTTAACAGGATGTTACACACCGTGAGCCCGTTGGACAACCCAGCTAACAACGTGGCCCGAAGAGGTGTCGACACGTGGCGGCTAGGCCCGGCCCAAGCCCGGCCCGCTAAGCCCATCCAGGCCCACACGGGACCCACTGCTGACGTCATTGTGATGTCATGCTGACGTCAGCCCTACCCAAAGACCAATCGTAGCTTGACACATGTCACCTTCGGCTTTTCGGCCCTTTTTCTTTTCGAATATTGATTAAACTTCAAAAATTCATAACTTCTTCATACGAGCTCCAAATTTGGTGAACCAAATTTCTAAATTCATCTAAAATCGAGCTCTATGCAATGAGCCTATGTTTGAGTGTATTTGGATCTTTTCGTTATTTAGTTGCTCTTTGTGCTATCTATAGGAGTCGCTAACGCGGCTATATTTGTGCCGTTTCAGAGACGGAGGAGGAACGTGACGAGTACGATCGTGACTACAACGAGGAATTGGGAGACGACCGTTCTGAAGGTGCCACATTACACCCACTTCTTGTAGATCCTATTACACATTGCAAATGAGTAGTAATTTAGTGCTTTAATTATCAAGCTATCACCTGATTAGGGTTGCGTGGTAGTACTTCTTGATTGCCATTATCTTAATGCAACCTTGCCCCTGCTCACCCGCTGTTAGGCTAGACACACGCATGCTATCATGATTACTATTTTTGATCTCTACTACTCTTTATATCTTGATGTGATGCGTGGTGGAAACTATTATATATGTGTGATTAAGGCACATGGTGCCAACCTAAACCTGATGGATGGTGAGTGTGCTGTGTGTGTCTTGGGTGAGTGGAGGGTAAGGGTTGTGTCGACTGAGCTGGGATATGTGACGAGCTTGAGGCGAGTCTTGCCGTGTGATGTGACCTAGGCATCCTATGAGATGAATACCTGTGGCGGGTATATGTGATGTGATGTGATGTGTGAGGTGGGATCCTAGGTGTGAGCCTGTTGAGAGGTGGAGCCCAGGACAGGGGTGCTGTGGTGGCACGTAAAATGGTAAACCTGATGAAGATATCCAGTTTGGTCAATCCTAAGGACTTACTAGTATTCAGACTCACCGGGAATCCTTGCATACCACTCGCTCTCTTATAATAGGAGAGACGGTTGGACTACTTGGTATGAGTGATGCCATTACTGCTAGGTTGAGAGGTGATAGGGTGGGCGGCATAGATATCGGAAGTTCCTGTGCCGTTCTAGTCGGCAGTACCACTAGATGGGCCCGGTACTACCTCCCCCAGTCTTAGTGTGCCGGTTCGCCGGGGTGACCCAGGGCTAAGTGGTAGGATGGCATCAGTCTGTCAAGCATACAGTAGGGATTTGCCTAGACAATGCATGGTCGAGGATGGCTATCTTGTGGGTATGTGAAACCTATGCAGAGTGTTATGGTTGATCGATCGATACATAAGCTGACTTGTCGGCTATGGACCTATCCTGGGACCTGCTTCACTAGATAGGAGATGAGTCCTTCTTTTCTCCCCCGTGTTGTGAGATAGAGCCGGTCGAGGACCGTTGAGGCAGGCCGAGTGGGAGTTGGCCTGTCGATACGAGTTAGATGAGATGTGGTGGATGAGGTGGATGGGTGGTATGGGATGGATGGATGGATGGATGGTGTGTGGATGTGGTGTTAAACTTAAACTATATACATACTTATAATATACTATACTTGACAAATATTGCATAGGAAACCACAGCCAAATATAGGTTCTCTTGATATAACCTTATTGCATCCAGTTCCACAAAGTATAGCAAAACATAGGGTGGAAATATGGCCGGTACATATCGTCTCGATACTTTGGCACGCAGTTACGAGGAGGCTTACAACTCAAGGATTCAATGGTTAGGGGTTTCGTCGCTACGCTCAAGTCGTTGGATAGAAGTTACTTCCGCACCCTCAAGCTGTTCCAGTTGATGCTACTCTGTGATTCGCGCCTGTTGGCGTTGTAATAAGTTATTATAAACCTTCTATTTGAACTCTATTATCGTTGTATGGATTTGATTATCGACTGGAATATGGGTAATATGATTTAAAAGGTCATGTTACACTTCGACTGTGTGGATTTTTCCTTCGTAGAAAATCGGGTCGTTTCAGTTGGTATCAGAGCCGTACTTGACCCTAGGACGAAACCCTTAGAAATGGACGTTAGAAGCAGGACAAACCAATCCTTTCTTTGGTTATATACCGACCCTGCAATACTTTTGCTTGCAAGGCTTATCTACTATTGACCAACCTGCTATCCATTACCGTTTAAAATACTACAATACCTTAGAAATATAGGTGGCCTATAGGACATCCCCCAGTCTTTACTCCCTAAAAGCTACTTTGGAAAGAAATGTTCAAACAAGACCCCTTTCTGCTGCAACCCAAGTGCCCGTCTACACCCATTGGAGACATAGCCGACATAGGAGCCAGCTGAAACCCTAGCTACACAGGCCACCTATACTAGGCAAGATGACAAGTTGAAGCTATAGACAGCCATGGTCCTACGTAGGATACCCCTCTAAGGAAGAATCCAGACTTGGCTAGACGTCGACTTGGTACGCGTAGTACGATCTTCGCGAATCCTCTAGCGTAGCTGCTGGGATATCGCTGTGTACCTAAACCATGTAATGAGTGAGTCGGCTCTTAACGCTTCTTTTTAGGTCTTAATTGCTTCTTTGATTCAGTGTAGGGTAGTAAAATAATTTAAAAATTTATTAAACTCTTAATTACTAGTGAAATAATGTTACTACAATCCATGTCACATACACTAAAACGCTTTTTATGGCTATGACGCAGATGTCTTCACGACGTTCTGCTCGCTTGGAAGGTCGCGCCCCATCCCCTGCACCAGCCATGGGGCGTGGAGCTGATCGCAACCGTGGTCGAGGACACGGTCGTGGTCATGGGCGGGGACGCACCGAACATGTTCCCTACGACCAGGAAGTTGAAGACGTCCGTGAACAGAACCCACCTACCCATGAGATTCCTGTTGCCCATGAAGTCCTTGTTCGAGGAGCACCACCCCCGCCGCCTCCACCGCCACCACCTCCGCCGGCTACGCTTGCCGAGGTGATGGCCCAACAGACTCAACTTCTAGCATCGCTCGTGGAAGGAGCAAATCGCCGCTATGGAGGTCACCACAACGACTTCCAGCGGAAAATTAAGGGATTCATGAATCTCAGACCGCCTACTTACGACGGCTCTGACCCTGATCCGCTCGCAGCTAGTGACTGGCTCAAGGAAATGGAGAAGAAGCTGGATATGACCACTTGCACTATCGACGAAGAGTGCGTCGCCACGCCGCGATCGGCTCACGTGCCTGCTCGTGCCCGGTGGGATAGCTATAGTGATGCGCATGAGGACCCCGCCAACATCTCTTGGGGAGGAATTTGTGGAAGCTTTCACCGAGTACCACATCCCAGTAGGGAGTAATGGAAGCTAAAGCTAAGGAATTTCGCAACATCGAGATGGAGAGACAAAGGTGTCTGTGAATACACCACCCGCTTCACCAATCTCCTACGCTATGCACCCAGCTCCATCAGGTCCTCTGAGAAAGAGAAGCTCTACTACTACAAGAAGGGGCTGGACGCCCGTATCAAGGTGAATCTGGGAGGCACCAAAAGCCACACACTGCGTGACCTGATCGACCGCTGCATCCAAATCGAGAAGGACCGCAAGGAAATCGGAGGAGAGTTTAGGGAAAGAAAGCATAAGTACGACGGACCGTACCGCAGCTCTGAGCACAAGAGGTACCGCAGTGAGACGCTGTAACATCCCTGTTAAACCAACACCCAAAAATCCCAACTTTCAAAAACTTTTCCAAAAGCTAAACCTTACATGGTGAGTGTCATATAGGAAACCCTCCTTAGTAAGTTGCATTAGCTCCTAAGCACCATTAGTGGCATATGCATTTTACCTTTCTTCATCTACACCATGTGTTTTGGCTTCGATTGGTTTTTATGTGATGTTTAATTAAGCTATTAAATTACTCTCGGTGACATGTGTGCAACAAGTGGAACCACCCTTGACCAAACCCTAGGATACCCTAGGTGGGCCCCACCAGCATGTATAGGCATGGTTGACCACACATGGGTAGATATGCAAGTATGCATGTGTATACTTGGTAGCTAAAAAGCTAGAAATAGAAAAAGAAAAGGGAAAAAGAGGGAAGGGAGCCAACCCGGCCGGTTTGGCTCGGCACGGCCTGACCCCAGCCCCCCCGCCCTCCTTCTTCTTCCTGCAAGACGCGCCTGCCCAAGCCGCCATGCCCCCAGCAAGCCTCCCGCGCCCCTTCCTGCTGCAGACGCAGCCTTAACCCCCCACCATCGGCCCGATCGCGCGCATGCTCGCCCTCCCTGCCCGCCTCCCTCACGCATCGGCCCCCGACCGGGGGGCCCAGGAGGGACCCGCCTGTCATCCCCTACCTCCGGCTCCCCTCCTTTGCTTTTGCCAAAAGCGAGAGGGACGCGCCGAGGCCTTCACCGCCATCGCCATCCCCCCGCTTGGCGGAGAGCGTGGGGATGAGACCGCCACGCCCACACCCCGGCAGCAGCCCCGCTCCTCCGCTTCGTCGCGAGTGTGACGTCGCAAAAGAGGTCCCCGCCGCCCGCGCGCAACCGAACCGCTGCCTCCCCTTTTGACCCGGCCGCCGCTCCCAAATTGGAGCCGCCCGAGCCCCCACGCCTTCCGAAACCCTAAACCTAGCCGTGAGCCCCGGATGCACACCCACGTACCCCTACATCGCCTCATCGCCCGTCCACCGTGTGCCATCGCCGCCCGCTCACCTATAAAGGGCACCCCTCGGTGCCTAAGCGCCATCCACTCCGCCGCCACGGGTGGCATCTCACCCCCTCTACAACCAGCTCGAGAGAGGGCCGTGTAGGGAGACGAGGAGAAGGGAGCCGTTCCACCGAAGCCGTTCGCCGCCACGTGAGCCGCCGTCGCCACCAAGGCCGGAGCCGAGGGGCGACGCCGCCCGAACGACTATGAAGACCGTAGCGGCTAAACACGACGGCCTCGACACGCCACGGCATCACCTCTCCTGCGCCGCTAGCTAACTCCATCAACACCACGGTGGCGCTCCACCCCACCGTGCCACGCGGCCCGTGGATGCCGTGCATCGCCCGGCTGCGTTCCTTCTTCTTGGGCTGGCCAAAGGCGCCGTTTTTCTCCGCTTAGGGGCTGCACATGCCCCCCACGCTCGCGGCGATAGCCCGTCGGCCCTGCTGAACGCCCACGGCTCGGGGGCGCCCCCCGCGAACGCAGCGCGTGGGGCGTGCAGCCGGGGCAGCCCATGGCCAAAACACGGCCGTGGCGTGTCCGTTCCGCCAAGCACCAAAAGCGCCATAGGCGCAACAATGAGCCGTCGAGCTCCGCCCCTTCACTATACACCTAGCCACCCAGTCGATCGCCAAAAAGACCCGCCTTGGTGTTACGCGGCCGCGGCCGCTCGCCGGAGTTCAGCGGCGGCGCTTCGCGTGTGGAAGCGGACTCCGCCCCGAGTTTTGAACAACCCCGCCCTCAGGAAGCGCGCTCGACTCAATTGCGGAGAATGAGGGGCGCCGCCCCTCTGGCATAATGAAGCCTGAAGCCCTCGGCTGTCAAATACCGCCGCCGCGGCAGTGGCCGTGAAGCCGTGATGATGACCGAGGGACTCTCTCCGGAGGCCCCCTGAGTGCCTAGGACCCTTCCGAAGTGCCCCCCCACACGCCCTCACGCCAAGACGGCGACGCCGCCCGCCAAACGCCGATGACGAGCCACGCTGCCGCTGCCGCTTCTGTAGCCCAGCCAACAAGCTTCGCCTTCAACCCTTGCCGTGACTGCGGTGGGGGGCAAAGTGGAGCCAAAGAGCCCCATCACGCCTCAAAGGCCACCAAACCGGCCGTGCGAGGAGGCTCGCCATCGGCGGTCTCACGCCTCCCGAGAAGAAAGGAGAAGAGGGGAGGGGAAAACCGTGAAGTCCCATGAGCTCGGCTCGCGGTGAATAGAAAGAGGGGAAGGGGGAGGGTAGCGGCCCACCGTGGACCGACTTTGGACTTCCACGATGCACCATCCACCGGTTCACGATGCACCCGGCCACAGAGACCACGGCCCGGAGAGGCCCAAGCCCGCCACGTGGCCGCCCTCCTTGCTCGACACGTGTCCGGGGCCGGCCGGCCCAACCCGGCCCCGATCCCGCCCGTCCTGCCCACTCCGAGCCCGGCCGGGCGTTGATCGTTGACCGGTCAACGTTGACCGTTGACCTGGCCCACCAGTCAGTGACCCCACCAGAGCCGACCAATCACGACCTGCCACGTGTCACCTATTTTCGGAAAATAATAAAATGATTTTCTCTTTTTCAGATAGGATTTAATCTTCGGAAAATCATAATAAATCCATTTTAACTCCGAAAAATATGAAACCAGTGTCCAAATTTTTCTAAAAATGAGCCCTAGGTCATAGGCTTATCCATGAATGCATTTGCTTCTTTTGGTTTTCAGTTGCTTCTTTGTGCACCTCTATAGGAGGCGCTAAACGCGGTGTTATGTCACGCTTTTTCGAGAGACGGAGGAGCCGCTAACTGAGGAGGGAGAGGACTACGAGTACACCGAGGACTGGGAGACGACCCGACCGCAGTGCCACGTCCCCACCCAACCTCTTAGCTCCTATCTAGACATGCAATAACTAGAAATGCTAGCGCTCTATTACTTGTTGCTCATTCTTTGTTGATAGGATGCATGGTAGATTGATTAATTCAGCCTATGCCTTGTCGAAACCAATCCCCTGCATACCCGCTGCTAGGATTAGACTCGCGCTTATTATGTTTATTTTGATGCTACTCACTTACTTGCTATCACTACTGTTGATGTATCATGACGGTGAGTGGCTAAGGCAATGAGATGCCGAGGTTGTGGAAACCGGGATTTTTGGGAGAGATCTTGGCGTGAGTCTTGGGTGTGTGGTGAGGGTTGTGTCGACTGGGCAGGATCTAGGGCAAGTCATGAGGACGAGCCATGCCGGGGAGTGTGATTCGGGCACTCCCCACATGGGAGTACTTGTGGGCGGGTATATGTATTGGGAGAAGGTTCCGGGAGGAGTGCCTTTGTGGTACGAATCGCCGGGGACGGGAGGTGCCGTCCGAGGCACGGGGCATCGGGCCCCCCGTGAAGACATCCTGTCCGGTCCTCCTAAGGACTGATTTGGCGTTCTGCCGGTTCGTGGGATCCTTTTCGCACACACCACTCGTTCCTCGATGGGCGGAAACGACTTGACTACCGGGGCGGCCCCCCGCCATTACTACTAGGTTGTTAGGTGATAGTGTAGGGAGGTACGGGTGTCGAGACCCACACCCTCCTGAGACAGCGTGGTGCCCCCCCTGGGGTCCGGTGCCTCGCCTCACAGTCTCAGCGTGCCGGTGGACTCCGGGGTGTCCCAGAGCTGAGTGGTAGAATGACAGTGGGCCCGTCAGACGGCGGCTTGGTATCAGCCTAGGCGAGGCGCATCGCCGATGATGGTGATCTTGTGGTTCCAGGTGTACACGCTCTGCAGAGTTGTTTGATCTATACGTATAGCCGTGTCCCCGGTTATGGACATGTCCCTACGAGTACCCTCGTTCGTTATAGTGAGCGGAGTCCTTTCTCTTCTCTCCCCTGGGGGTGGTGTTTTCCGGCCTAGGGCCGTTGAGGCGAGGAGGAGCGGGAGTCTTCCTCGTCGACTTGAGTGAGAGTGTGGTGTGATATGTGGATGGGTATGGATGAGATGGATGGGAGGAGTACGGATATAGACGGGTTAAAACTTGACAAACACTATTTAATTATGTTAATGCATAGGAAACCCAGAGCCTCAATTAGGACTCTTGATTACCCTTGCATCCACCTACCATATAGCAAGCTTCATTCATATGGGTGGGATTAGTGGCCAGTACAAATCGTACTGATACATCGTGGTTCAGGGGAAAACATCGAGTGGGAGACCGACGAGGATGACGAGGAGGAGTAGGAGTCTCGTGCTACGCGCAAGTGGATGACGTGTTGATCCGCTTCTACCTACCTTATGCTTTTCCTCAGATGTGTGTGTGAGTGTGATTCCGCCTTGAAGGCGATGTAATAAAGTACTTAAATCCTGCTACTTGTACTCTCTAAGTTAATTATTCCGCTGTATGCGCACTTTGGTCCTCTCGATTTGTCGATGATGGCGATGAGCCCTTCGAGGCCATTGCATTATTGTATGCAAAATCGTGACTTTTCCCTTCGAGGAAAAGCGGGTTGTTTCAGACGCCAAGCCCGGCGTAACCGCTACAAAGAAGAATGGTGGATCCTACCACACCGCCACTCCCGCTCGCTCTCGCATCGCTACAACAAGGATCGCTCTACCCAGCCACGCATCGCGTATGAGCACCCCACACAAGACCAAGTTCCACCAAATGCCGGGCACCCATGAAACCCCCTGCACCTACACCATCAAGCGGTGTGCGTATCACATGCTTTTTACCTGTGGTCAACCCGGGCACAAGGCCGCCACGCCCACGTAAGATCGTTACCCCTGCACCACGTAAGTATGGCACCCCCGCACCACACAAGATTGCTACACCCACACACTAGAAGTCGCAGTACAAAGGATCGGCAACTCGTGGACGCCTCACCAACCTAAACGCTAGGATGCGGGAGCTACACCGAATGAGGAGTACGGTATGTTCTAGATTACGGCATTTAAGCATCTAGATCTTTTAGGTTCGAGAATAGCATGTTCATGTATAGCACCAGCATAAAAGAGTCTGATCATCAAGCACAACAACCCTACCCTTGGAGAGTACGTCACACTTTAATCTCGGGGACGAGATCCTGATGAGGGGGTAGTACTGTAACAACCCGAAATTTTACACAACACAAAAATGCCAACTACAAAATTTTTTCCTGAAATACTCCATGTAATGTTGTATGACATTTAGCAAGCCAACCCTAGCATGCAATATAAGGGACCCAAATAGGACTTTTTCATTATTTTATGCATAGCTATCATCACATGTGAAAAGGGACTATGCTTTTATTCATATAAATATTTGCACAAATTGTATTCTAACATGAAGCATGTATGATTTGGCCTTTGCTTAGATTTTATGATGCGCCATGAATAACTAAATAAAAATATAATACATATAAATAATTAATGAAGAGTCATTAATTATCCAACTTAATTAAAACTACACTACACATGTAAAAAAACTAATGGCCGTAATAATATAAATGTATACATATATATAGATACCCTATTACTAAGTAAATCCCAATATACATGGGAAAGGACCTTAGCACATGTCGACACCATGAACCAACACCAAAGCGGGTTAGTGACCTTGACTAATCTTGCATTAGAGCTTAACTAGTGTATAAATGAAAATAGAAAAAGAATAAGAAATTGGAAAGGAAATGGGAGGAGAAAGAAGCCCGAGCGGCCCACCAAGCCCACAAGCCAGCCTGCCTCTCCACTTCCCCCATTTACCCTTCCCAGCGCAAGACGCCGCCCGCCTCGATGGGCCGGCCCGGCAAAGCCACTACGGGCATCGGCCACCCGCCCCGGGGAGTGAGGCAGACGCCTAGCCCGTTCCCTTCGCCAGCGGCGTTGGCGCTGGACCCCCGCATGTCGGCCGCGCTCTGTTCTTCTTCTTCTTTCCGACACGCCACACCGCTCGTGACAAGGCAAGCAACGGCCTCGCGCCCCACGCGCCGGTAGTGCCCACTCCTCCCGCATGCCATGCCCGATCCCCCACTGACTAGCGGGACCCACGGATCACGCAAATTGCGTGATCTCGCGCCACCGCGTGCCCCGCGGCATTTGCCGTGCTCTGCGTCGCCCGCCTCGCCACCTTACCTGGGCCGTGAAGCAAAATTGGCCGAAGCCACCGCCAATTGGGACCCGCCGCTTCGTTTGAGACCCCCGGCATCACCGCGGCCGCTTGATCACGCCGATGCCATGATCACCGTCGGCCCGACGCCATTGGAGACCCGCCGCCTATAAATACCGTGTCCCAGAGCCCCTAGGGCTTCCGGTAACCTCGCCGCCACCACTGTGGCACTTGCTCGCCCACGCTAAGCCAAGAGAGAGGGACGAGAAGGGAAAAGCGGAGAAGAAGAGGACGCCGGAGTGCTGCCGAGCGCCGCCGGAGTCGGAGAAGACGACGCCCCATACCACTACACCGGGCGGCAGCTCAAGACGGCCCCGCACCAACTCGCCACGGCATCGACTCTACACCACACCGGCCCAGCCTAGCTACGCCGCGACCGAGGTGAGCGCCGCCGTGCCCCTTGTCCAACCCCGCCTGTTCACCGGCCATGGCGCTCCACCGTGGAGCGCGTAGGCCAGAGCCACCACCGGCTCCGAAACACACGCACACACGCACGGTGACTAGCCCTTGCCCAATGGATCAACGCCGAGACCGCCGATGCGAAGCCGACCACCATGCCGCCGCCATGGTCATGCCACGCCATGGCGAAAGCCGCTGCCGGCAAGCCTAACCCCTTCACCACCAAACAGTACCCACCGGATCTTGCTCTTCGTGTTATGGAGCATGTCGTGCACACGCCTGCACTCACAGGAGCCCTAGCCAAGCCACCGGGACCAAGCCTCACCGCCGCGGCACGTTCCAGAGCGTGCCTCGGACCGCCCCGCAGGCACCACCGCGCCACCGCTGTTTCCGACCGATTCCAGCCACCTCGCGTCGTGTTGTCGAGCCGCCACGCACCACCGTGACCTCCCGAGTCCATCCAAGTAGAAGACCAGCTCCGGACGCCACCCCAAAGCACTGATCGCACGAGACCCGAGCCGCCGGAGCTCCGCCGCGGGCACCAGTCCTGCCGCGTGCATCGCCGTGCATTATGGTCGACGCCGGCAGGTCCTGCGCGCATTACCGTAGTCACCAATTGAGGATACACGCGCCCAATTTGACGATAGAAGTACTGCAGCCTCCACCCACGCGCCGCCGCCACCGCCGCTGTTTGCCGCCGTGCGTGACCAGTCCCCAACCGTAGCTCTATAGCCGCCGCCGATGGACCGCCATGACTCGTCTTGCCATCCCGGAGTTTTTGCGCTCGTCGGGCTTGGGGCCGAGGGCGCAGCAGCCCGGCGCGTACGCTCGTCGCCGGCGGGAGTGCCATCACAAGCGGGTCGCTGCTGCCACGACCAGCCCTGCCCGAGGACCTTTAGCCGTTGTAGGGTACCCTGACTCGTGCACCATGACCCACGGGTGCTGATGCACCCGTCAGACGGGGCCAGTTGGCACCCCAGCCGCCACGTGCACGAGCTCCCACCGGTGAACCGCGCGGTGGCGAGGCAGAACAGAGAAGAAGGGAGGAGAGGAAGGAGTCACATGCACCTGGTTCACACAAGCCAGTGAGAGAAGAGGAGGAGATAGACCCGGTGCACCGTAGACTGTGTCTGTAGTCTATGGGCCGGCAGCAGGAAGTCCACGATGGACCAGAGCCCATAGACCAGAGCCCGTTGGACAACCCAGCTAACGACGTGGCCCGAAGAGGTGTCGACACGTGGTGGCCAGGCCCGGCCCGCTAAGCCCATCCAGGCCAACACGGGACCCACTGCTGACGTCATTGTGACGTCATGCTGACGTCATTGTGACGTCACGTCAGCCCTACCTAGTGACCAATCAGAGCTTGACACGTGTCACCATCTGGCTTTTCAGCCCTTTTTCTTTTTCAGAATATTGATTAAACTTCGAAATTCATAACTTCTTCATACGAGCTCCAAATTTGGTGAACCAAATTTCTAAATTCATCTAAAATCAAGCTCTACGCAATGAGCGTATGTTTGAGTGTATTTAGATCTTTTCATTATTCAGTTGCTCTTTGTGCTATCTATAGGAGTCGCTAACGTGGCTATATTTGTGCCGTTTCAGAGACGGAGGAGGAACGTGACGAGTATGATCGTGACTACAACGAGGAATTGGGACACGACCATTCTGAAGGTACCACATTACACCCACTTCTCGTAGATCCTATTACACATTGCAAATGAGTAGTACTGCTAGTGCTTTAATTACTGTTGCTATCACCTGATTAGGGTTGCATGGTAGTACTTCTTGATTGCCATTATCTTGATGCAACCTTGCCCCCACACCCCGCCGTTAGGCTAGACACACGCTTGCTATCATGATTACTATTTTTGATCTCTACTACGCTTTATATCTTGATGTGATGCGTGGTGGAAAATATTATATATGTGTGATTAAGGCACGTGGTGCCAACCTAAACCTAATGGATGGTGAGTGTGCTGTGTGTGTCCTGGGTGAGTGGAGGGTGAGGGTTGTGTCGACCGAGCTGGGATATGTGATGAGCTTGAGGCGAGTCTTACCATGTGATGTGACCCGGGCATCCTATGAGATGAATACCTGTGGCGGGTATATGTGATGTGATATGATGTGTGAGGTGGGATCCTAGGTGTGAGCCTGTTGAGAGGTGGAGCCTGGGCAGGGGGTGCTGTGGTGGCACGTAAAATGGTAAACCCGATGAAGATATCCAAATTGGTCAATCCTAAGGACTTACTAGTATTCGGACCCACCGGGAATCCTTTCATACCACTCGCTCTCTTGTAATGGGAGAGACGGTTGGACTACTTGGTATGAGTGATGCCATTACTGCTAGGTTGCGAGATGATAGGGTGGGCGGCATAGATATCAGAAGTTCCTGTGCCGTTCTAGTCGGCAAGTACCACTTGGATGGGCCCGGTCACGCCCCCCCATCCTTAGCATGCCGATTCGGCCGGTGACCCGGGGCTAAGTGGTAGGATGGCATCGATGCATCAAGCAAGCAGCCGGGATTTGCCTAGACAATGCATGGTCGAGGATGGCTATCTTGTGGGTATGTGAAACCTCTGTAGAGTGTTATGGTTAATCGATCGATACATAAGGCGACTTGTCGGCTATGGACCTATCCTCCAGACCTGCTTCACTAGATAGGAGATGAGTCCTTCTTTTCTCCCCCGTGTTGTGAGATAGAGCCGGTCGAGGACCGTTGAGGTAGGCCGAGTGGGAGTTGGCCTGTCGATACGAGTGAGATGAGATGTGGTGGATGAGGTGGATGGGTGGTATGGGATGGATGGATGGATGGATGGTGTGTGGATGTGGTGTTAAACTTAAACTATATACATACTTATAATATACTATACTTGACAGATATTGCATAGGAAACCACAGCCAAATATAGGTTCTCTTGATATAACCTTATTGCATCCAGTTTCACAAAGCATAGCAAAACATAGGGTGGAAATATGGCCAGTACATATCGTACTGATACTTTGGCTCGCAGGTTCTCGAGGAGGCTTACAACTCAAGGATTCAATGGTTAGGGGTTTCGCCGCTACGCTCAAGTCGTTGGATAGAAGTTGCTTCCGCACCCTCAAGCTGTTCCAGCTTGATGCTACTACGTGATTTGCGCCTGTTGGCGTTGTAATAAGTTATTATAAACCTTCTATTTGAACTCTATTATCGTTGTATGGATTTGATTATCGACTGGAATATGGGTAATATGATTTAAAAGGTCATGTTACACTTCGACTGTGTGGATTTTCTCTTCGTGGAAAATCAGGTCGTTTCAGTTATACTATAGATGAAAGTGTGTATATTGGTGTGAGCTGTAGACTTATTATTTAGGGATAAATTAGAAGTTTTTTACTCGCGCCGAATCTCTTGGCTAACCAAATCATTTTAGTTGAGTCTTTAATCTCTATTTCTGGAAAGTCCTCTGTTATCATATTTATCTTTATCTTTATTCTTTATCATAGGTTTAGAGTGGTTGATTATCATAGGTTTGCACATTTAAAGTCATAGTCATAATTTCTTTTCTACGCCTTTAGAGATAATCCAACGCAATAAATAAGTTTTCCTTTTGGCTAAAAACAAATTAACGATACTTGAGAATCCTACCAGGTGAAATGCTACAACAGGAGAATTATCTGTGCGCTTGCGGATATATTCTATAGAGTTATTTTTAGAGCAGTCAAGTGTAGATTCTTTTCTAGAATTTTTGGCATCATGTTAGGGATGACAACTTAATGCGAAGTGATGGTAGAAATGTCAACAAGCATTTCTGATGCCGTTGCCGGGAAATCAATATTTATTTGCTAGGATAATTTCATTAGGGGTATTTGATCTTTCAAAGAAAATATTTCTCAAAAGAAAAGAGTAATATGACTATAGACATAAATACTTATAAATAGATCAACACCTTTTTGCTTTAGTAGGCTTACCCTTGTTTTGTCTTTGTTTACATTCTATACAGGGTAAGTGCAGGATTGGTTGTGTGCCATCAATTTCCATCAATAAGAAGCAACCAAGACCCTTAAGAAGCTAACACCAGTTGAGAAGCCATGGCTGAGAAGACGTTGCGTGAATTCTCTGCTCCAAGCACCGAGAACATTCATGTTGGACCAACTC
Organism: Chrysopogon serrulatus; assembly: GCA_015844335.1. NCBI lineage: Eukaryota > Viridiplantae > Streptophyta > Magnoliopsida > Poales > Poaceae > Chrysopogon > Chrysopogon serrulatus. Next base: position 32,577 of record JADLZL010003785.1, on the reverse strand, counting down.
TCAATATTGGAGAACATGATTATGAGCTTAAACCAAGCCTCATCAACATGGTGCAAGCTATCACATTTAGTGAAAAGAAGGATGAAGATGCTAGTGCTCATTTATAGAATTTTCTAGAGATTTGCAGCACCATCGACATCAAGAACATATCTCAAGATGTTGTGCTACTTTATTTGTTTCCATTCTCATTGGAGGGAATAGCGAAGTAGTGGTTCTATCAAATTAAAGATCAGATTGAGACATGGGAAGGATGCTCAAAAGCTTTCCTAGAAAAGTTTTCCCAATAAACAAGACCAATGTATTATGAGAGAAGATATTAGAATTCTATCTGCAGAAAAGTGAACCTATTCCAGAAGCCTAGGAACGCTTTCAAGATTATATTTTAGATTGCCCACATCATGGAATGGAAGAATGGTTGCTCATGCAAATGTTCTATGATGGATTAATGCCAAAGTCATATGAACAACTTGATGCCAATGCTGAAGGATCATTTATGTCACTCCTAGAAAGGCCAGAAGTCTTATGGATAAGATATCAGAAAATCAAAACTGGGCATACAATAGCCAAACTTGCCATAAGAGTGAAGAAGTTTTAGAGGAAGTGTGTGCACTATCAACCAAGATGGATGTACTACTGAATTGGCTAGAGCAAAGAGCCAACTACAAAAGAGATCATCAAGCCATTCAAGATGCATTCAATTCTCAGAATCAATGTGGAGAATATTTAGGAGTTGAATTTGCTGAGTCCCCAAAAAAGATCAATACAATTATCAAATCTACTTCACAGAAGCAAGGATGGAGTCATACCAAGGTAATAATTATAATTCTTCCAATCAAAAACAACCACCCTTGAGAGAATTAATATTAGAACAAACTAGAATTAATGAGAGCATTCACAAGAAGCTTGCTTTTAATGATGCAATCCTAGAAGGAATAAAGTTTAAATTGGATAATTTTTCTTCTGCTGTTAAAGAACAAATAATATTTAATAAGAAGATAGAGTTGCAAATAGCCCATTGGCTTCTACTTTGTCTGTTACCGCTAACCCTGAGCAGGTAAAAGAAATATCTACTAGAGGAGGTAAGTCAACACGTGATCCACCTTACCCAAAAGGGGCTAGGAGACCACCACAATTAGAGCAGGTAGAAGAAGTAGAAATGGACAACACAGAAGAAGAAGTTATACAACAAGATTTGCCACAAGATCAAGAGTTACACCAAGATTTCCATAACACAAATCTCCTACCATTTCCACGCAGAAATAGAAGGGCTAAAACAGATGAACAATTTGGTAAGTTCATAGAGGTAATCCAGAAATTATATGTCAATATTCTGTTGTTAGATGCCATACAGGTGCCTACATACACAAAATACCTCCAAGATATCCTCAACAACAAAAGACCACTGCCCTCTATGGAAGTCATTAAACTTACGAGAAGAGTGTAGAGCGGCAATTCTGAATTCTCTTCCCGTCAAGAAGAAGGATCCAGGATGTCCTACCATTGATTGCTCAATCGGAGATCAGAATTTTGAGAATGCTTTATGTGATCTTGGAGCTAGCGTTAGTGTTATGCCCAAGAAGGTTTTTGACAAACTCAACTACTCTACGCTTACACCCACTTCGATGTACTTGCAACTAGCCGACCAATCGGTTTGCTATCCCGCAGGAATCGCGGAAAATATTCCGGTAAGAATTCAAAACTTTTTTATTCCTATATATTTTGTAGTATTTGATATGCAGGAAGTGATGAAGACATCACTCATCCTCGGGAGACCATTCCTAAACACTGCAAATACACCCATTGATGTTGGAGCCGGAGAAATTTAATTCACTATTAATGGAAAAGAAGAACGGTTCGCATTTAAGCCACAACCAGAGCAATGTCAAATTTTGGAGTGTCATGAGAAGCAAGAATCAAGGTCATCATCTACGGGACCGGAGATCAAGCATGAAGAATGATCAAATTGGAGAAGTCCGATTCAGCGGACTTAAAAACCCCAAATATTCGCCGGGAGGTAACTCGGTACTTATCGGTAATTTAAATTTTTGCATTATTTTTCACATATTTACTTTCTTAGCTTTTGCATTACTAAAAAGAAATAAAAATAATCATGGCATAGTAGTTAGAATAAACACCGAGTAATTAATGCTTACGGAGCATAAAACCCCCTGTCGGTGTTTTTTTACTCCAAAGAATGAAAAAATATAAAAATACTGTCATTAGAATTCTTATTTTCCGTAGATTCATAAAAATAATTTAGTTTTTCATTCTTGTGCCATTATACGTTATAAATATGGGAGACATGTGGGACCCACACACATCCCCTCACACACACCATCATTCACCACCATCCAAAAATCAAATTATCACTCACATGCATGCACCAACTTTCACTCACTCCTCTCCCTGGCGTTTTCCAATCACTTTGCCACCGAAAGAGCACCCTAGGGGGTAGTACTCTGTTCATTGTCAACATCAGAAAGTGGAGGGAGCAAGAGCCCAAGGTGTGGGGCCGGCCGGCCCCACAAGCTATGCCGGCCGGCACCCCCTCTCTTCCTCTCCCTCTCTCTCTTCACTCATTCTCTCCTCTGCTATTCACAAGACCAGAGAGCCCTGCTTCACTATGTTCTTCATTCCAAAGAACATGACATTCAAAAACTCCCACATTTTCTTAAGAAAAATTCAGGAAAAATCAAAAGAGAAGGAGATTAAAGTTTTGCTTAAAGTTTCATCCAAGGGAAGTGATCTCTCACCTTTCTAACCCTTCTCCATCAGCTGTTCTTGTTTGTTCTTGTTATTGTTCTTGAAGATGAGCAAGAAACTCAAGAATGCGGCAAAGAGCATCGGAAGGGCACTCTCCTTCCGTTCAACCCAAAGCCAAACTTCGTCACGTGCACCTTCACGAGCCGACTCCGAGATGGACGTGGATACACAATCACCCGTTGTCCATGCATCATCATCCCAAGGTTAGCAACCAAGGTATACCCTCACGGATGATTCTCAAATTATTTTATTCACTAGAGCCGAGAAAGGAGTCTTTAATTCAATTAAGGACAAGGAATTTTCCCACACACCGGTTTTTGATAATGAATTACTCATAGCAACCGGTATTGATTCTGAGTTTGAGTTAGTTTTTAGAATAATGGGGAGGGAAAAAGCTTGTGCTATCACTAAGGAGGGTAGTAAGTTACTTACCATGGAATTTTTGAGCACCTTAGAACTTGGTTCGGATGAAATAGAATTTAGACTTTTTAACCAAGCTCACACTGTCTCATTGAAGAACCTTAGTGTCATGCTAGGTTTTGCAACTAGTTGTTCAGTAGACATTGATGATGCCCTAAGGAATTTGATAGAGCACAAGTATGGGAGAGTATTTCTAGTAAAATGTTTTGTCACAAACCAACCACTGAGCAGATACAACACCCCACTCTACATTTCATGCATAAAGGGCTAGCTGTCACTTTCTTCCCTAGGGAGGAACTAGGCACCGTTAGAAATGAGGAAATGAAATTGTTATATGCCATGATTAAAAAAAAGTGTTTCACCTGTTAAATACATGCTACATAATTGGACCCTTATGCCTGCCATGAAGAAGTGTCGCATAACATTTACTTCTTGGATTACTCGCATTGCTTCAAGGTTAGGAGTATTACAGAATGCTACTCTTACAATTATTTCTACACCTCAAAGAATAATTGAATATGATTTCTTCTTCCATGCTCATTTGCTTAAAAAGAGAGAAAATAAAACATACATGATTTACAAAAATTTTGACAATGAGTATGAGCTGCCTAACAGAAGACTTGGTCTCTACACAAAGAGAGAATTTTGTTTTTGATATGCAGATAGGTAGAGCTACTTGTTGGGAGGAGACCCCTGTGGATCCTACACCATAAGGACCGGCGTACACTGCCTTCATGGCTTTTGATCAGCCAGAGCCATCACACCAGACTACGCAGCCATGGACACATCACTCTGCATGGGAGGGTTACACCTCTTATCAGGGGGGGAGTCATCCTCGGGATGGGGACAATGGGGGCGGGGTAATTCTTCTTTTTTCGCAAGAGACGGACTACGAGAGAGGACGGACATCTTTTTCTCTACTCGCCCACGCACGGACTTTAGTACCGGTGGCCTGTATGCATTTCATGCACCCCTAGAGGACGACTACTTCCAGCCTCCAGAGCAGCACAGACGACCTCTGGCGAGCTTTGGTGGAGCTCCTCCCTTTGAGCAGTTTGTTGGTCAGCAGCTGACTAGCTTAGGGGAAGGCCGGGAGAGATTTCAGACCATGCTGGACCAGACAGTGGCATGGCAGCACTAGATGGACAATAGGGTAGACATGATTCAGCAATCCTAGGATCAGGGGCAGGAGGCCTTAGCATATTTGATTCAGAGTCTGGGACTTGAGTATCCACCACCACCACCAGAGCAGTGAGATAGCTTAGGGGACTTGTCGAGGGTCAAAACCATGGTCCCCTAAAGGCCCGGTTAAAATAGCTCTTAAAAATAGAATTGCTAGGCCAGGATCAGCATACCTGTGGCTCGGCCCACGAGGGCCTAAGGCGAAGGGGCCTTCCTGACCTAGCAACAACTGGCTAGCCACACGATCCAAGCCTCCCAGGGCCCATTGGACAAGGCCACTGCCCGAAGCTTGACCCTTTGGGAAAACTCCGATTCGTCCGACCCCCACCCGCTGAGGAGGGTCGGAGATCGACCCTGTCCTGTGAACAAAAGCCAGGGCGGATCACGCAGAACTACCGTACGTGCAAAGTGTACGACGGAATCTGTACGATTCCGTAGCAGGCATGGGGACGCACCATCACCCCCACACCTGAACAGTGGGAAACGGGACCCTCAAGTAACCCATGGGTCTTGCGTTGCCCCCACGCTTCTACCCCCGGTGTATACGGCATCAAGCCCCGCATGCCTTGAGGGTACGGGTAGCATCCCCATGCACACATCTCCGCCGGGGGCGCCAGGCTTCGTACCTTCCCACAGACGGCCGTGCGGACGGAACAGGGAGCACGGGGAGGGAAAGGTTGCTCGTACCAACACCGGGTGGCCGACGTACCCTGGTGGCGGCCGTGCCAGCCACTTTCTATAGGAGGGACCGGGCACATCGGGAATCAACCCTGCCCATCTGGTCTTGTTGCTGCCTACGCTCCTATGACCAGAGCTTTGACCCACGGCGTCCGTCATCGACAACACTACCCCGGCGCCTTCAGGTATAGCCCTGTATACCTAAAAGACTACGGTGCCAAGGAGAGGACCCACAGAGGAGAAAGATGACGTCGACTATAGTGTCCACGACACCTATTTGAATCATTAAGTCCTCACTCTTCAAGCTTCCTCAATCTACACACGGTGTCGGTGTTTTGTGAAAGCACCAACTAGTAAATTTATAGATGCGCGTTTATGCCCGGATGGTTCGCTAAGAGGACACGGGAAGTATACTGGTTCAGGCGTGAGGCCCTACATCCAGTTCGAAAGGATCGTGTTACTTAGCGGCGGTTCGTAGTAGGGGTTACAACCGGTTCGAGAGAGGGAGGGTCTCCCAAATCTCTGATTGAGCGTGGTGCCAATATCGTGGCGTGCGAGTGGCGTGCGAACGGTGGTTTTTTGCTGTATCATTCGAACTTGTCTTAGGAAATGGCTCGCCCTCTCTTTTATAGATGAAGGGAGGGAGCGGCCTTACATGAAGAAGATATGGGCGTGTCGTGTGGAAAAAGAAAAAAGGACAGTGGTGGAGTGGCGCGTCTGCCTTCCTGGGGTCGGGACGTCCTCCTTCCTTGCGCCGCACGCGTTGATCAGGCTTGGTCGTCGGTGAGGTCCATCACTGGAACGTTCACCCATGCCTTAACAGTGGAAGGAGAGGTTGAACAGTTGATTAGAGCGTTTGGAGTATTATCCAGAGTTAATGATGTTGTACAGTTCGGGGATGGGTCGCGACGGTCAGATCATCCGGACTGTCAGCTTTGCAAGGTGAATAGATGCCGAGCCATGCCCTGCCCTTGACTAACAGTGTGGTCAAGGGCCAGGCCACGCCCTGCTCTGGCTAACAGTGCCGCTGATTCCTGCGTCCATACCCTGCGCCGAGGCACAGTGTAGTCAGGGCGCCCCTCGCCCATGCCCTGCGCAGGGCACAGACAGAGCGATCGCAGCCTTGACCGGTTGTGCGGGTCGTGGGGTCGTGGCCTAGCCGTGAGGTGCAAGCCCCGAGCGGCTTCTTCGTGAAGACACCAGCGCAGGGTCGTGTGAGCCGTGGCCTCCCGGGTCATGACCCCGGGAGTCCCCTAGACCTCGCGGGGGTCGTGCGGAGTCGGCGCCCCGGGGTCGCGGGGCCGTGCGTCACGGGGATCGCGCCTGCGCCTTGCGCGGTTCGCCCGGTGGGCTTAGTGGCCTTCAAGTGGGCTCTTGGGGCGTTGGCCCGCCTAGTCCGGTTTTTCGTGGGCGGTCCTGGCTACTTAAGTCTTGCTTAATCTTTATTTAGCCGGGGCTTAGGGCGGTAGTTTGGCCCCCCAGCGGTAGCCTCCCGAGTCCTTGCGGGTGTGGGCCCATGCACAGGGGGCTTGAAGATGGAGGGTCGTGGCGATTTCTCCGGTGGGTGCTTGTATGGCTGGCCGGGTGTATGCTCCCGAGTCTCGGGGGACGTGGGCCACGTCCGCAGAGACTAAAGCGTGCGCTTCGGGGTAGTGGTTTTCTCCGGTGGGTGTGCGCGAGCGCACCCGCCGGGTGTAGCCCCCCAGTCTCTAGAGATGTGGGACACATCTGCAGAGACTTAGACGAGCGGTCTTGAGACGTGGCGTCGGGAGCTAGTTTGTCACGGTGCATATTACGATGGTTCGCCCATCGTAACGATGGCAAAGTTTGAATCGTGGGTATGTTGATGAGATGAAACCGGGGCCTCGGTGGCTCCGCGTTATCATCCTGGTGTCGGAAGGTGGAAGGCTAGGCAGCGCTCTCGATTAAAGCCTCGGTTGGCTCTTGGGGCGTGCCTAGTCTGCAAAGGGGTATCCTCCGACCCTATTCGCAAGGTTGGGATGGGTCAAATGCGATTGGCGCCATCCTCCTGGTAGCCGATCCACCTAGTTGACAGATCCGGTCGCACAGATCCGAGGGCTCGTTGCCTTCCCTTCGCGGGTAAACCATGGATTTCGGTGCTACCAAGAATTTGGACATAAATTTCGAGATTGCCTTTGTCGCGTACGCTGTAAGATGGTATGGCAGATGCAGTTCCTCATCTCAGTCACCGAGACCCGTAACGACCTTGCTTCAAGCTCCTGCAGAAAAAACATAGGATGCGGTTCTCCCCCAACGGGTAGATGAGTTAGTCGATGTCCGGGCCGTCGTGCCAAGAACTTGTGTCGAACAAGTCATTTTGGTTTGAAAGTGTTCGAATAAGTTTCGGTTCTTCAACTTTTTAGTTGCGTAAATGCCGTCACGTATTCTACCCCCGCGGATCGTTAAGTTTCGAGATTTGAGATACGAGCATAGGCTCGGGACAGGGCTAGTAAGCGCACCTTAGCCGCCCCGGGGTGTGGGCGCCTGCAGCCGACTAGCTTAACCCGAAAGCACTTCTCGTGGCTCTCATATCTGAATCTCACCGCAAGGGAGGCGAAATACAGAATGTTTTTAGTTTTATCGAAAAAAGTTGTTGCGCTTTGACCCTCTTGTGCTATTAAGACCTATTAGCTCGAGGCAAGGATGTAGGCTCCGATTAGTCTAGTGAGCGATGCCATAGCCACTGGGGTGTAGGCGGTCACAGTCCGACTAGCTTCGCACGGAACCGTCTCCCTTAATTCTTACTTCAAGATCTTATCGCAAAAGAGGGTTAAAATATGACTTATTTCTGAAAGATTGTACTCCTATCGAAATAGAAAGGGCGCAAGTACGTTTTTCTTTAGAAACATGACTCGTTTTTGCAATGGTACATATAACTTGAAAGGACTAAGGGTAGAAGCGACTTAGCTTTTCAATGTTCCAAGCGTTGGTGCGTTGTCATCGGGGTCGTCGCTGCCGAGGAGGTAGTCGCAGATGTCGAGGAAGTGACGTAGAGCCCCCGGGTCGTCGAGCCCGGAGATGTCGGCGCCGCCCCAACTTTTGGCGTCTTTGTCGGAGCTGACGGTGAAGGCCATCTTGGTGGCCACAAGGACTTCGATGACGGCCTCAATGTCGACGGCAGGAGAAGGAGAAGCATTCCACCCCCGGACAGAGGAAGTCCAGACTCCCAATCGAAGGTGGGTGCCTAGCGCGCCAACTGTCGGTGTTTCATGAAAGCACCAACTAGTAAATTTATAGATGCACGTTTATGCCCGGATGGTTCGCTAAGAGGACACGGGAAGTATACTAGTTCAGGGGTGAGGCCCAACGTCCAGTTCAAAAGGATCGTGTTACTTAGCGGCGGTTTGTAGTAGGGGTTACAACCTTGAGTGGTGTGCGAATGGTGATTTTTTGCTGTATGATTCGAACTTGTCTTAGGAAATGGCTCGCCCTCCCTTTTATAGATGAAGGGAGGGAGCAGCCTTACATGAAGAAGATATGGGCGTGTCATGTGGAAAAAGAAAAAAGGACAGTGGTGGAGTGGCGCGTCTGCCTTCCTGGGGTCGGGACGTCCTTCTTCCTTGCGCCGCACGCGTTGATCAGGCTTGGTCGTCGGTGAGGTCGCATCACCGGAACGTTCACCCATGCCTTAACAGTGGAAGGAGAGGTTGAACAGTTGATTAGAGCGTTTGGAGTATTATCCGGAGTTAATGATGTCGCATGCTTCGGGGATGGGTCGCGACGGTCGATCATCCGGACCGCCGCCTTTGCAAGGTGAATAGACGCCGAGCCATGCCCCCGCCCTTGACTAACAAAGGCGGTCAAGGGCCGGGCCACGCCCTGCTCTCGGCTAACAAGGCCGCTGATTCCTATGTCCATACCTGCGCCGAGGCACAAGTAGTCAAGGCGCCCCTCGCCCATGCCTGGCAAGTCGGGCACGCATGCAGTGATCGCAGCCTTGACCGGTCGTGGCGGGTCACGAGGTCGTGGCCTAGCCGTGAGGTGCAAGCCCCGAGCGGCTTCTTCGTGAAGACGCCAGGCGCAGGGTCATGCGAGCCGCGGCCTCCCGGTCGCGACCCCGGAGTCCCCTAGACCTCGCGCAGGGTCGTGGCGAAGTCGAGCGCCCGGGGGTCACGGGGGGGCCGTGCATCCCAGGGTCGCGTCCTGCGCACGGCGCGGTTCGCCCGAGGGCTTCTGTCGCGGCCTTCTAGTGGGCTCTTGGAGCGTTGGCCCGCCTGGTCCAGCTTTCGTGGGCCGGTCCTGGGCTGCTTAAGGCTTGCTTAATCTTTATTTAGCCGGGGGCTTAACAGGCCGGTAGTTTGGCCCCCGATAGACGGGCTTGCCCTCCCTTGTGAGCCTCCCTTCGGACTATAAAAGGAAGGACTCGGGCAACTGAGCACGTGTGCGACTATCGCCCCATTCTTAGTCCACATACGAGACAAACTCACCTCGAACCTAAATTCTCACAGAGACTTGGGAGACTCTCTCTCTCTCGACCCCTCTTGTACTGCCCCATACAAGCTCCTGAGTAACATGACCCCGCTCGCACTGGAGGTAGGGCGATTTGCGTGAACTAGTATACATCACCGTGTCCACTTGGGAAACCATCCAGAGGATACGTGCGCTCTTATTCGATTACTCGTTGGTGTTCATTCTTGACACCGACAGTTAGCGCGCCAGGTATGGGGGCAAGCGTACTTCTACGACTCCAACAAACTTCTAGATGGCCATGCATCGTTTCAGCCTCGCTCCGGGCACCCAAATCCACTTTGGGGACTTGGACTTCATCCTCAGGGAGGACAGCGTGACTTGGCTCGCCCCTGAGCTGCTGGTCGACCACCCTGACCCCGACGACATTGCCCCTGCTCCCACGGTAGAGCCGCGGGCGAACGGCATGAGCCATGGTCTCACCCACGGTTCTATCGATGACCTTGTCACAGCCATGGACAATGTGAGTCTTCGGTCTCCTGCATCTCCGCGTGACACAGGGCCCGCCCGACAGCGGGCACCGACTCCCGCGTCGCCACGGACCGCTAACCGTGTGTCGCTAGCACCGGCGAGCCATCAGATCCCAGACATACGTGAGAAGACAGAGCTAGATCGATGGCTCTTACCTTACCTAGGGCCGTATCCCTCCATCGACGAGATCTTCACACTCTCGTATTGGTATGAGATCATCATGGTTAGCCTCACCGGGGGCGATCCCATTCCCTGGACGATCCTCATACAGGAGGCATCTAAGCCAGCCCCGTTTGGGTACCACAACGCCGTGGCGACCATGGCACACCTCATCATGAGGGGATCGTGCCCACCCCAGAGGACATCGAGCTCGTGGCTGCGGCTGGGCCTCTCGTTGAGCCCATCTTCATGCCGGACTCCGATGGCTACACCGGCACCGACGACGATGACGACGGCGACTTCGACCTATTTTGGGAATGTTTCATGGCGGAAACTCCTGAGGGTCGGGTTAACGACGTCGCGGTGGAGGACGAGGGCATGCTCAACCCCGCACTCGAGCGAACACCTTCACCGCGACGATCACTCACTCCAACCTCGCGCTCCGATAGCTCAGAGGAGCAGCGGGAGCGGGCTCGCCGCGTTGAGCTCGACGACGGGCGACGCAAGGCCAAATGGGATTGAGAGCACCTCAGAAGGGAAGACCCTTCACCCTACCACCGCACCGGGTAAGCACACTGCATGGCTCGTGACGTTCATCGGCGGATCCTGGAGGGCGACAACGATCCCCCACACTTCACGCGCGAGCCGAACGTGTCGCGGGCGCAGCTGCGGCTCTACTTCAACAGCCCTCCACCAACGACCCTACTGAATGGCGGACTCAGTAGGAGATACGGTAGCTGCTGGATCGAGCGGCCGCCCTGCAGGCCGAAAGCTCACGGTCGCGGCATCGCGGTGCGTCTTCTAGCCGCCACACCACGGCCCGCAGAGACCGGGAGCCGTCGGTGCACCAACCCGTCCATGTGCCCGCTGAGAGCCTGCCACCCATGCAGGAATGTGTCGAGCCCATTCAGGATGCTAGCGTTATCCTCAATGCCCGGGCTAGGGAGTACAGCCCCTGTCGAGGAGGACGCTTCGACCCGGGGAGGATAAAGGGCGAAGCCCTCCCCCTCCGGGCCCACCGGCGCGCGGACGGCATATTCTCCGCTCACCCTTCCCACGGCGCCTCCGTGCGCCGACCACCATCGTCCAAGTACTCGGGAGACAAACCCCGGCACTTGGTTAGAGGACTACCGCCTCGCATGCGAAGCGGGTGGGGCCGACCATGAGTACTTCATCATCTGCAACCTCCCTCTGTACCTAGCCAACTCCGCGTGGACTTGGCTAGAACACCTCCCCGAGGGGTGTTAACAGTTAGGGAGACCTCGTCGACATCTTTGTCAGCAATTTTTAGGGCACATATTCGCACCCCGAAACCCATGGGACCTTCGGAGCTGCCAACGGGCCAACGCAGTCTCGCGTGACTACATCAAGCGCTTCTCCGAGCAGTGCACAATCCTCTCTCATGTCACTGATGCAGACGTGATCAGAGCCTTCATCTTCGGCACATCTTGTAAGACCTTGGTGCACGAGCTGGGACGACGACCCCCTCGTACCACCAAGGAACTCCTCGATGTAGCCACGAGCTTTGCGTCAGGAGAAGACGCGGTGGGTGCCATCTTCAATTCCCGCGGCAAGGCCAAGCGAGAGGAGGACGTCGATGACGACCCCTCTGACCGCAAAGGCCAAAAAAAGAAGAAGGGCCACAAAGGACGTCGACAGGGCGATGGCGAGTTGGTCGCCGCTGTCGACGCAAAGGGCAAGAAGAAGGCTCCTGTCAAGCCGCCTACCGACTACTTCGAGAAGAAGCTTGACGAACCATGCCCACATCACGAGGGTTCGGTCAACCACACCCTCCGAGATTGCCGTCTCATCCCCAAGTTCTTCGGGATAGAGGAAGGCAAGGTGGAGGCTAAGCGAAAGACCAACTCACCTCCCCAAGGTGATGGCCAAGGGGAAGACGGGACGGGATTCCCTCACGTCACTGATTGCCTCATGATATTTGAAGGCCCAGACTACTACGCCACACGGCGGCAGTGCAAGCTCAAGTAACGCATGGTCTGCCAGGTCGAGCCAATCGTCCCGGCTCCCTCCAAGTGGGCCAAGCACCGCATCACCTTCGACCAGTCCGACCACCTAGAGTACGTGCCGAATCCAGGACGATACCCCCTCGTCGTCGACCCCAACATCGGCACCAAGCGGCTCACCAAGGTTTGGATGGACGGAGGAAGTGGCCTCAGCATCATCTACCAGGACACCCTCGATGCCATGGGGGTCAGCAGGGTGAGGATTCGGCCCGGAAGGACGCCGTTCCACGGCGTTGTCCCCAGCCAACACGCCGTACCCGTTGGACAGATTGATCTACTGGTCACCTTCGGGACTCACACTAATTTCCGAAAGGAGACATTGACCTTTCAGGTGGTGAACTTCCCCGGCTCTTACCATGCAATGTTGGGCCGGCCGTTACGCCAAGTTCATGGCCGTCCCGAACTACACTTACCACAAGCTCAAGATGCCGGGCCCTCGCGGAGTCATCACCGTGCATTCATCCGTTCAGCACGCGTACTTATGCGACATCGAGCAGTGCGATGTCGCCGAGTCGGTGCTGAACTCCCACGAGTTGTACGTCATCAACACCCTCACCAACACTGACCAAGACATGCCCGATGTCCCAAAGGCCACCGCGTCCTTCACGCCCAACAGAGACACCAAGCTCGTGTCCCTCGACCACGGTTGCTCCAACAGCATGACGGTGTGCATTAGCACCGCCCTCGACCCCAAATAGGAAGACGCGCTCATCAACTTCCTTCGCACGAATCATGACATTTTCGCGTCGAGGCCTTTGGATATGCCTGGCATACCGAGGGATGTCGCCGAGCACGCCTTGTGGATCAGGTCCGACTCCAAGCCGGTGAAGTAGTGTCTTCGATGTTTTGACGAGGTAAAACGCAGTGTCATCAGCGAGGAGGTAAAGAAGCTCTTAGCGGCCGGGTTTATCAAGGAAGTGTGTCACCCCGAGTGGTTAGCCAATCCTGTCATTGTACAAAAGAAGGGTGGGAAATGGAGAATGTGTGTTGACTACACTGGTCTCAATAAAGCGTTTCCCAAGGATCCGTTTCCTTTACCACGCATAGATCAAGTTGTGGATTCCACTTCTTGGTGCGAAACCCTATGCTTCCTCGATACCTATTCTGGTTATCACCAGATCAAAATGCGTGAATATGATCAACACGCTACCTCATTTATCACCCCGTTCAGTTCGTACTGGTACGTAACCATGCCCTTCGGGCTTAAGAACGCGGTGCCACCTTCCAACGCTGCATGGTAAAGGTCCTCGGTGAGCTCATCGGAGAGATTATTGAAGTTTATGTGGGCGACATCGTTGTCAAGTCCAAACAGATCGGCGACCTTGTAGTCGATCTGGAGCTGGCCTTCGCCCGGCTCAACGCAAAGCACATCAAACTCAACCCTGAAAAATGTGTTTTCGGGGTTCCTAGAGGGATGTTGCTGGGGTTCATCGTTTCACAACACGGCATCAAAGCCAACCCTGACAAAATCAAGGCTATCACTGAGATGAAGCCTATTCGGGACCTCAAGGGGTTGCAAAGATATCACGGGGTGCCTCGCCGGCGGCCGGTCGATTTATATCACGTCTAGGTGAACGGGGGTCTTCCCCCCTGCACCGGCTCCTCAAGAAAGCCGATCGGTTCACGTGGACCAAGAGGCTCAAGAGGCATTAGATAAGCTCAAGGAACTGTTAACCAGTCCCCCAATTCTTACTCCGCCCATGAAGAAGGAACCCTTGCTCCTCTACGTTGCCGCAACCACTTTCAGTGGTGGTAAGTACGGCATTCGTCCGTAGAACAGAGCGAGGAGGGACGCACTCAAAGTGCAACGCCCCGTCTATTTTATTAGCGAAATCTTGTCTGATACCAAGATACGCTATCCGCAAATCTAGAAGTTAGCGTACGCCCCCCTCATTATGAAGAGGAAGCTTAAGCACTATTTCGAGGCACACCCCATCACCGTGGTCTCTTCTTTCCCGCTGGGGGAAGTAATTTAAAACCCCGAGGCCACGGGTCGAATAGCCAAATGGGCGCTTGAGCTGATGGGCTACAACATAACATATGCGGCTCGCCTTTGCGATCAAGTCACACAGTTCCCGACCGATTTCATTACGGAGTGGACCGAAGTCCAACTACCTCCGGCTCCCATCCGACATGAATGTTGGAAGCTTTTCTTCGACGGCTCGTTAATGAAAAGGTGGTCGGGGCCAGTGGTCTTCATCTCCCCTCTCGGGTCGGGGATGAAGTACGCCCTCGACTCCATTTTAAAGCCTCCAACAATGTTGCAGTATGAGAGCCCTCGTAAATGGCTTGCGCATAGCCAAGGAGCTCGGCATAAAACGCCTTGAGGTCTGAGGTGATTCGTAGCTTGTCGTTGACCAGGTCATGAAGGAGTTGAGTTATCATGACCCAAAAATGCTTGCGTACTGCCAAGAGGTACGCAAGCTTGAGGAATGCTTCGATGGCCTCGAGCTCTGTCACGTCCTCCGTCGGGACAATGAGGCAGCGGATGCCTTGGCTAAAATGGCCTCAAATTGAGACCCCATCCCTAGCGGGATATTCGCCAGGGACCTCACCCAGCCGTCGGTGAATTATGGCAGGGGAGGAATCGACCCCTCTTTCTCCAACCCTGGGGCAGTTCGGCCGACCCCTAGGGACGACCCTTTCTCCTCCGACCCAGGAGCGATTTGTCCGACCCCTGGAGACGACCCCTCCTCTAAACCGGCTATCTTTGTGGTGACACAGGTGGATAAGGAGGCAGTCTCTGATCCAGGGCCCGAGAATGATTGGACAAAGCCGTATCTCGACTGCCTCATTCACGAAGTCTTGCCTACTAACAGGACTGAGGCACGACGGTTGGCTCATCGCGCCAAGTCATTCGCCATTATCGACGGCGAGCTATACAAGAAGGGACACTCGAGTGTCCTACACTGATGCATCCCTGCTGCGGGTATGCCCTCCTGGAGGACATACACGTAGGCGTCTGCGGGCACCACATCGCACCACGCACTATCATGGCCAAGGCCTACCGCCAGGGCTTCTACTGGCCTACGGCGGTAGCGGACGCATCAAAAATCATCCGCTCCTATGAAGGATGTCAGTACTATGCCAAGCAGATGCACCAACCTGTGCAAGCCTTACAGACGATCCCCCTCACATGGCCATTTGTGGTCTGGGGTTTGGATCTAGTCGGGCCCCTCCAGAAGGCGCCCAGGGGCTTCACCCACGTTTTGGTCGCGATTGACAAGTTCACTAAGTGGATCGAGGCTCGACCCCTCGCCACTATCAAGTCCGACCAAAGTGTGCTCTTTTTCACAGATATCATATACCGCTTCGGTGTGCCCAATTCGATCATCACGGACAATGGGACGTAGTTCACTAGGAAGAGGTTCCTAGAGTTTTGCGATGAATTTAACATCTGTGTCGATTGGGTATCCATTGCGCATCCTCGCACTAATGGGCAAGTGGAACGAGCCAATGGCATGATCCTCCAAGGTCTCAAGCCACAGATTTTTCATCGTCTCAGTCGGTTCGGCCGACGATGGCTCGCTGAACTCCCAGCGGTGCTGTGGAGCTTGAGAACGACTCCGAGCAGAGCAACGGGACATACTCCATTCTATCTGGTCTATGGGGCGGAAGCCGTTCTACCCACAGACCTCGAGTATGGGTCCCCGCATGTCAGGGCCTACGCTGAGCCTGCGAACCAGACTTACTTGGAGGACGCCATGGACCAACTCGATGAAGCTCGCGAAGTCGCGTTGTTACACTCTGCCAAATATCTACAATCCCTGTGTCGGCATCACGGTCGACGAGTGCGGGGGTGCGCGGTGACCTTGTCCTACGGCTCCGGCAAGATAACAAGGGGCGCCACAAGCTTACCCCACCATGGGAGGGTCCCTTCACCATTGCTGAAGTCCTCCGACCAGGGGCTTATAAGCTGAAGGACGACAAGGGGAAGCTCATCAAAAATGCCTAAAACATCGAAAGCGCTTATGTCATTTTTACCCCTGAAGATTTTCCTCTTTCATTTCATATCATGTATTTTGTTCTGTATTAGTGCCTTTTCCGCTTTCAATAACTAGATGCTTAATTTGGAGGTTTTCTCTAAAAGAAATCTTGACCCCCGAGGTTGACTCGTGTTCCTTTATTAAATAAAGAAAAAAAAGCAACATGTCCGCTTAGATTCTACCATAACTTTCTTATTCTAGGGATTACATTGAGGTAAGAAACGGTCCTAGCACCTAAAAACCGTCCTGGTTGTCCTGTCAACGCCTCAGCGGCAAACGACACAACCGGGTGAGGGTCTGGCTAGCCGTCTCGAGCACCAGTATAGTCCCAAAGAGCTATGATGGCTATGAAAGAAAATAGCTGAATTACTACCTTCCTAAGCTAAGAAAAAGCCTCGAAAGGTACCACGAAGCGAATTCTAAGGTACCACCCGGCAGGTGTTCAAGACCAAAGCAACCCAATTTCAAAATTTTTTATGCAAAGGAATTAGTTCAAAACAAAACAATTGTCATTACAAATGATAAATAACAGTCTTGGGGCACGTCAAGCCCATTGTCAAAAACAAGCAAATATTTTTTACTCCCACTAGGGGAGCACCAAGTCTGCCAGTCGCTCAGCCAGGACTTCAGCGCTGTCCGCCACCAGCGCGCGAAGAGCTACGATCTCCACCTCAGAGGTTTCTCTAAAATATCCCTCGCTGAGGCCTTCGAGGTCGAAGCTCCTCCCATAATGTGAGTGCGCAATGGCGAACGACTCCTAGATCCCGGTCCTGAAGGCGTCACGCTCCAGATGCCCGATGTGCCTAGGCAGCAGGGACCCTCACGCGACAAGGGAGCCGTCTGGAGCTGGAGCAATGCCAAGACCGTCGAGGGCGCCCTCAACTGCAGCACGCAAACCGGTGTTTTGCTGCTGCAGCTGCGAGACAGACCCCTGAAGGGTCGCCACCTCCTCGGACATTAGCTGAGCCGCGTTCTTAGCTTCCTTCTTTTGGTGGCGCTCCCGCTCCAGCTCACCATGGAGAGTGGTAACCTCGTCCCGGAGCGCATTCCGCTTCTCCCGGAGGCGGGTCTCGGACTTATGGCTGTCGTCACGCTCACGACGAAGCCGCTGCGCTTCAGCGCGGTCATGATCGAGATCCTGCTCCGCCCGCAGCAGCCGGCTGCAAAGCTGCTCTGCCTCCCGGAGCAGCTCCTGGATGTGGCTGGCATGCCGCTCATGCTCTTCCTGGACGCGCCTTGCCGCAGCATCGTCCAGCTCTTGCCTACGTAGGAGAGCCAGGTACCTCTCCTCCATCAACTCAGCGTCCTGAATAGCGTCCCTCAGCCGAATGCGGAGGTCTTGGATCAGCTCTGTAGCCTCCTCCCACCGGGGGATATTGCCGGTGCAGGAGCCGAGACTTCTCCCGGCTGTTCCGCATCGACGCCTAAACAAGAAGTGATTCACGGGCAAGTTGAGGGCTCCGATGTTCGTAAAGGAAAGGCGCAAGCTGAAATACCTGGTAGAACGCCTCAGCCTGCCTGAGCCTTGCCGTCACAGCGACAGCATCACGGCCCACAGCCGCCATCATGGACTTGAAGGAGACGACAACCTCACTCTCGGCGCGATCGTCGATCACCAGAGGCTCCGCCTCTGGGTTAAAGAGGTCAGAGAACTGCAGGCGTGACTCTCCCCAAAAGATAGGGGGAACCTCGGCATCTCTGACAGCCGCCCCAACAGCGCCACCGGTAGCGGAGGTCGATGGAGTATCTCCCGTCGGCTTCCGAGGTATTGGGAGAGAAGCGGCGTCCCGTTGCCCGCCTTGTCTCCCCTGGTATAGGGCGCCTAAGTCGTTGCAGGAGCTACCTGAGTTAAAGCGCTCGGGGGCTCGGACCTCCGAGGCTCCTCGTCCTGCGTGCCTTGCGTCAGAGGCAGGACCCCCGCCGTCTTCTCCGCCAGCAGCTCCACCTCCACAGGCTCCGTCGAGCACGGAGCCACGTAGGGCACCATCGCGGACCCCTCTCCGGCGGACAAGGGCTGGGACGTGAGCCCGCTAGCCTCCTGCCGCTTCTTCAGCGCCTTCTTGGGTGCGAATGAGAGCCGCCCTGGAGTCCGCACATGACTACGACAAGAGAAGAGATCACGGTTAAAATCAAGTTTGCGCATGCATAAGGGAAGGCAGGAGGCCCAGTTGGAAACTCACCTCCTGGGCGCGGAGTGTGGCATCTTGGGGACCGGCCCCATTGATGCCGACTCCAGCGTGTCGGCGTGGCGCTTCCCCTTTCCCCTGACTTCCTGTCCAGCCATCGAGGCTGAACCCATCCTGCTCGTTGCGGGTTGTGCATCTTCACCAACCGCACCCCCGGAAGCCGTGGGCGCGACAACGGCTGGGTCAGGGCGAACCGACCCCTCCTCCTCGGAGGCCACGGGCACAACAATGGTGGGGTCGGAGCGAGCCGATCCCTCCCTTCGTGGCCACCACCACTGGCTCGGTGGCTCCGAGGGGATGGACCCTAGGACCCCATCACGAGTACGGCTCCCACGGCGCGGTCCAGCTCGTTGAGGTCCGTAGGGTTGTCCCCAGCTTGTTCCTCCTTCTCCTTCTCCTCCTCCCCATTGCCGGGGATGGGGCCCTCGAGCAGCTTGCCGCGTCGCTCTCACCCTCTAGGGAAGGATCGGCGAAGCCCTGAGCTGACCCATCGGACCGGATGCTAAATTCCCCCTCGTCTGAGTCCGTGAGGGGGCTGGTCCCGTTCCTCCCTCAGGCTGTTCTCCGCCCTCTTCTCTTTGCTCCTCACCTTCTCTGCATGGCGGGCCTCGCAGCTGGCCACGTTTGCCGCCCGCTGCGCCGCCGTGCGAGGGAGAGGCACTGGGTCCTCATTCAGGGGAAGATTTGGGGGCTGCATAGCAAAGGCAAAATCACGAAGAATTCGGAGAAGGAAAAAGGGGAAGAAGGAATTTAAACAGTTGCACGCTTACGAAGTTCATGGAGCCGTCGTCCGGCTTCATCGGGGGCCGGCCTGGCACTGGCGATTCCAAAGGAATCAGCGCCCCAGAAGCATCCTTCAGGGCCACCAGCAGGTTCCGGAGGTGCCTCGTGTAGCTGCGGGCGGCAAAACGGGCCGTGCCGAGCGCGGTGCCGCGAGGTCCGCGCCGGGGGGTCATCTCCCACAACCGAGGCGGCGCGATCATCGGCACCACCCTCGCGCCGGAGCTGCATCCACTATGCCCGCTCCATTAAGACCGCGGTCCTGCAAGATCCTGATGGCCGCCAAATGGTGCTTGAGCTTCTTGATCTCCTTGCGGTTCACCCCGTGACTTACTCCCGTAGACGTTCTCTTCGAACGTCACACCGGGAAGTCCAGAGCGGCGCCGCCTTGGAGTTCTTGAGGTAAAACCACCCCAAGTGCCATCCTCGATTCGACGTGGACATCTTCATGTCCACGTACCACTTCATGCGCCCCAAATGGAGGGCGATGCCGACACATCCCGCGGGAAGCGCATGCTCCGGCAGCCCCCCCTTCTCCTTTCTCCCCCACCGCTCGCAAATCGCAAGCGGTGAAGAAGTACTTCCAGAGGCCGTAGTGGGGGAGATTCCCAAGTATCCCGATACACGCGCGATGAACACCGCCATGTGTAGAATCCCGCTCGATTCGGATGGTGGAGCTCAACGTGGAAATGCCGGAGCACCCCGTGCACGAAGTCATGAACGGGAAGCCCAATCCTCGCCATGGAAGGCCGGGGAATGAGACGATGTACCCCATTGGTGGTCTCGTGGTATCGCCCCTCGAGCGGCATGATCCATTCCCCCCCCTGCCGGGCCGGGGCAAAACGCCCGCCACGAGGCGCTCCATCTCTTTGCGCCGTCCACGGTGCCGCGCGCCAGGGAGCGCACCCCACCTACCATCACGAGTTGCGCGGGGTCGTTGGGGGAGAAGGAAGAAAAGCTAGCCGATGGCGGCGGCGGCCGAAGGGGCGCAGGAAGCGGGGAAAGGCTCGGGGGCTTCTCTTTTCGGGGGTTGGAGGCGCAAATACAAAGACGAAACCCCCTCCATTCCTCCCAATGTCTTTAAAGGAGGAAACCGCCCATTCGCCGCACTCCGGATCGTGGGCGGCGTGGCTCTTGTGATGAACCACCCAATTTATATATGATCAAGCATGATCGCTCTCCATTAATCACGCTTGACACGCACATGTCATCACGCATATAAACCCGGTAGTCCGCCGAGAGTCATGAATGACCTCGGTAAATCAACTTTACAAACCAGGATCGTACTCGATTATGCAAATACATATCACATACTCAGAGTTTGCAGCAGAAAAGTTATTACAATAGGATAAAGAATAATGAATAAAAGTTTAATTTCATAATAAAACATAGTTTAGAGGAGATTACCAAATCAAAGTTTGAATTGTATTGTTAGCTTAAATAACATCCTCCAAGTGAAGTGAAGATAAGAAGCAAATACGGAGTAGCCGTGCCCACCGGCTTTTAGTTCACATCATCTACAAACAAGTAATTCACCTGCAACAACAGGGTGGGATAAAACCCTGAGTACTCAATTGTACTCCGCAAGACTTATCCACCAGGGAGAAGAAATAAAAGACACCAAGGATAATGATAGGCTATATGTGTGGAGTTTGATGGCTAGCATCATTTGCGAAAAAGCTTACTAATGTAATCCTTACTTTAAGTTTTAGTAGCAGTATTAATGTTAAGCTACTTAGGACTATATTAGCATCTTTTCTCAGACATGTCATTTAATAAACAATTGCTTATACATTGGATACCAATCATGATCCTTCCATCATTATCCAATGTTCCATTTCTTACTACATCTCTCATGGTCGCATGAGTTTCTCACTATCCGGAGAGACGACGATTCGAATCGATTTCACTAGCCGGGTAAAGCCCAGTATCACACACCCGCATGGGTTTGTACATCACCCGACTAATCACCGTTCACTCTATTCGAAAGATAGGATTGAACCGTTTCGCAAAACTCATGGTCCTCGAGCCTCACCAGTCAATACCCCAACGACCCGTGGCCTATAGTTGCTGCTGGATCTTGGATCAGTCCCCTCACACCATTTGCTCTCCTCCCAGTAATGCTAACGGTTCAATACCTACCTCAAACGAGCTAATTGGTTTTACAGTTATTTCCATTCTTATGATTCAAGATAGCACATATATATCCCACGAGATGAGCTGTAACACCCCCCAGTTGTTAAGCATTTTTTCTTTGCATTGCATTAAGCATGATGCATCATTATGTATTCATTTATGAGCATGTAATAACGTAAGGTCTATGTGTGCAATGTACATGTTTGATAAATAATCCTAAAAATGGCTTAGAATGTTTTAGAATAAGATATGATGGTGTCTAACTATGAAAAATATGAAACCCTGAAAATAAGTAGTTTCAGGATGTTTAATAATTAGGCCTTGTAATTAATAAATGCTTGTTCCATGATTTTTGTAGGCCAAATTAAATATCCAAAAGTTATAAAATTTGTTTTACAGCCATTTCATGACAAATGTAATCTTTACAAAAAGTTTGAGATGAATTGGATGATGTTCCATAAAATCTTTATTTCTATATTTACTAATAAATAGAAAAGAAGCACTTTAATTATAATGTATGTATACTTTTGAGTATTTCAAATGCATGCTTTACTGTTTTAATTTATGAGCAACTGTTTGTCTTTGAAATACTTCAAGTAGATAGTGAATAGCTCTATTTATTATGTTACCTACCTGTTAAAGCATAAGAGACATGTATGCATGTATATTGGTTTTCCATTTTAAAAGAGACTAAGCCTGTGATCACTTGTGTGGCATTTTTGGTATGAATGGAGACCTAAGGGCATACACCTTTGCTGCTCCTAGGCAATTTGAGTGTCTTGATTGGTTACTCTACTTGTTGATATGCCATAACTTATTCATAGATTTAATAGCTAAGGAGAACTTAAGTATTTTATTAAATCATATATGCATGTAAGCCTCTGTATGTATGTGGTTGTGCTTGCTATCTGGTGTGTCATGGCTTGTAACTAAGTGCATGATATAAATAAGTTACTAGTAGTTCAGAATCCATATTTATGTTTGCCCATGCTTGCCTTTGCTTATGATCAAGTGATAAAGTAGACCATACATGTTTGCTGAAAATGGCAGCCTGTGCAGATTTTGTTTAATAAGTGTTTGCATGTTTAAAATGATATTTTCTAAAGATGGTTTGAATACAAAAGTTGTAGAGAATTTCCATATCTAGTTTGTCCCAAAATTTTATGATTTTAGGACAAAAGATTTGGGAGTTATATATTTAATCATAATGCTGTTAGAATTCCACTTGCTTCCTGAACAACTCTGAAAGGTTTGTTGGTTTAGCTTGTTTAACTTAGGAATCAACTGTTGATGATAATTAGAGAGTTGTAGTGTTTTTCATGAGCTTTTCAGAATGTCTTGGATCACTACTTTTGGTAGTCTATAGCCCTGGTTATGAGTGTGTTTAACTCAGGGACAGATTCTGTCCAAACCCTGGACAGATTTGATTCTCTGATTTATTTGATTTGGTTAATGACTAAATCAATCTGAGATGATAATAACAAAGTTGTAGACAACTTTATAAGCTTTCCAAAAAGTTTGAGAACACTTCTATGGGATGTCTAGATCTTTAGTTATAGTTAAAAGAGTAGGATGCTATGCTGCTGTCCTATCTTCGTTTGTCACTCTTAGTTGATTGCTTCAATCTTGTAATCCATCTGTATTTAATAGTATTTGACTAATGATCCCTTGTCTTGCTTGGTTTGCATGACGTGATATGCATTGCTCTTTATTAAGCCAATGAATGGATTGTTGAAGAAGTAAATAAAAGTGCTCTATAATAATTACTTGTGATTGCATTGTGAAGGAAAGTTGTACTTAACTTTCTTTTAGTTGTTTACCTCCGTAATGCACTCATATGATCTTTTGGATTAATTGCAAACCCTGGATCACAAAACCCTAATGATCCTCGGCAATTCCTTTACATAGTAGAAATGATCATGATAAGCTTGTTGTGATTAGTTGAAGATTGTTTGCAATTTATAATAGAAACTTTTCTAGAAAGGAGATATACACCTACTCAGTATAGAAGTTGATAGCAAGTGACATTTATCTTTCTTTAAACAAAAACTTGATAATACAAAGTGTTGTTATCGAGAAAGAGAACTGCACACATGGAACCTTATATAGCTTTCCATCATTACCATTATCATGATCATCTCATCATACATCATTTCATATTATAGTATTTTACCTTGTGCATTCTATATGCATTCTTGGTATTTATGCACTGCATACATTCATGTAGGATCCAAGGGAGAAACTACCATCGAGTACCCCATGATCGAGGAGGACCCATAGGAGTCACCACCCGGAGGAGAAGGATAAACCACTGATCCACTGTCGGAGTGCCCGAATCACGGTCCCTCCACTTTTCGCCGAGGCAAGCCCCCTCGGAGCATTCTATTGACCCATTCTATTTTGAAAT
Organism: Chrysopogon serrulatus; assembly: GCA_015844335.1. Lineage (NCBI taxonomy): Eukaryota > Viridiplantae > Streptophyta > Magnoliopsida > Poales > Poaceae > Chrysopogon > Chrysopogon serrulatus. The sequence goes on along the minus strand of JADLZL010003785.1, from coordinate 8,897 downwards.
GCAATTACTCACTTTCATTTGCTTTACTTTGTACATTACGTTATAGGAATTGCGTGATACATTGTTGCATGAATACCTTGTCCACTCAAATATAACCTTTTCATTCCACTAGATTGAGTAGATAGATTTAATGCTTAGCCATGCTTAGATGATTAGAAGATGGGTGATTCTGTCATCCGCAACCCTAAGTTGGTACTTCTAATGTCCTTAATCATATGAAGGTTAATAATTGGATACTAGAAGGAATTGGTGTTGGTGAAACTACAGGACATGGAGGTCTTGTATGTTTATAGTTTTCCCGTCCGTGTTGATTAAGGACCGAACCGTATTCTGAATCTAGGTGTGAGATTGAACGTATTACCTTCACATAATCACCGAATAACTCGCTTTGACGGTGAAACCGTTAGCTTATTCGAGGTAGTTCTTGAACCGCCTCATGCATTGCCGGGATGATCGGAAGGTGGAAGGGTATCGGTCTAAGACCCCTCGCATGACTACGGCTACGGGCTGAACGGGCATGACTTGTGAGGATGTAGTACCATGAGCTTTGCATAGCGTGACCAAGCCTATCTTTCGAGTAGAGTGAGCAATGACTGAAAGGCTTTGGTCCCGGGCTTATAGAGTGTGTGATACGAGCTTTACCTACCGGGTGTAATCGATTTGAATCGCCTCTTCCTGGATAGTGAGAAACCCATACCTGACCGCAGAGACGAAGTTAAGAAATGATAACTAATGTTGAGATTGGAGGGACTATATTGTGGTACCTCGTTTAGTAGAATTTTTGTTATAATTTAAAAAGATAATGTAGCCAATGCAAAGGTAGCTCTAAATAGCTAAAATAACTTGGCTTTAACAATTGAAATAAGGATCAAGTTAGTAAGCATTTTTCCACAAAGCTTGCTAGCCCCCAAACTCCCTTTCATAATTGTCATACACCTTGAAACCTTTATTCTTTCCCCTCGCCGGGTAAGTTTTGCAGTACAATTGAGTACTCGTGGTTTTACCCATCGTTGCAGGTGACATGCTATATGAGGGTTATTGCATTACGTGTTATAATCTTGTGGATGACGTGGATGATTAAAGGCCATCGGGCTTGGCCATATCTATAACTCCATTGCCTTGCTTGTACATGAGGTTTGAATAAAACTGGTGATGTAAAAACACTTATGTTATTGTAGTTTGAAATGAAGGCTACTTTTGTGTAACATATTTGAAACCAGTGTTGTAATAAGATATGAACCAATGTATAACTATTTTCCGCTATACTCTATATGCTGATGCATGATATACCTTAATCATGATCCCGGATCTAAGTTGATTTACCAAGGTTCTTCAAGACATTCTACGGACTACCGGGTTCATTCGAGAAGCGGTATGTGTTAACGTTATTAACGGGAATAGTTACGCTTAATCTCGAATGGATTGGCTCGGTTCATCACACTGGGCCCACCGTGGAACGGATAGGCAAGCGCATGCTATCTCGAGCACCTTAACTCCGCCCAAGCGGGTACGATTAATCTGCCCCCATGCGTGCCGACAGTTCGGTCCCGCCCCATCGAACCCCGTGCAGCCCGTCCACCGTCTTTGATCCCCTCGACGGCTTCGGGCTTTGCGCTGACTACACGCCGGAGGCGGGCGCGCGCCTATGGAGCAGGCTACTGAGTAGCCATAATCATGGTCGCCAGGGTCTGAAGGGAATCCAGAGGCGCTTTGTCCTGCTTCTCGGACCTTCTCGCGAAAAACCCTAACCGGATCCGGCCCCATGACTCTCCCAAGTGAGCAAGGAAACCCCTAAGGGAAGCACGAACGCTACCTACTGCCTAAAACGGCACGAATGCCGCCGAAATCAACAATGGAAATGTAAGCAAATGTACACTGATGTTCATGACAGATGAGCCGAGTAGGCATGTTCATATTTTGGATTACAAACTAAAGCTAAGGAACGCCAAACTAGCGTCCCCAGAGCACAAAAATAACCGCCCTAGCGGGCGCTATACAAAAGCCCCCTCGTGGGCTCTCCTACCGTAAGACTTCCACCGGTGGTCGACGGAGAGCGCAAGCGCCATGGACTTTGTTCCCGAGGCGGCGACGCCTCGGGAACAAGAAGACCATGGAGATCAACCCATGGGGTGAAAGCCCGCGCAGGATGAAGCCACGCCGACAGTATGGCACCTCGTGGAGCATCATGGATCACCTCCCTACCGGCACCTCCTCCACGATGGCGATGGCTGCCGGGCGCCTAGGTAATCGGCGCACTAGGTGCTCCAGGTCCCGACGCCGCCCTCGAGGAGCTCGATGTGGCCCCTCGGAGATCGACACAGGAACGGCGGTACGCCACCGCCGTGTGGACGCCGCCCCCACGGCGAACGCCATGGGACACCAGTCGCAGATATGACCAAGCATGCGTGGCTTAAATTTGCTCCGTCGTGGAGCCCCCGGAGCCCGGACGTAGGCCCACGACGGCCTCGGCCATTTGGGCGCATGGCCAGGAGCCCGGCTTCCGCTTCACGAGACATACGGCCGCCGGCCTCCCCTCCCGGTTGGCCGGGCATCACCGCCTCCTCCTCCGCGCTGAGCGTGACGAGAACCGCATTGAGGCGGGCCTGAGCTCGACCGCGGACCAGCCTCCGGCCCCCTCTCGGCGGCCTTCACTGCCCCGTGGCGCTCACGCGACGGCGCCTCCGCCGAAAGGAGGTGGCGGGGAATGGGCACGCCTGGGAGAGCACCTGGGGAATAAAAGATTCAAGATCAGCCAAGAAAACCTTCTCTCGATCAAAGCACCGGCCCAAGAAGAAAACCTCTTTCTTGGCTGGCCCCCCGAAGCTCACCTCGAATGTGGCGGCGGCCCCGGCGGCTCCCTCCGATGAGCTCTCCGCCCGGGCGCTTCCCGCGATCCATTCCTTCCTTTTCTCTCTACCCGACGGTGGAAGAGGGAGGAACAGGAGAGGAGGCTAGCAAACTGAAACTCGTAATGGGTGAGGAGCGGGATGAGTGACTCCACTCGCCCCGCTGCTCACCTTTTTATAGGCGGCCGATGCCCCGAGTGGATCTAAAAAATGCCCCTCGGCGTTCCACGCCGCCCACTACCTTGATCGTGGGCGTTATTAGCGCCGGCGACGAAGAAGTACCGCTCATGTCGCAGGTGCCCCGAGATGGCCCTCGCCAATGGCCATGAAGCTTCTAGGCTCCGCTGCCTCGAGCGCCAAAATGGGACGCGCAAAGACTAAAGTGCCCCCCGCGGCTAAACGGGAAATTAAAAGGCGTAAGTCAAAATCATTTACGGGCACGCCATCTCGCCCGACGCTGCTACCAACGCCCAAGGGTGCACGCTATTCATCGGAGGAGGGCTCGGGGACTATGGCCGGCACTCATGCTCGAGACGACGCCGTGATGACCCTAGATCGCCCACATAATCTCTTTAAAGACGTTCCCACGACCGAAATTTGAGCCTCTATAGGAGTATACCACTCCCCCGTAGAAGGCTCGGGGGCTACCGGCGGGGCGCCGCGCGCACCCCTCGGTGACTCTCAAGTCGACCCTCCACGCTCCAAAAAGTGACAAACGGCTTAGCACGAAGGGAACCCACAAAGCTCCCTCCATGCCTCGGGGCCACCGTCGAGGGTCAAAACCACGGTCCCCCCTAAAGGCATGGCTAAAAGCAGCTCTTAAAAACAAAATTGCTAGGCCGGATCAAGATACCTCGGCCCGCCCACGAGGGCCTAAGGTGAAGGGGCCTTCCCGACCCAAAGAACGATCATCTAGCCACGCCGATCCAGCCTCCTGGGCCCATTGGACGAGGCCGCCGCCCGAGCTCGACCCTCCGAAAACTCCGATTCGTCCGACCCCCACCCGCCGAGGGGGCCTGAGATCGACCCCGCCCCCGTGAACAAAAGCCGGGCGCATCACCGCGTAACTACCGCATGCGGCGGCATGCGATGGAATCAGATGATTTCCTCCGTGTGCACGGGACACACCGTCACCCCCGCACCCGAACAATAGAAACGGACCCTCAAGTAACCCATGGGTCTTGGCGCTGCCCCCCACGCTTCTACCTGGTATATACGGCACCGGCTACCTGGTACCTTGGGAGGGTACGGGTAGCATCCCCTGCACACATCTCCACCGGAGGCACTGGCTTCGTACCTCCCCCACAGCGGGCGCCCCGACGGAAACAGGGAGCACGGGGAGGGAAACGCTGCTGCGTACCAACACCATGGCCGACGCACCTGGCGGCGGCCATGCCATCCACTTTCGCAAAGAGGGACCGAAAGCACATCGGAATCAGCCCCGCCTCGGCCCGGGTCTCAAGTGTAGCCTATGCTCCTATGACCCGAGCTTTGACCCATGGCGTCCGTGCTGCCGACAACACTACCCCGGGCGCTTGTATAGCCTTGTATACCTAAAAGACTACGGTTCCAAGGAGAAGACCCACGGAGGAGAAAGATGACGTCGACTACAAAGGTCCACCCGACACCTATTCGAATCATTAAGTCCTTACTCTTCAAGCTTCCTCAATCTACACACGGGCTTGCCCTCCCTTGTGAGCCTCCCTTCGGATCAGGTAAAAGGAAGGACTCGGGCAATTGAGCACGTGTGCGACTATCGCCCCATTCTTACTCCACATACGAAACAAACTCACCTTAAACCTAAATTCTCACAGACATGGGAGACTCTCCCTCTCTCGACCCCTCTTGTACTGCCCCATACAAGCTACTGAGTAACACAACCCCGCTCGCACTGGACGTAGGGCGATTTGCCCGAACCAGTATACATCGCCGTGTCCACTTGGGAAACCATCCACAGATAAGTGCGCTCTCATTCAATCACTCGTTGGTGTTCATTCTTGACACCGACAAAGACTACATGAAGTTGACCTTATATATAAAAATTTATTCTAGGCTTGATATCTGTGGGTAGCATATTCTTGATCCTAAGTCTAGGTAATTGTTGAACATGACTAGAGAAGGCCTAAGCTGCTATTTATCTTACTCTAAAGTGATGCTAAAATTTTGGAGATTTACTTTTTGAAAAATGCAAACTGTTACATGATGAGATCTTGTATGATAATGCTGAAATTCTTACCAGAGCCATATTTAATATTTAGGCTAGGAAGCTTTCTACATACTACTGCTTGTCATTACATTGAGATTGATCAACCATTATGACCCTAATGAGAGACTTGTCATACTTAAAATTAAGATTCACTTGCACTCCACTTATATTTCACTACCCTACACTAGAGTAGACGCAACAACATGTCATTTTGTCTTCCTAGAAAAAATGTTTTACTCCTACACCGGGAGGAAACACCAAAAAATATTCCATTAGATAGCCACCAAATAAATGCTCAAATATCTTGTTGTTATATCTCTCAATCTTTATTTGCTAAAAAGGAAGTCTTATGAGCTATGCAAAAATCAAAAAAAAAAAAGAAAAATGGGAGTATAAAATTGGACAAGTGTTCAAAAAATAAAATAATATTTGCCTCCCTAAAAAAGAGAGAAAGAAAAAAGATAGCTCATAACTCCCCCGCAGTGTTTCTAAATTCCCAAAAAGAGATATGGTTGAGCATAGTAGAATTAGGATTATTAGTTTCCATGAAATATCCACCATATTTCACACATATGCACATCTTGATTTAATTGTATGACTTGTTTCTCTCTGGATCTATTGTTTGATTTTACAATATATATTTTGCAAGGAAGTCATCCATGATATTTCCATACCTATGAGCTCCACATATAAACCTTTAGATATAGGTTGGAATAAAGGTACAAGCTTTATTGCCTTGGTAAGGAACCTAAAAATCCATAAAAACTCTAGAAAATTGGTTGAACAAAAAAGAGTTTGAGACAAGGTGCTTGACTTGATCTATTTGTTTTTAATTGCTCATGACCTAAGGTGAAAGATGATAAGCTCCATGGTTGAAAAGAATAAGAGTAAGTTTGAGGACAAGGCCAATGGATTTCAACCTAGAGAAGAATTTTGGTTTGAATGCTCGAGTATTTGTTGGAAGTTATTAAATAAATATAAGAAACTCTAAGTATTAATTTTTCCTATCATTTCAGAGTTAGCTTTGCTAGGGACTAGCAGTGGTTTAGCTTTTGGGAGCTTGTTGATGGTAGATAATGATCATTTTTAATCATCAACTAAATGCATAAAGGGATCACCAATAGAAAATATAGGGGTTTTAATCGACAATTTCCGCTGAAGTTTTGGTGATTTCATATTTTTTGCAGGATTATTCCCAAAAAAGAAATTGGAGGATTTAATTGCAAGATTAGCATGAAACTTAATCACGACGGAAAATATTATCAATCGGACTGGGGGAAGGATCCAAAAGACACCGTAAAAAGCGAGGCGCTGGGCTCCACCATGTGGGCCGGGTGCCAGGCCTAGGGGCCAGCGGCACCCCCCTTCCACCATCTTCAACGAGCTTCTAGAGTATTCTTCCTCCGTCTTTGAGGATCAATCTTGGCCCTACGTGAAGTCGGTATGATCCAACGGCCATCGTTTTCCACCCAAAGGCTATAAATATGGGCCTGCACCCCCTGGAGCAATTAGGGTTTTGCCTCAATTCATTTTATCAAGATTAGACTAGAGCTAGGGTTTCCAAAGATTAGAATTAGAGCTCTAGTTCTTCAAGTTCTAGATTAGGTTTAGCTAGCAAGGTTCAAGTAGAGTTAGGCGCCGCCGAGCTTCCGATCCGCAAATGAGATTGTAATTATATCTTGTATCTTATTTATGACTTTGTTCTTAATTACTATATTGCTCCTTATTATATTCTTGGTTTGCTCTAGTTGCATTCTTGATATAGTTATGATTGGTGATGACTATAGTCATATGTTCGTAAAGCGTCTAATTCAATACTGACCGGGTTAGGTGGTATGTATTATGTAGCGTGGTGCTTAGATATCATATATATACATGATTGCATCCCTGATGTGTTGGGTAGTGTGGTAGATCATAGATGTACATGTGTCTATTGGAGTCTCTTCAGATTCCACCCTGCATGTAGGCTAGTAGAGCGCTGTCATGAAGGAGGTGACTTATGTCTCAATATCCTCCCTAGTTGATGCTTGTTATGTCTTTGTTTTTTAGAAGTTGGTTATACTATAGATGAAAGTGTGTATATTGGTGTGAGCTGTAGACTTATTATTTAGGGATAACTTTAGTTCTTTACTCTAGCCGAATCTCCCGTCTAACCAAAATTATTTTAGTTGAGTCTTTAATCTACGCTCGCAAAGTACTCGTTATCATATTTATCTTTATCTTTATTGTTTATCTTGACTCACCCCCTCGCTAAAAGCATTAGAGTGGTTGATTATCATAGGTTTTGCACATTTAAAGTTATAGTCATAATTCATTTTCTACCCCTTTAGAGATAATCCAACACAATAAATAAGTTTTTTTTTTGGCTAAAACAAATCAACGATATTTGGAAATCTTACGACCGAAATGTTACAACAGAGAATTATCTTATTCAGGCGCTTGCGGATATAGATTCTTTTCCGGCATTTTTGGTATCATGTTAGGGATAACAACTTAAGATGAAGTGAAGTTACAAATGTCAACAACGAGTCCATAGCAACCCTTCTTGCACCACAAAAAAAGAGGAATCCTTTTGCCATTAACCAAGCCCCTATCTTAATCTCTCTCTCTCTCTCGGACCATAATCCAATTCTTCTTACCCCTTTTTATTCTCATCTTGAACCTCCTCCCTTGAGAGAGTACTATATACATACATTATGCCTTGGCAAATATATGTAAGTTTATCAAGAAATAGAAAATGGACGTAATGAGAAATGATTTCTATTTTTCCTTGGGCTCAAAACCCCAAAATTTCCATCATCAGAACTCCTCCCTCCCTCCGTTTTCTCCTTTCGCAGCCCCACATGGCCTCCTTCCCTTCATGCCGATCAACAAAGCCAGCCCAACACCGCCCCCATATCACAAGACACGCCCAGCCTGGCCCGCCCGGTCTCCTCCGCACACCCTCGCTTCCGCCTCAAACTCCTAGACATGGGGCGCAGCCTCTGAGCCTCGCCATCGCATGGGGAAAAACGCCACGCCCGCACTCGCACTCTCCCCACCCGGCACGAAGCCGATGGATCGACGCATGTCCCAACATGGGCACGGACGCCGGAGATAGTCGCCGCCTCTACGGAACCTCTAGAACGCCGCGATATAAGAAGCCGAGTAGCAGCTCGACGCCTTTCCTTCCTCCCTCGAGCCGCCGCCACTCATTCTTTCCTTCCTCGACTGTGCGATCACGCCACCATCACAAGACACGCTGGCTGACCATCGTGACCGCAGCCACCGCACTAGCGGACTCCCCTCGCTGCTGCCTGCCGCCGCTGGCTTACTCAATCGAAGCTACCACGCTGAAGCCGCTTTCGCCTGGGCCTACCGCCACGCCATCGGGAAGTGGTCGGGCGCATTGGCCGAGGAAACCCTCAATGCCGCTCGCCGCTGCCGACGCCGCTGGGCTGACCGACTGCACATGCCGCCGCAACGACGCTGGAGTTACCGGCTATCGCCGCAGCCGCAGCACTTCCACCGCCGGCCGCCACGATTTAATGCCGCGGCCGAGCTCCAGCCCGCAACATCGCATTCCTCATTCCACCTCGGTCCTCGCCGGTTTAACACCGGCAAACCGCAAGTTCCCACGCTTGTCCGTGCTATGACGTTGTCGCCATCCTTTCGCCGGCACCATGGCCTAACGCCACTGGATGGGGACCTAGGGAGCACTGGGTGATGTCGCTTAAGCCCGACGCACAAAGACACGTTGTCCTCACCATGCCGGGATAGCAAGCATTCACACCACCTCAGCCGACAAGAAACATTCCCCGGCCGGAGAGCCTCCCCGAAAGCCTCGGCCCCCACCTTTGCACGCC
>JADLZL010003784.1:0-113257 GCA_015844335.1 Chrysopogon serrulatus | reverse complement strand
GAGGACCCACCCAGGGCACACGCAGCTGTCTCCACGTGTCACGTATCCTTCCTCACCAAGTCACTGCGCGCCCAAACCGTACCCAGATCCGCGTGCTCGACAAAGACGGCCGCTTCCAACACCTACTCTTCCCTCTAAATATCTCAATGACATGGGACCCGAGCCAGCTCTCTGCCCACCAGTCATTGAGGTATTAGCCAACTTCCCCGCGTCCGCCTGCAAACCTTCTCGAAGAAAGTCAAAGCGCCCCCCCGCCTCCACGTCACGTCGTGCCCCACCCGTTCACCGGGGCCCACTCGCCGATCTGTTGCCTGGTCCGTCCGATGCCCGCCAGCCGACGGCCCGGATCCGGCTCGCACCGCCTCGGCGCCCAGCCTAGGCCTATAAATACGCACCCCGCGCTCGCCACCCAGCGCGTCACAGTCGAATCGCTCGCACCGCGCAACGCTTCAGTTCCGTCGGGTCTCACCTCTTCTCGTGCGCGGAGCAGCCGTAGCGGGTTCGGGTTCGGTCGCCTCGAGAAGGAAAAGGAGGATAAGCAAGCTGCAGCACGGAGACGACTCGACTCGAGCGGCGAGGCGAAGGAAAAAATAAAAAGAGGATAAGGCGAGGCGCGCGACCGGGCGGCCACCGCGCGCTTCCAGATCCGTCCCGCTCCCGAGCAGATCCAGCTCCCCGGCGCGCCGCGTGTGGACGCCTGCTGCCTCGCTCCCGGATCTCCGACCTTGGGGTCGCAGCTGCTTCAGATCCAGCGTTACCAGGTGCGGGCTCGCATCCCCTGTTTTCGAATTTGGACTAGCTTTGGATTTGGATTTTGGGGCTTCTTCGATTGGTGCGGGAGGTGTCTGATTCGGGCGCGAATTGGAGGATTTGAGCGCTGTGCTGTTGGATTCGTGCGCGGTTGGTGGTTCGTGTTGTTGTTATAAGGTTCCCGTTTAGGATTAGGGTTTTGGAGAGGATATTGTGAATTTGTGTCTTTACATGCGTTTTTTGTTGCTTGTGTAGCTTGAATTTGGTGTGTGCCACTGAAAATGGTTGTGAATGCTGAACAGATCTGTGACCCGCTGGCGCCTGGGCACATGACACCGACGGTCTTAATGGAGTTTGGGCAGCAGAGGCCAATAAAACGGGGATACGAGGAAATGGCTTTCAGGGGCGTGGCGTCAGCCGCGTCCCGTGGTTATCTGAGAGACTGTTGGCGAGTCGGAAGTTGCAGCTGGTAGTCCTGTTCGTGTTGATTCCGAGGACTCTTCGGCACCAAAGCGCAAGTGCATCAGCCTGAACAGCGATGGCTTTGAGGTGAAGCGGGAGATCTTTGTGCCATCAAGATGTCGTCATCTGAACGGCGGTATCTTCGGGAAGAGATTTCGGGCAGAGCTTGATTCGGTGCGGGATCTCCTCAAAAGCCAGAGTTTGCAGCCCCTGTTCCTCTCAGTCGGGCACCTGCCTTGTCGTCCTCAGCTGCCCCTCGAGCCAAGAAGCCACATAAGCCTCAGCGTGGTGGGACCAATGTTATCCGTGGTGCAAAGGGACGGTTCTTGCCTACAAAACCCCGGCCTGAAGCTTCTACTGTGTTATCTGAAGCTGCAGTGTTTAAGCAGTGTGAAGCTATTCTGAAGAAGCTCATGACTCAGAAATTTAGTCATATATTCAATGTTCCAGTTGATGTTGTGAAGCTGCAAATTCCTGATTATTTTGACATTGTCAAGACCCCAATGGATCTTGGTACTGTCCAGAAGAAGCTTGAATCTGGCTCATACACAAGTCCATCAGACTTTGCTGCTGATGTCAGGCTGACCTTCAACAACGCTATGGCTTATAATCCTCGGGGCATGCCGTGCATGCCATGGCCATCCAGCTGAACAAGATGTTTGAGAGTCGATGGAGGCCAATTGAGAGGAAGTTGGCTTCTGCTGCCACTGAGAAACATGTTGAGGTTGACAGGGCTGACTCGAAGAGGAGGAAGACGCCTCCTGTGGACCGCAGTGATGTTTCAGTGGAGGGGTGTACGACAGACAGAGCCTGAAAAACCAAAGATGACAGCTGAAGAGAGAGAAGCTTTTGGGAACTGCTTGGCTTCTATATCCGATGAGTTACCTCCTCACATCTTTGAACTGCTGCAGCAATGCATTGACAGCAATACAGATATGCCTGGTGATGGAGAGATAGAGATTGACATCCAGGCTGTCAGTGATGACGTGCTATTTGAGCTTAAGAAACATGTTGACAAGTATTTGCAAGAGAAAGAGCAGGGCCAGCAGGCGAAATCTGAGCCTTCTGAGAATGAAGCTGTGAATGTATCTGGCCTTAGCCACTGCCTACAAATCCTTGCAAAGGTTTATTTTCTTCTAGCTCGAAATTCTCAATAGATTTAAATTTCATACCTGTGCAGTAGTCAATTTTTGGTTTAATTGCAGGTGGCGAGCCTATTGAGGAGGATGTGGATATCTGTGGCAATGCCTCCCCTATCATGTTAGACAAAGATGCACAAATCAAGAGTAGCAAGTGCGGTAGTCCAAGTAGTTCCAGCAGCGACTCTGAATCATCTTCTAGCGGTCTGTGTCTCATGGTGTTTATCTGCATTTGTTTCTGTCATTATAGACATTCTTGTGTAAACAAAGTGCTACTTTTCTTCCCAGTTTTGTATTGTAAATTCTTTAAGAACATGGATATTATCTATTCACATCTTTCTGTTGGTATATCATATTTCTGTACTAGTTCTACTAATTACAAATTTGTCAAGGAACTAGAAGTAGAGGGGCAAACATGCTACTCCATAAATGTCATGAATATCATGTTTTCCCTCTTAGTAATCGTTTAGCAGGATCTTGATATTTGAATTGGGCTCTTAAATTTCAATGAAGTTAATGCAGGACCTCATGCTGCATAACTCCCATCCTACTATAATTTCTAGCAGACTAAACCATTTAGTAATAGCTCCTGTGGACTCTTGATTGTTTGTGCATTATACAGAACCTTAATAGTATATTCCTCCTGAAACTTTTCCTGTTTTGAGATGTTGAAAGTCCAAGATGTTTTACAATGTTGTCGGGTTATGCAGATTCTGACTCAGGCAGTGACTCTGAAAGTGAATCAGAAAAAGTTGGCAGCCCTGGAAAGCTTGCGGCTGGGTACTACAGTGATTAGCATTGGGTGTTTCAGAATTAATAGGCCTTTAAATCTTATATTAGTGAATGGGGGCTATTTGCTTCCAAGTTCTTTGTAGTTGAATATATTACTCCATCCAGTTACAATCACGAATAAGTGATGTTTATAGGGGTTGTCTCAAATAAACAATATGAATAGTTACAAATTACTTTTTTGTGTTTAGTTTGATGTCTTAAGATGATCTGAGGATGAGTAGTCATACTTACCTCAATCTTCAAATACTTGACACCCATTACCAAAATATAATAATGCCCTTTTGTTCTGTTACTAATAATAGGCACAAGTATTTGCAAACATTCCATCCTGAAACCAGGTCATTACCTTTCTATAGATATTATGATGTCTGCTAGCTCCTTTAGTAAGATTGGTGCTTGGGAGCTTGACTATCCTGATTTGTGCTGCTCCATCCCTGACAGATTTGTGGTTTTTAGCAAATAGCTTAATTCTTTATAATGTTTACAAGTTAACTTTTGCCTTAAGGTAGCCATTGTCTGGTACTAAAATTGTCTTGGCAACTTATGTTTGTGTTGTTCAGCATTCTAGCCACCTTCATCCTTTAAATTCTGGTGTAATTTTCTTGTGGCATGGATGTGGATATTGCCTAACAATTTAGTTGACTGATCTGTACTAAATAATTTGTTTTCCCAAAATTTAGGGGACTAAGAAACCTGACCAGCTGGTGGAGCAAGAAAAGAGTGATGTTATTAGCCCAGCTGATGCCAACCGTATGGCTTACTTCCAACCATTATTTAGTTATGTTATAAACTATATTCGAATCATCTTTAGTAGTGGGCGAACATGTTGTTAAACCACAGGTCCTGATATTGTGGGACTCCAAGGGGCGGACAGTGAGTCAAAGCCTGCACCAGGGGGTAAGCATGAATTTGTAGGCTGGTACGTATGAGGCCGTTGACCGTCTCAGTGCACTAAGCTGATCGGATCGCCTGATCCTTTCCCAATGAAACATTTAGGGGAAAACTCAAAACCCGATACACAAAGTCTCACCGGACAGGCTATTGCGAGCAGCCCTTTTGAGGAGCCGTTATGCTGATGTGATTGTCAAAGCTCGAGGCATTCTTAGTCAGGTATAGGAGTTTGATAAGTTATCATCTTTCTTTATTGATTCTATATATGAGGTCATAATGCCACTCATTCCTGGCCTTCATTGACTTCTGAGCTCAGGGTGGAGACAAACAGGAGGAACTGGAAAAGCTCCAAAAGGAAGGTAAAAAGTGTGGCCACCTGTCTCATTCACTGCTAGTTGCGCTCTCTTTCTCTATCTCTTAGTGCAGTGTTTTTTCCTTATTTGTGGATTCAGAGAAAAGCACGGCTGTTGGCTGAAGGTAATGCAGCCATGGAGGCTCGTAGAGCCGAAGCTGAAAAGCTGAAGCTAAGCGTGCAAACGGGATTTTGAGAGGGAGAAGGCTCGTCAGGCCCTACAGGAGGCAAGTGTTGACCTCACAGGACTGCAGTTGCAATTTCTCGTTTTTTTTTTTATTGTTGCTATAAGAAATAAATCCTCTATGCAGATGGAGAGAACTGTGGAAATTAATGATAACCTCCATCTCAAGGATTTGGAAATGCTTGGAACAGCCACAACAGAACATATTGTTAGCTCTGTTGATGAGACTAGTCCAGAGCACTCTCAGGATGGCATGGCCGGCTATCATCCAGGATCTGTCAATCCTTTGGAGCAACTTGGACTGTTCATAAAGGCAGACGATGAGGAAGATGACGACGAAGAACCGAGCAGTGTTCCCAGCATTAAAGAAGCAGAGGAAGGAGAGATCAACTAACGGTGCTGTGTTTTGCCATGCCCTGTCAAGGGCCAGAGGCTGGTGCCACCAACAAAGAGATCGCCTCTTGTGGGCCATCATGTGTGGCAATGGCTGGACAGCTGCGCGCGTTGGATGCTCAATTTGTCCTAAACTGGTGATGAAAGCCCCTCCATATTGTTGCTGCTGGTTTGTATGCATGGGAAGAATGAAGATTATCTTTGCATAATTGGTAAATGAGTGGTCATTTGCTTCGAGGAGGCGCACAGGAGATCGAGGTCCAATGAATGTATTTATGTGCCTAGAGGTTGATTTTTTTCAGCCACCTCGCCAAAACGGCTTGAATGATGCCACCGAGCTAGTGGAGTTCAAATGGCTCATTGTTTGCTGCAACCTCCATTTCAAGCGGGTTGCTCAGCGGCTTATAGCTTCTTTTCTCACCTTTTTTTTCTTCTTTTTTCTGTTTTAGATTGTGTAGCAGTTGGGCTAGTTGCTTCCTGTTGTAAATCTGAATTTTGATGTAGTCAAGGAAGTGCTAGCTGTTTGTTGAGCATGAGAGAAAAGAACTGCTCTTGCTTAGCATCTACAAGAGAAATTGCTTTGCAGAAGCACATCCAATCTTCTCTGTAATTACCATCTCTTGCGCAATCAGTGTCTTCCGTGTGACGTTTGTTCATTAGGACGCCAGTGCTCTGATTGATTGAACATGCCATTGACAAAAATCTCTTCCCCGTAACCCCGTTTGATATTGCTGGGCTGGGTTGTTGACTGGTCCGTCACAGATTGTAAGCTGTAAGATTTGAGGAAGTGATTTACGGTGATCCGTTGAACAATGTACGATCTGGGAATTCGTCACAGTACAGTTAACACGAATACAAATTCATTGATCACACAACTGGTTATGCGAGGCAGCCTGCACGAAAAAAACAAGCACGCATAGCTGCACGCAAGATACCAAACCAATCACACCACGCCGTGAATTTATGATACAATACACGTTGTTATGAAGTTGATAGTTGAGACACCACGCCGATGGCATTATGCCGTCAATCAGGACACCCTCAGGCACTGCTGCTTGAACAGATGGCATTATGCCGTCAATCAGGACACCCTCAGGCACTGCTGCTTGAACATCTTGCTCGTCTGCTGCCCGCTCGCCGAGTCCTCCACGGTGAGGCCCTGCGCGCCAAAGCAGATGTTGATCAGCCTCCCGTTGCCGCACCCATGCTTCCGGGTCGCACTCTCCGCCGTCCCGTTGCCACAGCCGTCGTCCATGGACGAGTTGGAGCACGAGGGGTCCTCAGTGGCGTCATCACTGTCCAGGACGATGTCCTTCAGCTTGCCGACGGGTGGTGTCACCATGGAGATCTCGTCGTCGAGGCAGATGTCCTTCAGCTTCGCCAGCGACTGCGGTGTGGATGATACCGAGGACCTCTGGAGCGTGTCCGTTGGGGACCCGGACCGCGTGGTAGATGGCGCCAGCTGTGGCATGGCCTCCATGATGCCGTGTATGAGCTTTGTGTTGAGCTTCTTCTTGGTGGACGAGGAGCTTGGGGTGGAGCTCTTCACTGCTAGGGTACGCTTGCCGTTGAGCGCCGTTGTCTTGGTAAATTTCTGCCTTAGTGGAGCAGGGGTCTCGGCCCCATGCTCACTCAGCTTCTTGATCGAGTCCAGCGGGTTGCTGTCCTCTGATTTCTTGGGTGTCTTTGGCATCTTGTCCTTGTGCCGAGGCCATCTCAGCATCATCTTCAGGCGGTCTTTGGCCCGGCTCGCAGAGCTCAGCCTCTTCTCTGATGATCCATGGTTTCCGGCGCAATCTGCATCTGCATGAGTAGGGTCATCCTTCCCATTGCTGGAGCACGAGCTTGGCCTTAGAGACTCCACTGCTCCCATGCCCGAGAACAAGAATATCTCTGCATCTGATATCTTGAAAGTGGTACCGGGACTGCTTGCAATCCCACCCTGCATCTTGATCTGAGAAGCAATGGCTGATCGGGTTCTCAGAATGCTGGAATTCAAGACCCCTCCAGCAGAAACTATCTGCCTGATGAGCCGTTCAGATGTTGCTGAACGCAGCTGCTGTTTCAGCAGCGCCAGCGCAGTCATGCCGTTAGCGTCTTCAGCATTCAGGTCGATCGACGGGGTGGTCATCAATAGCTCGACCAGATCTGGGTGCGCGCAGCCAACCACAGCCAGGTGAAGGGCTGTAAGGCCTGCGTCATTTTTCATATTGATGATCTTCTGGACATCTGCAGTTCTTTCACGTATGAGGTATCTCATCAGCTCCAATTGGCGGTCAAGCCGTCGGAATCCTGGGGTCCTGAATCCCGTAACTGCCGAATGGAGAAATGTGTCACCAGCATTGTTGACAGCTGACAAGGTTGATGGAGACGCAGCAACCAATGCTTCCACAACAGGTTGGTGCCCTCGATAGGCTGCTACATGCAGTGCTGTATTCCCGTGATTATCAGTCGAATTGATTATGTCGAAAGAGGCCAGAAGGTACTTGACAACCTGCATAAGGTATGCTTAGAACATGAGGCGTAGAAAGAGGAAACTTGTACTTTCCAATTCATTGCTATAACTGAAAGTAGCAAAAGGATGGTTGCATAGCAACGTCAAGAAGTAACAAAGTTGTCTGCATATCAACAACAGGAAATGGACAGAAAGTTTTGTTGCATAGCATCACCAAGAAGCTTGTGGATCTAAAGGCTAGATCTTTCTAGTGAATTTTTTGAGCTAAACTCGAACAGCATAAAGCATATTCACTTTGTTCTCAAATTATTGGAAAGGGACATATAGATGGGAAAGAAAGCTAGCTTTTATGTCTACCTAAACTTCCTACACGTATGACCATGAAGTGTACGAGTTGATAACTATGCTCAGTATAATACCAATAAATGAAAAAAAAAAAAACTATGGTCAACAAGTATGTAGTGACACCCTAGCTTAATATATTGTTGTGCAGGATTACATTAACCAGGGATTAAAACCACTCAAGGAACATTCTCCATCTGAATGTGATATTACTGTAACATTAAACTATAAAACTTGTCGATGCCCCTTTTTAATAGAATTGTCTTCATGGAATTACTGAAGTAACAAAGTGATCTTAGGTCTCAGCATTTCTAGATGAACAATTTCCTTTCCATTATCAATCTAGCTGAGAAAAATACAAGCAGATAGTAGTTTGTTCTAAAACAAACCAACTAAAGTTCCAAATGAAATGCATCCTCTGTAGTCTGTATGCAGATCCTTCTAAACTGAGCATTCAGCATGAAGAACTAGAAGCCAATCAGAATCTGTAAAGCATGTAAACAGTATCCTAAAGTAGAGTCTCCTTGGTCCACGGAATACAGCATTTACGTGTTTGCACATACATACAGCTGATCATAATCATTCGCGCAAGGATCCAGGTTTACAACAAGAACAGCAGAATATGTGGAGCAAGCAATAGCAAATGTAGATGCCTCACCTGCAGCTGGCCTCTCCCAGCGGCGGCATGCAGCCCAGTGGATCCACGGATGTCGAGATACATTGACACACTGGACGCCCCCTCCTCGAGCAGCTCCCCGAGCATCTCCACGCTCCCGCCTCTCGCCGCGGCGTGGACGGCCCGGCTCATCATCTCTAGCCGGAACGCGGAACCGCGCCCGGCGCCGCCTTCGCCGTTCCTGCAATTCGTCGAGCACCTCGGCGACATGGCGTGGTCGAGCAGCAGCCTGAACACGTCGACGCTCCCGCCCCTGGCCGCCGCGTAGAACATGTCCGTGACGCCGTACTCGCCCTCGCCGAAGACGAGGAGCGGGTCCCTCTCCAGCAGCTCCCGCACGAACGCGGCGTCCCCGGCCGAGGCCGCCGTGTAGAGCACCCATCCGCCGTACCCGGCCCGGAGCAGCGTGTTCTCCCCGCCGGCGGCGGGGCGGTGGTTCCTGCACTCGCACTCCAGCAGCAGGCTCCGGGCGACGGACGCGCGGTTCCTGGCGGCGTCGGCGAAGCGGGCGTCGTCGTCCCACAGCGCCTCGAGGCGGCGGATCCGGCGGAGGGAGGTGAGCTTGATGAGCAGGTTGGGGTCGAGGTGCAGCAGCTGGCGGACGATGTCGTAGTGGCCGTCGGCCGCCGCCCAGTCTATAGGCGACGCGTACCACCACTGGTCGCCGGTGCTCTCCCACCGCAGCGGGAAGTAGCAGGACTGCTGCTCCATCGCGGAGCCTCGGGAGATCCAGCCGCCGCACTTGGAGTGAGCTGTGGTCAGCTACTCACATCACATGGCATTGTGTGTGATACATACAACGCCGCCGTGCGAAAGAACTGCAGCCAAAAGGTGGACGAAGGAGAAGAGAAAGCGTGCCTCAGCAGTCAGCAGCACTCGGCAAACCACCATGTGGCAAGAAATGCCTTCTTTATTGCTTTATTGTTGGACTAACAGCAGGATGCTGCTGATAAAAAAAAAAAAAAAAAACAGCAGGATGCTGGATGCAAAGCATTTGTAATTGTAGATTGGATTTACGCAAAATGGAGATTAAATAAAAGATTAAAAGCAGGCACTGCAACTCAGACAAATCCGAAGACAACACAACATAATACAATACACTACTACCTTATGCAAAAGAAGGTGTGCGCAGCTCAACTGCTCAGGAACAAGAACTAAAACATGACGCAGTGACTGCAAATGCGTTTAGGCCACCAAAGAGGGTTCAAGGGGTAGCACTAGTACTAGTAGGCAGCAGCGTGGTGCAAAGGTGCCATGTCGTTATGGATGTGAGAGGGAGAGAGGAGGAGGCGGCCGGGGCCAGGTCCATGCACAGTACATTGTGATTTGTGAAAGTCAGTGATACAGCCGTCCAGCTGCAGTCATCAAGTGGTCCTATTTGGAAAAGAAAGCGAGACAGATAATTATTGAGCCGGTAGTTTCTGCATGATTTGTGAGACAGTAGTAGTATCAGTGGAGACGAGAAGACGGGGAATCTTTTGAGAGGGGCACGGCACGGGGAAGGAAAGGTGAAACAGAGCTAATTAATTCATGGTGCAGCCTTTGCAACAGAATCATGAGGCCCAGTTGCCCAGAGGGAGAGATGGGGACAGCCGGGCAGGCAGGAGAGGAGGCAGGCAAGGAGCACAGGAAGATTTGGTTTGGGGTTGGCAATGATGCAAATGCGTGGTAGCACAGTACCAGTAGCAGTAGTTTACCGTCCCGTGCAGTTTGGTGGGGAGCTTTCTTGGGGTTGGGGCAGCTCTGAATTCTAATCCGTGCCTGTATCCAGCTTATGGTTTCTACGGTGCTACAGCCTGGAATTCATAACCTGTAGTACTCGTCGCAGCTAGCGTTGGCGACCGTATGGCGTCGCACAAATCTCATTCTACAGCTGCGCCAAAATTAGTTCTTTACCTACTGTCACAAAGTAAAGATACCCGTGTGACACTTCACTGATGTAGAAGTTCCGCGTTTTGCCCTTCAATCGATGGCGTGTTGTTCCGGCGAGTTGTACTGACGATGGGCACGGACAATGAGACGACAACTTTGTCGCTGTCGGATTTCGCATGACGGTTGCAGTGAGCTCACTGATGATACTAGTACGGTGTACTCCGTCCGTCCCTAAATAACTGTGGCTTCGCTTCCCGAGAAAAAAATGTCGTCAATTTTAATAAATAATAAATATCATCGATTAGTATCATAATTAGTATCATTGGAAAGATCTTTGGATCTAGTTTTTTAACAAAATTATTTAGAGATATAAATATTGCATGTATTTTCTACAAATCAAGTTAAACTTATGACACGTATCCCACGGTGACAATTATTTAGGGGCGGAGGGAGCAGTAGTAGTTCGGCCGTTGAATCAATCCCCTTCAAACAACTTTTCATCCAGTTTGGCTGGATACCCTTTTTTTCATATACAAAAAGCCTATGAGACCGAACCTAAGCTAGCGTGGCTAAAAATTAGTACTTTGCAGCGTTTCTCGACACAACGTCATGCGCATTTACTGTTGTATGTATCGAAATGAAGTCGCTTGATGAGAATGTACGTACTGTATATAGTATATCTAGTTTACCCTGTCATGTCTGCACAAGTGCTTGAATCCGAAGCAACCAACCTCTCGGATCTGCATCTGCCCGCGTCCCGGCTATGAATGATAGATAGGTGGCTGATTGAGTCCATTCATTCATGAACAGCACAAGCACTTCATTTAGTTTCCCCATCTCTTAATAATATAACTCGGATGACGTTGATGTCCCAACGAAAGCGAGTAAAGTGGAGACACTCCCTGTTGTCCAATTGTCCATCCATCCACATGCGTGCATATGTCTGCTACCCAAGCCCCAACTGGCCTCCATACCCTTCACTGATCTGAACGAACATGCGTCGTGTACGTGTGTACACTAATCACTAAATTGTGCCTACCCGTAAGCGATCGGTGAGTTTGATGCCATGCCAACATGGTGGCGTGCTCGATCTTGCGGCACGCTCTTCGTTTCAAATTATAAGTCATTTTGACTTTTTAATATAATAATATGTTTAAATATATAATAAAATGGATGGAAAAATTAAAACGACTTATGTACAAATGATTTTGATTTTTACGAGGAGGCAGTAAATACTGCGGCAGTATGATCCGCAGATGATTTTGAGTACTCACAACCAGACACCCCATGCAGCTGCCCGTTTGTAATGCAACGCCGTGCGTGCACATGTTATGGCTTTGTTTGGATTAGCTTTGGGTGCTGCGAAGCGGACAGAGGACGCCTTTGCTCTGCCTGAATAATCGCTCCAACTCGACGGAGGAGGAGCCGAGCCGAAGATGCGAAGAAGCATCACGGTGTCAGAGCAGCGCCGTGGCTCCCTCTCACAGCAGCTTTCTCCTGGCCTAGCGCGGCGGGACCCCATCTCGGAGACAGCTCACCGGTGACGGCGAGGCGAGGGCCACGGTCACGTGTTCCTGTTCCGTCCCGTTCCTGCCGCGAAACCTCAGGGTTCAGGCAGGCCCTTGCGCTGCATCGCCTCCATAGTCCATGCGAGGAGAGCATTTCCAGGTGCAGCGCGTTCGGCGTCGGGCATGGCAAGGGGCAGGGTGGTGGGCGCCCTCGTGCCCCCAGCTCCCACGGCCCCCGCTCGGCACGTTGCTTTGCTTTGCCCAAAAGGTGCCCGATCCCGATCGATCTCACCGTCTCACCCACCAACCGCCCCGGCCGTCCCCACGCGCCGCCGGTCGCCGCCGCCACGTGAGCTCGTCCGTCCGTCCGGATCGCGTCGCCGTAGGGCGTCGTAGGCCGGCCCACATGCGATTCGATCCGCCGAATTATTGAGGCGCCGCGGCCGCGCCATGGATAATAGCCCACAGTTCCACAGAGTTTCTTTGCAGCAATCGACGATAACGACGCCGCAGCGTGCGCATCGGCTGCTGCTGCTGCAGCTTTGCCAAATGCAGCGGCGGCCTGGCCCCATTTCCATCAGAGGAGTCGAAATGGCACAGAGAATCTTCGTGCCCTTCAATTCAACACCGTCCGTAGGATCGACTGTTGCTGTGTAGTGGGAGTACGCAAATAATAACCAGCAGACAGCCACACGGAGATAATAACCACCAGGCAGCTAGCTGCTGTGCAAGCAAAATTAACGAGTTGGCATTCAACAACTTTTCATTCGAAAAAAGAAAGGGCGGTCAGTTTATTGCAGGGTTTTTTACCCCTGCTTACCAAAGAGAGACCAAGAGCGGAGCTGCTCATGGAATATTCAGAGTCCACTCCTACATGGTTACCGCAGAAACAAGCAGGTCAACTATCTGACAGCTTAACAAACATCACAATGTTTGGCATCATGGGAAATAGTTTCCGGCCAACATGAATTGTCCATAATAAGCATCAATATTTCCACGGACATAGCTACTCTAAACAGGGCGGTATATTAAGTTCAATGTTCATAGATCGTAAGAAAATCCCTCAAACAAATGAATAAATCGTAAGAGAAAGTATCAATTTCATGCTAAATGCAGCGCTGTGGAACGATAAAACAGATACCCAGTTCACCGAAAGCGGGCAACTAAGCTAATGCAACTCTGCAAAATGATTGTGATTATTTACCCCTAACTTAAGTGGTAACGACAGAACGTTTGTACGATGAAACATCCGTTGGTTTGAGGAGCAAAGTAACGTGAAACCATATTATTGAATAAAAAGATAAACTGAGCATGCTTATAAATTGTAGTCAAATATAAGGCTGTTCCTCATATTTTCCACAGTAAGAATGTAATATAAAGTAGATGTGATGTACGTTTGTAGGTCTACAAGCACCTAAGTCCAGTGAGCTTCTGTTTGACTCAGAGTTCGTTATGAACTGTCCAATTTAAACAGTAAGCATGTTGTTTCATTGTTTTCGCAAACACAAAAGTGAATCAACAAGTGCAATGTGGAAAATTCTACTTATGTAACAGTGCGGTTAGAGTTATTATAATCACCTATCGCATAAATATAATACAACGAGACAACATACTGAATGGTGCCACAGTTAGAAAACCAAGCTCAATTATTAACAAAATAGTCACATGAACTGCAATAGCATGCTTTTGCAAGAAAAGTAAGGAAATGTAATAGCATGGGCTCATGGCTCTTGGTTAATGTACAAGGACCATCATCTGCAGTCAAATGAGGATCTCAATCTTGCTATAATACCATGAATAAGAAAAAAGATGATATAAAAGTAAAACCAGCAGAAGGTCAATCTTTTGTTGTGTGAAGACGCCTCTTGAATTCTAGTTATGCTAAGTTCGAGATTGTTGCATAATATTAGCTAGTGACTCACTTCAAATTTAAATATTCTAATATCAGACACAATGGTGGCTTCCCTAAAGAAAACAAGATCTGTAATTGTTCCAGTTGGGTAAAACTCAGTTGGGTAAAACTATTTAAGATATCTTATCTTGCATTTGAGTGAAACCCCATTTCAGGCGTTTTCCTTAAAAAAAATCACATGGGAGAACCTAATGTTCTCAAAGTTACGGAGAAAGGCAAAAGGAAATTACATCAACAGTTGAATGAAAGCCCATTTTGGGCGTTTTCCTTAAAAAAAAATCACACGGGAGAACCAAATGCTTTCAAAGTTACGGAGAAAGGCCAAAAGAAATCACATCATTCCGAATTCTTTCCACATACACTTCCATGTTTTGTCTCTGCGTCTCACTCAAAATTAACTCACACGTTTTAGGTCTAGGTACAATTCCACTACCTACCATCTCATCATAGAGTCGATAAGCCCAATCAGTTTCACCGACCCTGCAAAGACCATGGATCAGAAGGGTATATGTATCAAGATCTAATCCTAGACCATTCCTATCACGAAGCTCCGTCAACAAACGGTGAATGGCACCAGCTTGCCCTCTTCTACCAAACAACAGTCTAAGAAGTGGTTGATATGTCTGAAGGTCAGGTTTGCAGGATTGTGCTTCCATTTCTTTCAATACATCAAGAGCATCATCATCTCGCCCATACTGGCACAGAATTGATATCATGGTGTTATAAGTGGCCACATTACGGGGCACACCATTCCTTGGCATCTCCACACGAAATACTTGGTTAGCTTCAAACAAATGACCTGCTTTACCAAAAAGGTTGATCAGGGCATTGTAGAACAAGGTATCAGGCTTACAACCAGAGGACTTCATTCTATCCGAAACGCTCAGAGCTTCTTCAAACCTTTCACATTTTGTCAGTGAGGTCATGATCATCGTGTAAGTGATCACATTCGGTTGGCAGCCCTGAGCACCCATGGAATCAAGGACTTCATAGACCCTCCTGAAGTTACGCTGCTTACAGTAAGCCTCAAGAACAGCAGTGTATGTGATGACAGTAGGAGGGAACCCCCTGTTCTTCATCTCCTCTATCGTCCACAGTGCCTCATCAATCCTGCGCACACTGCACCAACCATGGACGAAGATGTTGAAAGTGTAAGCATCTGGTGCGATATGTGGGCTGAGCATGACAAAGACCTCGCGCGCCAATTCGACTTTCTTCTCCTTGCAGAGCGCATCCAGCAGCACATTCATGGTCTCCGTGTTCCTCTCCAGCTCCAAGTCCTCCAACTGATCAAACAACAGAATGGCATCCCTCCACCTCCTCGCAGCGGCAAGCCTCCTGATGCTCTTGGCGACAGTGTCCACAGTGACGAGCCCCCTGCAATGCATCTCAGACAGCAGATCCCACATCCGGTCGATCTGCCTCATCTTCCCGAGCAGGTCGACCATCCGGTTGCAGGCGTAGGGCGTGTGCGAGTAGCCGCCGCCCCGCGACTGCGCCCACAGGAAGAAACCCAGCGCGGATTTCCAGTCGTCCCCGCACCTGCGCAGCAGGCTGTCCGCGACGCCGCTCGTCAGCCGGACCTCGGAGCACTCCGCCGCGAGGGTCCGGACCAGGTCCTCGACGCTCCCCGTGCGCGCCCTGAGGAGCGAGCTCTTGATTTCTGCGGCCGCAGCCTCTTCATCCGCCTTGAGTGCGGCGCTGTTGGAAGGTGCGGCGGACGATGATGACGACGACGATCTGCGGTGGGAGAGGCGTAGCAGGGTCCTCCCGGCCTCGCAATAACGGCCCCGGCGCCGGAGGCCGCGCAGAAGCATCGGTAGACGATATCCGCGGCTTGTTGCTCCCGGCAGCAGTTGGTTCTAGAGAGACCTCAGGGTCAGCAGAGCTGAGCAGCCGTAGCGGCGGCGGAGGGATAGGAAAGTGCGCCGCCGCGGCGTTTGGGAGGTGATGACTGATGAGCGGCTGGACCGCTGCAGCGTCGAAGGGAATATGCGATCGCGGCCCATAGCTAATAGAGGCCCAATATGTTCCCTGCCGTTCTTGACACGAGGAGACCAGCCCACATCACTCCGCTTAATGGCCCGTTAGGGTCACTTTCTCCTACACTTCTAACTTCTCTGGCCGGAAAGGCTGTTTCAAATTTTATCAAACGATGTACTCCGTAACAACGTTTTCAGATCAATAAAACTTGTCGGAAGGCTGTTTCAAAAAAAAAAAAGGAAAACCTTCGCCGGCCGAATGCATAGCTTGCCGTGGCTACTGCATGTGCTGCATGTGATCCGGTGCAGTTGCCAGAGACGGCAACTTTTGCAGTATCACAATCCTGGTCGTCTATATCAAGTCGAAGGGCAAAGCACCTCATGCTCATCCTGTCCCATATTACGTCCTCGCCTTCTCTGCTCCTTTTGGAGGGGAAAGAACAAGCTTTGGTGCCATTTTTTGTTCGGAGCAAGAGGCGCGACGCGAGGGAGGGCCAGAGCGCTGCGTCACCATGGAGCCTTCGGGTCCGCCTCTGCCAAAGCATGCGCCGTTGTCCCAACGTCTCTTCCCGCGAAGCATGATGGCGCCGTCACCTCTGCTGCCCCTACGCGTGCTAGAGCTGCTGTCCTCCCGCACTCTCAATTCGGTTGCTCATGTTCTGAATGCATTATTTACAATTGCAGGTTGCTGCAATTTCTTTTTGGATTCCACAAATTGGTATGACATTTAGCAATTTCGATGAAGCTCGGAACTTTTGGGTTACACATGGTGGACGGATGGGTTTTGATGTTCGAAACTGTCACACAAATATGAGTACTCTTCACAAATTATAATTTCTAAATTATTTTGTTTGCAGGCTTTGTACGGCATGGCTTGTGCTGGGTGATACATGTGTTTGGACATAAAATACACTCAAGAGAGGACCTCTCTTCTCACAGGAAAAAAATGAATACACGGATGTGCCAGTGTACTAGAGTACACGAAAATAAACAAATGAGAGGAACCACAATTTATTCATATTAAAGGAAATACAAATAGAGGTTCCTCATGCAAATGCGCGCTCTCTAGCATGCTGGCAACAATTATGATGTGGCCTTCTGGTTCTCAGGGCTTCGAAAGGCTTCTAGTTAATTATACCTGCGAGTTAGACTCACAAAATACCTCCAATTAAGCTGTATTATGTCGTCGTTGTCGGTCTTTGCTTCACATTCTCCATGCATGTGGTGTTGTAGATGTAGATAGATGCCGTCGGCGTGAACCGGGCATTGTCGAAATACATGAGCCGGTACAGCACGGCTAGAAGATTAGCCATGACCGTCCATATCATTCGCCTTATCGGTGTCGAACGACGCGTAGTGATGGTAGTAATCATGCAGGGGACAGTATCGCTGAACCGTTTCGGACGTCCTCGGCACCATCTTCGTAGGAGCTTGATCGAGGTAGAAGTCGTTAAAAGTAGAAGAAGGCCTCGTCAGGCCATGAGTTGGCGTAACGCAATTGGCTGCCAGCTTCGCCTGCCCGCGTTGCTGATGTCGAGCCTGTCGGTGTAAACGGGGTCTGGTGTGGTGCAGCTGGAACATTAGACCGCCTGTCCATGTCGAAAGGAGCGTGTGTCGTTATTGTAGATGGAGTCGATGTCGAGCGGCATGCACACACGTTTCTTATTAGCAACAATTCAAGCGTCCACATATATACATGTACGTATGCATGCAGCTTGACAGTAACTAGGTTGGTAATAGCTAGCTATGTTTGGATGCACCAACTAAACTTTAGCTGGCTAAATTTAGCTGCTAGACATCTAAACAGTCCAGTTAAAAGAGTAGCTAAACTTTAACTGGGTTTAGCTACTTTTACCTAGCTAAAACTAGCTAAACTTTAACTGAGCCTATTAGTTGGAGCATCCAAACACCCCAGCTAAAGTTTAGCTAGAAGACTTTTAGCTAGCTAAAGTTTTACTTTAAAATTTTAGCTAGCTAAACTTTAGTTGGGTGTATTCCAAACAGGCCCTGGCTCATGCGGCGGAGACAGAGTATGGACAGAGCATGGACAAAGATGCTCGATCTCGATGCCTCCCGATGGCAGCTATAGGGATGTCGATGATAAACTTTGGTTGTGTTGTGTCGCTCTCGCTCCGCACGTCAATCTCTCAATGGCGCATGCATTCGCCTTGACGCGGCGGTGTTGTTGGTGTAGACATGTTGGTCGGAGTGTGTCGTCGGTGTAGTACTGTTACCGATGGCGTCAGGTTGTCTGTGTGTAGCCGTTGTCGATGGCGTCCGGACACCCGCTCATTAGCCCCCCTGTGCTGAAGTGAGGGCTCCTTTTATAGCCCAAGGGCTCGTGCCGTGGAGGCCTTGCGCGCTTCATGCGCCCCGCCGGTGTTTGTTAAGAGATCCAAAGAGGTGTTGGTTAAGGGATCCGAAGATTATTATGTATCTTCAACTGAAGGACGCGATAAGATTGAGAGCGACGATGCTTATCTAGCATCCAGTATATCCCTCGTGCTCATGAGCTCATCCATGTAGAAGTTTTGGATTACTTAGATAGGCTTGCGCCAGTCGTACTTTCTAAACCATTTAAAATATAAGAGAATTGTTGTAGTGTTTGTTTTTTTTTAAAAAAAACTTTGTGAACCCTAAAGCACCTTTTTAGAAAACTTTGTGAAACTAAAACAAAAACTAGTTAACTTGGCTAGGGGCCAATATAAAAAGAATCGCTAAAATAAAACTCATAAAAATTGTGGGATTTTTTTTTTTTTTTTGCTAAATTGTAGCATGGGGTAGGGGCTTAAGCCCCCTCGTTCCTTATCACACTTAGAATCCTGTTTATAAACCCATAAAGCCTAAAATATTAAAACCCATAAAGCCTAAAATATTAATGTTACTAAGTGGTCATTTATCTCTATATGCATCTAATAACAATTTGTGCCTAAAGTGGTCATCTGAGTGCTAAGACGGTTAGAAAGCAGATTTACTTTCACTTTCATAGGACAGTACATCTAACAATGATTTAGTTACGATTATTCCAATAATAAAAAATATTTGTGCTATTGACTTTGGATTTTATTAACCTAGAGGACCTCAGGGACCCCTTCTGGAGCACCCCTTAACTAAGCGGTTAATTTGGTATATATTATAAAATTTAAGATTTGTAAAAGTTGTTAGAGAATTTGGTATCATCCACTGAGTTTATTGTTCAATATATGTAGCTATTTAAACATGGAATAATTTTAAAAAGTCAACAAAATTATCCCTGTTAAGTTATGCCCATCCAATTTTATGCCTACAATAACGAGACCTTTGCATCTGATTCCAACACAACTACCATCATATGCATTCTCTACTTTTTAGCTTAAGTTTGAGCATGTTCAAGTAGGAATCCAGTAGGAATCCAATTGAAAGATATATGGTGGATATATGACCATGTGTAGGGTAGAGGCAAGGGGGTAGTGCCCCCACCCCTAATTTCTACCATAATTTTTTAGATGGCCAGGCTGGGTGCCTCAATCGTCGTGCAACTTGTGAACTTATGTCATTAGTTGATGATTAGACGAGTTGCCAAAACCTGTGCTCCTCAAAGCACATCACTGTAAACACATATGCTAGCCCGTTCCATATGACCATGTGAGGAGTTAGAGCGTAAACAAAAAATTAGACACAGTGTAGGTTATATATGTGTTTGAATTACACGCTTCTACGGTTGTTTAACTAAGAAATAAACATAACTCTATGTGCTACCATGTAGATCAGGTAAATTAATAATGTATCAAGCATGGAAAATATTCCCCTAACAAATTGTATTAATGACTATAGCAATTTACTTTAAATTATACTGTTATTCTACCACAAAAAATTGTATGTTATTATTTTACAAAAATTCTATGTTTGACTAAAACAATATCTCATATCAAACAAAATGTAAGCACTATATGTTTTTATAAAACAATATTACCATGTATAGTTCTTTAATATAGAAAATTCAATATCTTCAGTATCATAGTGCAGGCTAAAGTGCATGTTTATGACATTGTAATAACTAAGAGTGTAGCTTAGGATTTAGAATATTTTTTAACTAAAGAAAAATAGAAAATTTGAAAAAAAAATATAGTGAGCATTAGAGTTTCAACATAATATGTGAATAAAAAACACGAGAAGTAATAAGATCAAAGTTGAAAGCAGAAATACAGATTCATGATGTTATAAAAGGATTGGAACACAAGTTTATATAGCAGTTTAGGTTTCAAATAATACATATCATGCTAAAAAATATTATGAGACACGCTAGAAAAAAATATTATGACTAGATATTCTAACTAGAGGTCCCCCATAAGGTTCTACATTGGTCCTTATGAGACACGCTAGAAAAACAAAAGGATGAATCCTATAAATTCTCACCGAAATCAGAAAGATCTAGCCATTAGTTTGTTAACTATATACTCTAATCACAATGCATAGAGCCATCAAACCTATTTATTTTCTAAATTTTTTACCGACCTCTGTGATCATGAAATAACATAAAGTAATATATGAGTCAATAGCTAAATAATTAACCCATCTATGTCATTATAAAAAATAATTTAAAATAACTCTAGATTTGCGTATGATTACCCACCTGCAATTATTGTAGATTATCTATGTAACTCTTATGTGGATTGTAGAGACATCTAAGTAATCACCATATATAGTTGTCATAGGCAAAATAGTACTGGTGTCGGCCACCCTGGCCCCCATATACCCAAGCACGAAAAACTTTTTAATACCTATACAAAATTCATTTCTATAGCCAAAAAATTATTATTTCATCTTTTATGATAATATTGTGTTTTTTTTTATAAGTAAAAAAATATATATGTAAAAATATTGAAATGCTACCAAGACATATACTTGTCATATGTATTTACTATATATCTATGAGGTGTATCATATTTTTTTTTTAGTTCAAGGGCTCGATCACCTAGCCTTTTAATCTATATAAATAAAGAGACAAAACTTTTTCTCACCCATTTTTTGTCCAGTCCTTCACTAATTAAGAGCATCTCTAACAGTTTGGTATTTTTTATTTCCCAAATATATTGTTTGTCAAGTCCTAAAGTAATATGAGGAGAGAAAAAATCTCATCTCCAACAGTTTAGTATAATTCATTTCCCAAAATCCAAATGGTTTCCACATGCCTTGATGCATTGAAAAGATAAAAGAAAAATACTTTTATATCAAGGACGCTATATTTTCCACTAATTAATCAATCTTAGATCTAAAAACTTGTCTCTTTGACAAATTTGCAGGAACTCTGAAATTGAAACAAAATTATATTGTGCTCTTCCACTATCTCTTCTCACAGGGGATAGAGCGCAGATGCACGCCCTGACCTATATGCGCGCTCGGGAGGGATTTTTGTGAAGTTAGAAAATAGGGAAGGATGATGCCAAACTGTCGGAGAGGATTTTTTTTTTTCTTATTTTGTTAAAAAATTAAGAATGGAAAAAAAAATCAGATGGCAAACTGTTAGAGATACTCCATGGATGTGTGGAGTTTGACTCTAAACAATACTCTCGTGTCCTACATCAGAGAACGAGTCCTTAATCATTAATGAGATACCCATCAAATAGAGTGGACTCATGCTCCATCTGAAATCGACTCCACATACAAATCAAAAATCCTACACCTATAAATAGGTGATGCATCAATATTCTATCTTCTTTATTAAATAGCACCAAGGGTCTCCCAAGCAAACACGTTTTATCTCCAACCAAATTAGGCACGTGTGTTGCATCACTGATATATCTAATCGTTCTATTATAAAATTTCGAAGCTTCTAGAAAAGGAAACATATGTTTTTTAGGAACGTGATCACGTACGAGAAAATCTGCCTCTACGATTGCATATATACAAGTATTTCTGATCATTTCGGTCACCAGCCCTAGACATCTTATGTCCGACTCTCCTGCGATCGAACAGCCATGTTATCGCCGTGCTTTGACAATTCCACGATGATGACCATTGGCTCCTTCCTACTCGGAGGCCAACAAGCTGGGCAACGACAGGTATGTAATAAAGTCCGACCGTATCGATGTCGGCGGCCACTCCTGGCGCATCGTCTTGTACCCCTCCGGCAGGCTTATTTTGGCACCACCGCATCCATGTCCCTCTTCCGTATTCTGGGGCCCTTAAAATTATATTGGGGCCTCTCTTCAGTAATTATTCCTCTAAAGTTAGTTTCATCCACAGCAGCTCCCTAATCTTTGCACCAAAAAATAATCTAAGCCCACCACGTCATTAGTTAGTTGTATCATGAATATTTCTGTCCGCTTAAGGCTTACCCCTTGGAGTCCTGGAGGAGTGGAGGGTATGCTTGGCGGCGGATTGGGCCAGCGGCGTCTACACGTTGGTGGGCAGATGCCGCACCGAAGCATCAACTGACGGGGAAGCCGACGGATAAGGGCATCTGCGTGTTAACGGACAGGGGGCCGCCGCATCTAGGCGCCACCGTACACCACATGTGACATGCGCAATGCCCATGGAGAGAATCAGCAGCTCCTGCCGGCCTGATTTCCAAATTCCAATCGATTGATGAATGGATGGAAGAAGATAGGAGGCAACTTTGACGACAGTTATAGCTACAAAGCACGTCAAAAGCTCGGCAAAATGGCACGGACGATCGTGTGAGAAAGATTGGGGGTGTGTCTTCGTTTTGCAGATATGCGGGGCGCCGGCTTGTTTTTTCGAGCGAGTAAGTCTTAGAGCAAGGCTAATGATTTAGCCTGCTGCTGGCTGCAAGCCAATACCATGTCACATACAGATAGTTATATAGCCAATTTGTATTATGGTTTAGCTATTTGTCTAACTGTAACACATGTTATAAGTATTTAAATAATCATGTATGTACAAACAATCTAGCAGGCTTCTCGCTCGCTACAGGCTGAGAACAGGCGTTTTTTCTTGGGTCCTGTGTTGCAGCCCGGCGAGATGTTTAGCGCCTGCTGCTCATTCTCTCTCCTGACGTGGCCATATTTCCGATGATGTGGAACCTTTTCGTCGGCTCAAACAAGGTTACTATACTTGCTCTTAGGGGCAGTCTTGGGGAGCTGTTGGACCGATGATTTGCTGGTAACCACGCAATTTCAGTTGTGGGGATGCTATTAGTTTTCTCTTGGAGATGCTATCCAGTTATTACTTAGCATTCCTGGGTCCATTTTCGATCAATATTTGTTAGTTTTGTTTTCTCCCTTACAACATATGGACACATTTCCGTCGAGGTGTACGGTATTGTCCGGCGCCTTGATCGGTTCTGCCTTTGGTAACGGTGCAAACGTATATTCCCTCCGTCCCATGGAATCTGTCGTTAAAAAACCGTGCCCCTCTCACAAACACGCTTTTTTAGTGACAAACTCCATGGGACGGAGGGAGTAGTTCTGTAACAATGAAGCCTCACGTCACATCAGGTCGTTGCCTCTGGCACTAGCAGTGGTGAGTACGTTGAGCACTGGCGGTGTACAAATTTGTCAAGCAAAAGCAAAACCGCGCGCTACCTCGGTGCAGTTCTCTTGGGGTGCCGTTGCTCGTAACAACGGCGAATCCAGGTGTTGTGCCTAGCTGCTAATCCCCTAATGAAAAACTACGTGCTCGACCTGTGGCCTGTCCACGGTCCACCCACCTAGAACCTCGAGCAGGCTGCCCTCTCGCATCCATCCTCTCCTCTCCTCCTGCTGGCTTTCGCCGCATGCGTCCTCTCTCCTTGTTTCTGATTCAGACTTAGTCCAAAGAAAAAGAGAAAGGCAGAGCATGGTGGGAGGTGGGACCCAAGTGTGAATAAATAGGTAAATAACGAGGATGAGAATGATTATTATTTGATTAGAGGCGGGTATTATACCCTACCCTTACACAAACTATAAATGGATAACAGCATATTTTTACCCTTACCGTTTCGTGTAAGACTGTCTCCAATAGTAGATTCATTAGAGTGTCCAAACCTAAAATGAATCAGTGACACAATATCTAAAGGCTATTTTTTTCGAATCTTATTGTTGAAGAAGACTGAAAATGGGTATTGAACCCTTTGCCTGAAAACGACCCAAGTATCTCACTCAGGGCGTCTAGACGGCTGCCGTACCCGTCCGTCGTTCGATGCGACGGCATGGCCATGCCTTGCGGCTACCCGGCCGGATCGGAGGAGCAGTGTGGCGACTGGCGAGGGGATGGATGTCTTGTTGGGTACAGAAACAACTTCCCACAGCACGTCTATGATCTTTCAGAGCAGACAGAGTTGATCTCTCGAGAGCGTCTTGTAGCTACATGCATGCATGCTTGCACGGACGCGGCCACGTACCTGCAAAGGCGCCGGCCTGCCGGCTTCCGGTGCGTACCCGCCATTTATGTCGGACGACGTAGGGTGTGTTTCATTCATTGAGATTGAGGTATTGAGGTGTTCCTGCCCTGAGCTACGCACGAGTCAAAATCAAACATACCGACATATATACGTGCGCCGTCGACCGGATCAGAGGATGAGGTCCAAAAATAAGACAATTGGTGGGTTGGGTCGGGTTAGGTTTGATCTAGATCGCATAAGATCTGGCCAGATAATATGCAAGCGAAATTAATTATTTGGATGTCTTAGGACTCTTCGTAAAGTTTTTATGAAAAAGATCATTGGAACAAAACTCTTTTTTCAGCTCAGGTTATATAAAACGTACATGGAGTTTTCAAGATAAGGTTTCCTCATCAAATTATAATAAAAGGTCTGGATGGATTTATTTTGACACTACCAACATGTAAATTTCTCAATTTGGTGAAAGAATTAGGCGTATGAGCGATGTATTTGTCCATCCTAATAACTAGAAGATACCTCGCGGCGTTGCTACGGGCATAAGGCTGGATAACGAGCCGGCTCGGCTCGGCTCGGCTCGTTACGGCTCGTTAAGATAACGAGCTAGTTCGGCTTCGGCTCGTTATCTCAACGAGCTTGAAAGCTAGCTTCGGCTCGGCTCGTTAAAAGCTCGAGCTGGCTCGTTAAGCTCATGAGCCAGGTATAAAAATATACAAAAATATAATATTTGTATTTATCTAAAGCTTGAGAATAGTAATAATACTAAAATAACATATCCAATAATCTTAAATCGAACAAAAATTAATATGTGCTAGCATATTTACAAGTATAATAATATATTGTACAAATTAGATCCATCGTATGCATAAATATATAGCATATATACTTGTTTCGGCTAAGCTCGTTAGACTCATGAGCGAGCTCGCGAGCTAGCTTCGACTTCGGCTCGTTATCATAACGAGCTAAAACTTTGCTCGGCTTGGCTCGTTATCCTAATGAGCGAGCCGAGCCGAGCCGAAGCCGATCACGAGCCGAGCGAGCTAACGAACTTCGAGTTTTGCGTCCCAGCCTTATTAACGGGCATCGTAAAAAAGACTTAGAATGAATTAATTAGAGATGGTATGGATGCTTGGAATCAGATGTTAAAAATTAGTTGGGTGACGATGTGACTTAGTGAGAGATAGTGTTGATAGTCTATAAAGGTGAAGTGGATGGTTTGTATTTGAGATAGATTTATAGTATAAATTAGTTTTATAATAGCTATAGATATATAAATAGGCATATATATAATCTACTATGAGTTTCGAAATACATGTTCAAATAGCTATAAGTCACATGTATTTGAACATCTAAGTAGCAACGACGGTTTTGTTTCTTGCATGAGTTTACATTGATGTAGGAGGAATCGATGTGGATAATAATGGTTTGTGACTGTTTGTTTGGACTTTGGTGCACAATGCGTCATGTGCTATGTCGTTGGTGGATACTAACGAAGGGAGTCGAAGAGATGCCGCTGCATATGAGATTAAAACTAAGGAATACAGCTGGCCCACATTCAGTGGCTCCCTCCTCAGCGCAGAGACGGATGAACAACCAGTGACTCCCTCCTCAGCGCCATAACATAACGATGACGTCATCTCTGAGCTCTCAACCAATCAGGAGGCTGAGAAATAGGCTAGTGGAGGTTAGGATTATAGGCAACGACGTTCTGTTTCTTTGCATGAGTTTACATTGATGTGGGAGGAATCGATGTGGATAATAATGGTTTGTGACTGTTCGTTTGGACTTTGGTGCACAATGGGTCGTGTGCTGTGTCGTTGGTGGATACTGTAACATCCTAGGTTTTCTAAAAGCCAAAAATACGAACTTTCAAAAACTTTTTCTGCAAATGTGTGAAGCATGTACCTGCTAGGTTAAACGTCAGAAGATTCGCTAGTGAACCGTTGCATTCATATAGAATTGTTTATAGGAGTTTGTCTCGGTTCTTATGTCGGATTCGGGTTTGAGTTTCATTTGGAGTTGGAGAGCACAATCCGTAGCATAATCTCCTAAAATCTTAAATTTCCTCTTATCTCTATTTACTCCTCCCTCAAACCCATAGCAAGAATTCCTAAAGCTTCTTCGTTAATCCTCTTTGAATCCCTTTAGCCATAATGGAAAATCCATTTCTCACTAATAGAAGAAAGGAAATAGAAATGGAATAGAAGGAGATGAGGAAAATAGGAGAGCTTCCTTCTTCTTCTTGGACCCAACCCCCCAACCAGCCTGCCTCCTTTCCCTCTCGGCAGCCCAGGCCGAGGCCCATCCCACGCGTGCCACACCAGCAGCCCAGCTCGCCCTCCGTTTCCCCACCTGGGCCCTCGCCTTGCCCCTCCCCGACAGGCCCGTTAGCGGCCTAGACGGCCCAAGTGGCCGGCGGGCGCCCTGCGGAACCCTAGCGGGGAGGCGCGACATGCTCCCGGCCGCCGCCGCCGCGCCCTGGCGTGTCCGCCGCCTTGGCGCCCGCGCCCTTCCTCCGGCTTCCGTGCCGATGCACGCCGCCCCGTGGCGGGCGTCTGAACGCCGAGGATCACCGTCCAAGCTCAAGCCCCTAGCTCGCCCGGCACGTATAAAACTCCGCCGCGTCGCTCCCTCCTTCCTTTCCAAGCCCCGCCGCCGATTCTCCTCCTTCTTCCAAGAAGCCGCCCCTTGCTGCTCCCTTCTTCCTTCCGGCCCGCCCCTTTCTTCCACCTCTGCTCGCCCTCCCGTGTCGCCGACCCACCACCCCGCCCGATCACGAGCGAGAGGCTCCAGCGGTGCCCGCGCCCGCCG
This sequence comes from Chrysopogon serrulatus, assembly GCA_015844335.1. Taxonomy (NCBI): domain Eukaryota; kingdom Viridiplantae; phylum Streptophyta; class Magnoliopsida; order Poales; family Poaceae; genus Chrysopogon; species Chrysopogon serrulatus. The sequence goes on along the minus strand of JADLZL010003784.1, from coordinate 86,416 downwards.
CGTCGTGCTACTGCCTCGGCGTCGTCGCGTCTGCCTCGCCCGCGGCGTCGACCTCGCCCGCCCACGCCCCGGCAGACCAGCCCCTTGACGCTTCGGCCCATCACGTGTCCTCGGCAGCGCCCATTTCTTGCCTCAACGCCCGGCCGCCTTCCCTCCCGTCCCCGACGCCACGCTGGCGGCCCGCGGCATACGCCGCGTCGTCGCCCGTCCTCGCCGCGGCTCCTCCAAGCCAGCAGGGGCGCCTCCTCGCGGTGCTCCCTCCCCTGCGCCTTGACAGCTGTGCATCATCCTCACAGGCAGCGGCCACCACCACCGCCCACGCCCGGCCGTGCCCCGGCCGCTGCTCCACGATGCCCAACCTCACGCGCCGCGGCTCTTCTCCGCCGGTGAGCCACCGGCGCGTCAAAGGCGCCCCTTTTCTCCTTCCCGACGTCGTTCCTTGCCTAAGTCCGGCCTTCGCGCCGCTGTTCTACACCTCTGCAGGGAAGGTGACCACCCTCCGCCGCCTCCCAGCTCGTCCCGGCCGTGCCCGGCTTTCACCGGCCGGCCACAGCTAGCACCGGCCAGCCACAGCCAGCCGCTGCTGGCCAGCAGCAGGCTGCAGCCGGCCAGAAGTGGCCATAGCCGGCCAGAGCTGGCCGTGGGTGGCTACTGACGGGCTACAACCGGCCAGGCCAAGCCCGGTTGGCCGAGGGCCTCCCGCCACCTCCGGTGACACTCTGCGGAAACTCTGCCGGCCTCGCCTTCTCCTCGCCAAGGTCTAACCACCGAACCCCGCCGACGCCGTCCTCGACGTCGGCAAAGCTTCTGCTTTTCCATTCTTGATCTCAATGTTGCACTTTATATCTATATATCTATCTACCTATGCCTGTGCCGTGCCTTCGCGCCGGATTGTCTCGTGTGCTATGGATATGTGCCACTCTGAGTCGGTTATCTTGTGTTGTCGGTTCATGGTCGTGTTGATGGTGTGTGTGTGTCTGTGTCTGCGTGAACCGTGCCTTCGAGCCGGTCGGGGGATTGTACTTCGCTCGGATGTTTCGGTCGTGGGTTCGTCCCGCCATGACCGAGACGACGGCGGCGTAACTCGCTCCCTCATTTGGATGCTTGTGCGCTTTAGTTGACTCCGTGGAAGCATGATCGTATCGATCCTACTCGACCCTAGGACATGATTGCGGTGGATGCAAATCGGTGCGGGTGTTACCCACACCTGATGAGCCCCTATGACCTAGTCTAGTGGGAGACGAACTAGGAGGCGACTATCGTGGGACAATGGACGTCGACTTGCTAGGGTATAGCTTATGGTCATGAGTCATCTCGCCATGACCATCGCTCTACCTCTTTTCTTTTCTCTTCTTTTCCCTCCCTTTCCTTCTTGTGCTATTTTTCCCCTACCACCTCGTATGCTTGCACCACCTAGACCAGAGCATTCCTCGGCTCTTGTGATGACAACCGCATCCTATGAACTTGAGGAATAGCTTTTGCCGCCTTAGTTGCACGGAGGTTGTGGTGCCCTACGAGTTGGTGTGATTTGTGGAACCGTGCAAGACTTAGGTCTCTTCCTTCGACCACCGTCCATTACCATGACGGCTAGGTTGGGGAAGCATCGGACCATTCTACTCTTTTGCTCACTTCGATTCTCGCTAATCCAAAGAGGGTGTGCGGATCGAATCTCTCGTTCCACCACCTTCGATCGGTGACTATCGCCATGTCATGTGGACCGAAGTGCCGTGGAACCAGAGTCCTTTTCTCGCTTATCTGGGTTGTTAGTGTTCTTTATTTGCCACTGGTTCCATTCCATTGATTCTCGCCGATTGCAATGGCGAGTGGATCAAAGGAGGTGGACCTTATTTTTTCCCCTTGGTTCTTTTCGTGCTTGAGCCCTAGTATGTTTGTAACTATTGAGATCGTAGCATTCCTTGGGCTCTCACAAAGACAACCGCACCGTTGAGACCCCGGAGAATGCCTTAGTGCATATAGTGCACCTTGGTCGAGGTACCGCACAAGTGGTTTAGGCACTTGTGATCTCTCGTGCATCGCTCCCCCTCCGATGCCTCGCCTTTTCGCCATGGCATGTGCATTGGAAGGGGCGGACCACCGCTCCATCTCTTTTCTATTTTCTATTTTTCTCCGCTAGCCGTTCTATTTGATTTCGTCTTAGCCATGACGATTGGATCAAAGACCGGACTATCTCTTCTAGTTAGCAAAGCTATGGTCTATGTCTCGTTCTCGGACCGTGTGAGTCGACCCGATCGACCGAGGTCGTGGCATGGACATGCCCAGCTAACTCTCCTCTCTTCCCCTGTTGTGCTACTGTCTTCTCGGCTCCCGACGTTGTGGTGTCGTACGGGTCGAGAGGATCTGTAGCCGCTCCTCTGTTGTTCGTGTCCCAATCTCTTTTGCTACCGTCGGCTACCATGACGGGTAAGCTAAAGAGCCTCAGAACCAAGTCACAATTCCTCTGTCTCGTATTAATCGTTCTTACTCGAATCTTATGTAGTATTGTGACTTACGGGTTAGAGGCTACAAGGGCCAAACCCTGTTGTTCCTATTCCCCTTTTCCTCTCGCTTGTGATCCTCCGGTCCCCGCAAATTTCCATGACGTTCGGATTGGGAGGCCACAAGTCGTGGTGTTTGTTTAAGTTAAGTTAGGATCAAGACCTCTTCTCTTGGGGCCGTACAGGTTGACATAGTTGACCCGGGACGTACTGGCTATTTCGAGGCCTCGATCCGAGCTTATGCTTAACAAACAACCACTTCTGTTCGTTTGGAGCCCGAAGATTGGACACTCTCCGTGAGGGCTAAGTCTTTTAAAGTTTAATTGGAGTTACCTAGTTCCTTTCATATCTTATTTCCTTTTTGGGGAGTATTGGATTTTGGTTAGGGATTGATTGCTCTTTTGCCTTGTTTGTCGCTTTATCGAGGTAGTTGCATCGCGGTGACAATGGATAGACCGGAGATCCGCTGGAGGAGGAGATACGAGGAGCAACCAGATGTAGATGACTATGGAATGCTATAAACAGGTGCCACGTCCCACCCAACCTCGTAGAATCCTATTAGACATGCAATATATAGCTGCTAGTGCTTTACTTTATGCAAATAATTGTGATAGGATGCATGGTAGATTGCTTGATAAGCCATTACCTTGACGCAACCTTTCCCCCTGCACACCCGCTGCTAGGATAGACGCTCGCCTACTTCATGATACTTGCTACACACTTACTCTTTACTCATACATGTTTGTGTGTGGCTAAGGCACGTGGTGACGTAAATTGGATAACTGGGTTAACATGGAAGAGATCTTGGCGTGTGTCTTGGGTGTGTGTGGTGAGGGTTATGTCGACTGGGCAGGATCTACAACGAGTCAGGGGACAAGTCTTGCCGGTGGAGTGTGATCTGGGCACTCCCTATGTGAGAGAGTACCTGTGGCGGGTACATGTGATGTGAGAAGGCTCCGGGGAGGAGTGTCTTTGTGGGACGAATCCTCGGAACAGGAGGTGCCGTCGAGGCACGGGGCGTCGGGCCCCATGGTGAAGATGTCCTGTCTAGTCACCCCTAAGGACTGGTATGTCTTGAGAACCGGTTCATAGGACCCCTTCAGACACACACCACTCGTTCCTCGATGGACGGGAAACGACTTGACGGCTAGCCGGCCCCCCGCCATTACTACTAGGTTGATAGGTGATAGTGTAGGAAGGTACGGGTGCTGAGACCCACACCCTCCTGAGACAGCGTGGAACCCTTAGGGATCCGGTACCACGTCTCACAGTCTCAGCGTGCCGGTGGATCTCCGGGGTGCCCCTGCAGCTAAGTGGTAGGGTGGCATCGGGTCGGGGTTAGGGCGGCGGCTTGGTATCGGCCCTAGACGAGGCATCGTCGATGATGGTGATCTTGTGGTTCCAGGTGTACACGCTCTGCAGAGTTGATCGATCTATACGTATAGCCGTGTCCACGGTCATGGACATTCCTATGATTTACGCTTCACTTGACTAGTGAGAGGTGTCCTTCTCTTCTCTCCCTCTGGGTGTTGTTGGATTCCGGCTTAGGCCGTTGAGGCAAGGAGGAGCGAGAGTCTTCCTTGCCGACTAGAGAGTGAGAGTGTGGTGAGAAGTATGGATGTGGATGTGGATGTGGTTATGGATGGGATGATGGACGTGTGGTTGAGATGGGTTAAAACTTGATGAACTACATTATATTTATGTTATGAATCGGCATAGGAAAATTACAGCCAAATATAGGCCTTTTTCTCTACCCTTGCATTCCACTTACCACATAGCAAAGCAAAGCATAGGGTGGGAGCCGATTAGCCGCATAAAATCGTCTTGATAGAGTTGAGCAGGTGTGGTACCCGAGAAGGACTACGACGACAATGGAGCTAGAAGGATTAGGTGGCCTCGTTCCTACACTCAAGTTTGATTAAGGAGATCAAGTCTACGCCCGCTGATACTCTACCCCGACTCTGATGATCGTTCGTGAAGGAGGAGCCTTCACCCGCTATGGTGCTATGCCTACTCTGATGAAGACCTTCGTGTGTATAACGCTAGGATGTGTTGTACCTAGGTGTGTCTCCAAGTGATGTAAACCTTGTAACTTGTACCTTTGTACGATGTATGAACTGTGGTATCAACTGTAAATGATGTACTCTGTGGATTTCCCTTCGAGGAAATCGCGGGTCGTTTCAGATCCTAACGAAGGGAGTCGAAGAGATGCCGCTGCATTTGAGATTAAAACTAAGGAATATAGCTGGCCCACATTTAGTGGCTCCCTCCTCAGCGCAGAGACGGACGAACAACCAGTGACTCCCTCCTCAGCGCCAGAACATAACATGACGTCATTTCTGAGCTCTCAACCAATCAGAAGGCTGAGAAATAGGCTAGTGGGGATTAGGATTATAGAAGTTAGAGATAGACTAAAATTTGTCAACGAGGAGGATATATAGCGCTCGGCTCATCCACCTCTCGCCTCGATTCACTTTGGGTCGCCCTAGTGCTCGCTCGCTCAGTTTCCAATTTGCTCCCTCAGCTTATTCGGCTCGATGACAAAAGATTCTTGCCTAGATTAGTGCGCCAAACTCCTCTCTCATCACTATGGATATTAGACATGAGCAAATTGAGTCTAGTCTAGCCCGAACCTGACGAGTTTTGGTCCGCCCATAAACTTTAGTGGATAGGAATTGGGCATAGATCCCGCCGACAAAAAAAAAGTTCTTTGTCCGAGTCTAGCCTATTTTTTTAGCTATTTTATGTTGTAATATGTCTGAGCAACCTGTTTAGACTTGCCTGAAAAATTAGAGCCAACTTATCCAAAAGAATGGTCATGGGCGGGACATTTTTAACCTGGCCCGCAAAATTCTCATGTCTAATGGGCATTCTACAGCTTTCTTCCAACGCTGTTGCCTTCTCTCCAACATCTTGTGTTCGGTCATTATCTTTTGACGATGTCACCTCTCTTCTCACTTAGGACATTCTCAATGGTATATCTCCGACCTAGTTGACGTCTGGCGTAGAAAGAGAGAAAGACAAAAACAAAAAACATTTCCCGTTGATTCTTCCTTCTTGCCGCTGTGACGAAGGCAGATGGGATGGTGAAAATAAAAAATAAAATTACAAATGGGACCCATCATTTCTTTTTTAAAGAAAAAGGACCCACCATTTTTTGGAGAATACTAACTCATTGGGGATAAATTTGGTTGATATCTATTTGAACTGATGTGGATATCAATTAAATGAGTATATTATAAAAATATATTTTTACTAGGCTTGCTCTTAATGAAAATAAGGCACTAGGGTCTGTTTCGATAATGCAGTTATTTAGAAACTACGATATCACAAAACTATGATTTTATAAGCTAAAGAGACACAAAACCGTGGTTTAGAAAAAAGAGGTTATGAATAGAGTTTTTTAAAACTCTAAAAAGACCACAGTTTTAACAAAACCATAGTTTTAGAGACTACAAAATTTATTGCATCCAAACACCTAGTAGCTTTTAAAAACCAAAGTATTTTGTAAAATCATAATATTTCTCCAATACTTCAAAAAATACTTTGTATCCAAACAGGGTCTAAAATTGTTTCGTTGTTACTGTTAGCGCGAGCTATGGAGCCAGTGAATGCTGCACGTGGGTGCTCCTAGGTTGTTCTTTGCTCTGGCTGTCAATTAAACGGAACGAGCGCCACACAGAAAGGCCTACCTTGATTCAAGGTATTCAATTAAATATCCAAAATGTTTATATATAATATATACATATATCGAAAAAAATAAAATATTTAAAGAATTCGTCCCAAATATCTAATCTCGTGCTCCGATGGCAAGAATCCGACCTTCGAAGCCAGTCCCAATATATGAAGGCGCAGCGCAATGCCAAAATAACGCCGGGAGATCAATTAAAAAATAATAATAAAGCCGGAGATCCACCAAATCTAACCCCCGAGCTCTCGAGGGTGCCCAACTTATATGTTCACAATTTCACCTACAAGTTGTAAAATAAACTATGTAAATCTCGAGCATCGTGATCGATTAACTAGCAGTATCAACATCAATGGCGGACCCAGTATTGGTGCAAAGGGTATGCAACCAAAAATATATATATATCCTGCAACAATTAGTATAGGGGCGATGTAAGAATTTTAGTCACAATTTTTTTTCACAAAAAACCTTCTATCAAGCTATTTATCTCCCAGATTAGCCTAAATGTCCTAGTGCCATAATGCCATTGTGTGACCACACCTTCAAATCATTCCCAGATTCGCATATAACCATCGAAAGATCTTAGACCAACACGAAGGCAAGAATTTATGCTGCCATAAAGGTACCTTTTTTTCCACAAATAAATCACAAAAACCAATAAATCAACAACAAATATTAACAAGAGGCTACTTTAGGGTTTAAGATTTATTTCCCATTTATAACCATGGTAGCGTTTTCTTAGCAAAGAGTAGACATTAGAGGATGCAGCACCCTTCATATATAAAATATCTTTTTGGCTGCTCCCAACCATCTAATCTTATATTATGAGGTGGCACAAAATTTTGCCAGAGTGCCAAAGGGCAAATAAAATTTAAGAAACAGACCTTCGATTATGGCAAGCTCCACATCAGGAGCTAAGCGGTTAATGCCGGCAACAAAATAGCGAAGTGGACGAAGGAAGGAAACTATGAAGTCAAATGTCATGGCAAAGGTAGAGGTAAAAGAGTGCAAAATGCAAAACTGAAATATAATGACCGATTAATAGTTTACTTAACGACGACACAAAAGGCCTGACAAAATATTAGACATTCAGTGCTCAACCAACAACTAGGATACAATACACCCAATATAGTTTTTCAGACAATCTAAAAGAAAAAAAATCTTCTCCAGGGAAGAAACACCAACTCCTACTCCCTTATGCTTTCATCAGCTAATTCTTCTAGTTGGTGTTGTTCATGTGGCGGATCAGGTCGACCATTCGAGTGCTGAAAGGAAACAGGAAATAAGTCATGATTTCAAAATTAAAGTGCACAGGAGCCTAGTCAAAGCCAGATAAGGTAGAGGCAACTAACTTGTAACCCCACTCCTTGTCATACCAAGATACAAGCTTCACGAAGTTGCTATTCATGCAATGCCAGCCCTGTGATTAAGAGAGGCAATCACGAGAAAATATTGTAGCATTTGGGGGCTTAAGCCCCTCGCTCTAAGTTGCACTTAGAATCCTGTTCAAGAAATCCATAAAGCCCCATTTATTACCTAAGATATTAACATCACTGAAGTTGTTTGAACCAATGGAAAGAATAACCTAGTTATGATAATTCCAATAATAATTTGTGCCATGGACATTGGATGTTTAGAACCTAGAGGACCCCCTTCTGCACCAACCTCAACTAAGCAGTTAATTTGATATATTACAAGATTTAATATTTGTAGAAGCTGTTAGAGAATTTGTTGTCATCTCTTGAGTTAATTGTTCAATATATGTATCTATTTAAAACATCAACTGATTTACAAAGATTGATAAAATTATTTTGTTAAGTTATGCCTACAATCATAAGTCCTTTGAAGTTAATTCCAACCCAACTGCCATCACATGCATTGTCTTCTTTTTTGCTCAAATTTGAGAAAATTCAAGTAGGAATCCAATTAAGATGATATGGTGGATATGTGACATATATCTAGTGTGGAGGCAAGGGGGCAGTGCCCCCACCCCAAATTTCTACCACAATTTTTTAGGTGGCCCTAGCCTTGATGACTCAATCATCGGACAACTTGTGAACTCATGTGATTGGTCAATGATGACCGTGAAATCGAATACTTGCATGGTTTTGCATGTTGCGGCCATTTGACATGAAGAAGATGAACTAGCTAGTTGGCTTGCTGCACAACGAGAAGAGGATACGGAAGAAAAAGGAAGCTCTAGAACAACCAAAATCCCAGCGACAGCGAGTAAATTGTGTAGATAATCATGTGATAATAGTGTGCTAGATATAGAACCATATCCAGGCTTACATTGTCAAATTTAAACTTATCCTCCGGATAAACAATTATTAAAGAATACACTAAATATGGTTCATTCCAATGTCTTAAGGATGTACCACCCTCGTTGTGGTCCAGAGAGCCACCCACAGAGGTTGTAGTCATAGTGGTTCAAAATATTTTCCTTAGCTAGTATACTGAACAACACAAGATGCAGCTTTTTTGCTTTCCTTGTTTTCTATTTTCAAAGGAACCAGCAGGGAGAACAGTATCTATTGTGTTTATAGTGAAAGGTTTTAAGAACTGGAAGGAGGTTAAAGTGGGAATAATTGTGCCCTCAGTACTCACATGGGAGAGAGAGGTTCAACTCACCAATATTCTGTTAAATATTATGACAATTTGAAGAGTGTGGTTATACCATATTAAACCAGTGATAGAGAAGCAAACAAGTGAAGAGATTAGTGCAAATAGACTGCGGCTTAGAACGTCGATTGATGTCGTCCGATGGTTAGCATTCCAAACTTGCCCCTTTCTTGGACATATTGAATCTCTGCCAATTCAAAGAACCAAGGTAATTTTCTTGAAATGGTAAATCCACTAGCTTATAATGTGGTGGTTAAGGCTGTTGTATTAAGTAATGCTCTTCTATGTGCAGGGCTGCCGGCTCCACAAACTGACCAGTTGTTGAGCTATCCTTTTTTCTTTTTTTCTTTTTTTTTTTTTGCGACAAGTTGTTGAGCTATCTGTTTGGAGGAATTCATGTATGCCAAATGGTGCCAAAATTCCATCGGGGGTCTACTTTAGTGAACGTACTGCATATAAACTGACTAATCTAAACCGACATGTTGGGTATCTGTGAAGCCATCTCTCTAATCTATCAATTAATAGCCTCGATATGCACCACTAGTTGTAATTTGCCTCCAAACTCTGAACATGTTTGTTAGCGCTGTCGCAGCCAATTGAAATCAGGGTGTTAATGATTTGTGCAGCTAAAATACTCCCTTCATACTCATAAAATGTTTTGAATAAGGACACGGTCTTCAAAACCTAACTTTATTTATTATTTTTATTAAAATATATTAAAAAATTAAAAAAAATATTTTTTATAAAAGTGGGTTTTAAGGACTTTTTAAAACTAAATATTTTAAAAGTTATTGATAGTTTATGTTTCCAATGTTTGACCTAAATCTTGACCAAAATGTCAAGTTTTATAAGTATGGAGAGAGTAATCTGCTAGCACCATGGCTTCCTAATCGGCAAGTGCTGTATAGTTGTTAACGTTCATCTGTACCTCCAACTGTTGATGAGTTGCTGTGACCACTGACCCTGAGCTACTGCTAATACAACATGAGAGTGCTTCTCGACTGACGGATCATCTAATGAGGTACTGCTAGTGCTCCCCAAATTCTCACAGGCTGCACCGCTGGCTGCTAGCTTCAAATGCTCACAGGATATGCTGCGGCCCATCGTCTCTGAAAATTTATGCTACCGGTGTGATCCTGAACCCACTGAAGCTGTCATTACTCACCATCAGGGGTCAAATTAATTGCCTCTGCACTACTACTGCCAGAAGCTGTCATTACTCACCATCAGGGGTCAAATTAATTGCCTCTGCACTACTACTGCCACAATTTTCCAAGAACTGCATGCCCCACACCAGACCACCTAAAGAAACTCATGGGCCACATCGTCGGCATGCTGTTGCTGTCTCTCAGCAAGTGACATGGCACTCCTCTGTACTTTCGCACTGGTCTCTGATCACATTCATTAATCTAAAAAAAAAGGCGATTGCAGATTTGTTAAGGCTTCTCTTTTAGAGATGTTGTCCAGGCCCCTTTACTAATCACTGCTGTACTCTTTGACTGTGCTCCCGCTAATACTTGCATATATCTATTCTTCTTTTCTACGTATATACTGCCTCATAAGAGCAACTCCAGCCCAACATGCAAATTGAGCCCTTAGTTTTTCTATTTGCATGGTGACCTAAAAAAAATAGGGATCTAAATTTGCTTCCAACTCCAGCTCAAGACCCTATTGTTAGGGGAGGGATAGGGTCCTCCTGTTTTTACGGACTTAAAACTATAGGGGCCTATTTAGGAGGTCCATTGGAGTTGCTCTAACTCTTGCTTGCCATGGAAATGAGGCCCTCCTTCTTTTTTTTTTTTTTTTGAACCTACTGCACGCTGATCTTGCACTGCCAATATACATGGAGAACACTATACGGTTGCCTTCTCTCCGCACTTGCAACCTCTTAGCTCTGCCACAAACTAGGAGTCAGCAACCTCCCATTAGAGGCTCTCTAGTCTACAGAAAGAGTTGTTTCCCATTAGAGGACACCTTTTACCAGAAAAGCTCCCTGTGCAATGTAGCCACGAAATCCTTTCGTCTGTTGAATGCAATGTAGCCACAAAATCTCGGCTACTCCACACGAAATAAGGTTGAAAACTATCTAATCCAGAACTCAAAATTAGTAAGTGGCACAAAATTTTGGCACCTGTGCCAACGAGCCACGGCAGAAGACAATGGTTAACGCCGTCAACCGTAGCCGTAGCTAATGAACGAAGAGGACGTGGAGAGGAACTATGAAGTAAAATGTCACGGCGAAGTCACGAAAGCACATGAAAAAGAGTGCACAATGCAAAACTGAAATATAATGATTGATTAAAAGTTTAACGACGGTAGATATAGACCTGACAAAATATGAGCCATTCAATGCTCAACCAACCTCTACGATACAAAATACACCCGATATAGTTCCAGACAATCCGATAGATAGAAAATTTTTATTCTCGAAAGCACTTCTCCGGGGAAGAAACAAACTCTCCCTTGTATCACCAGACCTTCAGTCAGTTCATCTAGTTGGTGCTGCTCATGTGGCGGATCAGGTCAACCACGCGGGTGCTGAAAAAGAAACAGAAAATAAGTCAGGACCTAGAAATTGAAGTGTGGAAGAGTCAAAGTCGGATATATCGGTAGAGGCAACAAACCTGTATCCCCACTCGTTGTCGTACCAGGACACAAGCTTCACGAAGTTGCCGTTCAAGGCAATGCCAGCCTTAGCATCAAAGATGCTAGACCTGTGATTGAGACAATCACGAGAAAACATTATCGGTAATCTGAGGTTCCTAGCAATTTACTACTGATCAGAAATTGGTAATGATTAGATATTAGTAGTAGGGACACACCTGCTGTCACCCTGGAAATCGGTGGAAACAAGGTCCTCCTCAACATAACCCAGAATGCCCTTGAGGCTACCCTCTGCCTCGGCCCTGTGAAGATGTTGGTAAGAATCAGTGAGTATGACCATCTAAAACAATACAACGGAAAAACAACTCCACAATGCCAGAGAGCTAACTCACTTGATTGCAGCCTTGATCTCATCATAGGTAGCAGACTTCTCAAGCCTGACAGTCAGATCAACAACAGAAACATCCACGGTTGGGACACGGAAAGCCATTCCAGTCAACTTTCCATTAAGGACAGGAAGAACTTTGCCAACAGCCTGCAGGACATCAAGTAGTTGTAACAAACTAAAAGACACAAAAAACAGAAAACAAGTGATTGGAACAAAATGTTCACATTTTTCTTTCATGCGATGCATTAAGGCATTTCATAATTACATGTTGTAAAGTGCACTAGGAAAAGGAAGGTTCAATTTCTAACCTTAGCAGCTCCAGTGCTGCTGGGAATGATGTTGAAACTAGCAGCCCTTCCACCCCTCCAGTCCTTGGCCGAGGGCCCATCAACAGTCTTCTGGGTAGCTGCAAGGATCCACATTTGGCACATTAAAGATAACAAACAGATTGCTAAACAAATTTTCCATCTAACCCATTATCGCAAAGCTTACCAGTGATAGCATGAACAGTGGTCATCAGACCCTCAACAATACCGAACTTGTCATTGATGACCTGCAGCAAAAATAAATGACCAATTTTAGATAATATAGGATCCCTAAGAGCAATTTATGTCAGCAGTAAAACAACATAAGCACCTTAGCAAGAGGAGCAAGGCAGTTGGTTGTGCAGCTAGCATTGGATACAATGTTAATGTCAGACTTGTACTCCTTCTCGTTGACACCAACAACGAACATGGGAGCATCTTTGCTAGGAGCAGAAATGACAACCTTCTTGGCACCACCCTGTAAAAGCAACAGGAAAACCATTAGATGCTTCGAACACTAGAACTAATAATGTATATACCCAGGAATTACATAATAGATAGAAGATTGTACCTTCAAGTGAGCTGCAGCCTTCTCCTGGTCAGTGAAAACACCAGTAGACTCGACAACATAGTCAGCACCAACTGAACCCCACGGGATCTCCTCAGGGTTCCTGAAAATCAGGTCATTACTCATTAGTCATTGGCCCCACAATGCTTTAATTGTTTATATGAAACATATTAGGGAAGGAATGGTAACAAACCTGCAGCCAAACACAGCAACCTCCTTCTCACCAAAGAGAAGGGTCTTGGGGTCCTTAACCTTGACCTCATGGTGCTTCCACTGTCCATGGACAGTGTCATACTTGAACATGTAGGTCTGCAAGAGCAAAGTCAAACACATAATTATATAACAGAAGGAGACCCAGTTGGTGTAACTATAGGTTACAGAATAACCAAATTGGTGTAATTTGACTAATCAACTTGCTGAATGCAAGAATAGGATAGGATTCAGAGAATTAAAATTCTGTAGGAAATACAGATTCGAATACTTCAAACACTATTGCATCAACAGCAATGACATAGAATGTAATCTAGATCATAATATTTGAATGAACCTTAACATAGGATTCCCTTAGAAAAAACAGATGGCCTATATATAAATAATCCAAAGCACATGACAGTAAGAGAAAGGCACAGATATTCATACATGCATCCACAGATCAACAACCTAAATATAACTTTGTCAAAAAAAAAAAAACAACCTAAATATAACCACTTAAATATAAATTACAATCATGTCAATGTGCTTATGACAGAGTGGGTAACACCAGTCCACAAAAAATGGCATCTAGCACATCAGATCTAGGCATCCCCATTTACTAATTATCCCGTTCTCATATAATGCAGCTGTTCCACATCGAACAAGGACAAAATACAGATCTACTACCATCGAACAAGCAGGTTCAGCCAATCATTAGTACACTCGCTAATCAGTAGCAGATCAAGGGATATGCGATCCGAGGGACCTACACCATGTAACCGGACACTCTCTAAGTACCAGATCAAGCGATAAGCGACACCAGGGGCTATTATACCATGTAATCGGTGGTGATGAAGGGGTCGTTCACGGCGACGAGCTCGACGTCGTCGCTCTGCAGGGCCACCCTGGCCACCAGCCTTCCGATCCTGCCGAACCCTGTGTACCAACAAAAAACCCGATTAAAAACCACAAGACCGGCGTAACTCAAACACATCGTAACTCAGATCGGAGGCTGCGAACTCACCATTGATCCCGATCTTGATCTTCGCTGCACATACAGAGCAACCAAACCAACAAAAAATCAGCAAAAATATCACCACCAACGAAGGGCCAAGATCCAAAAACGCAACCAGATTGCAGGAACGGCGGCATTACCCATGAGGACGAGGCTGCGGGACGGAGGAAACGAGGAGGACGGATGGATTTCAAACGAGATCGAGATTGGGGTTCACGAGTGCGATGCGGCCAATGGGATCGGGGGTGCCATATATAAAGGGCACTGGGGGCCCTGGCTGGGTTAGGCCAGGCGGCTGCGGCCGCGGCTGGCTGGGCCCACCCGGCGCCGCGGAACCAGGTTTGGTAAAAATGGTGGGGCGGAGACGTGGGGACGTGTGGGTGACAAGTGGGGCCCGGAGGAGAGACGCGACCGGGGCGGCCGATGGTTTCGAGAAGCTTCCATGGGTAGGCACGCTGGACCTTGGAAACCCTGGACCGTTGCTGGGTTCGGGACTTCAGGCCCACCGGAAGTGGAAGAGAAGTCCTGGCGGGTCTGCGCTTCATTTCTTGGACAAGAAGAAGAAACCATCTGCCGAGTTGGTTTTCGGCGGCCGTCGGATTTCAAAAGATTCTGTGGACGTTGGGGGCTTTTGGGGTGCCTGATTTTGTGCCTGACACGGCTCCAACGTCCAAATCACTAGCCGCGCCCACATGTATTGGTCAGATAGAGAGAGAATTATCACACTAGCGAGGTCTCGAACGCTGCTTTCTCACTTCTTCCAAGACGTCTAATCTCTCTTTGCTTGGCTAGTTTCGGCTTGACTTTCGAAGTTTTTTTCTATTTTTTTGTCATATCTTGCACCACATTATCGTCAGATGATTTGGCTATACCGTTGTAGATGCTCTTAGGATTGGATTATACTTATGCAATCCCTACATTCACAAAAGAATATAATTATAGGTTACGTACAGGATAAACTAATTTAACTTTGATTGAATCTATAACAAACAGTATCAATAATTTTTGTCTTCAACTAGATTACTAGAAAGTACATTTCATGATCAATTTAATGGTACTTATTTTATATCACAAATACTAAGTTATTTTTATATAATTTTGATCAAACTTCAAATCGCCCGACTTCTAAAAAAACAAAAATTACATACTTGTGTGGACGAAGGGGGCACAATCCATGAATACAGTCAAGCCTGCTCGGCTCAGTATGACTCGGTAAGTCGGTAGCCAGTTGATAAAACAAACCTTGTGAAGAATAAAATGAATAAATTGCAAAATAGTTAAATCAAAACCATGCAGAGTAAGAGTATCAAGTCTTTTTAAACTCACTTTCTAAGCCCTCTTTGGAACAAAGGATTTTTTCCATTCCTACATTTTTCCTGTGAAAAATGAATTAACTTCTGGGAAGTTCGTACATTTCTTGTGAAATTCCTACATCCAAAGGGTACTTAAATCATTAATTAGAGAATCATTTGCTTAAAATTATTTTATATATATATAGGGAAATTCTTTTCTACTCCTAGAGAGTAGCTACTCCCATATTAATATCTCTAGATTTAAGGTGTATATGACCGAACGAAGTATATGTACACGGTATATATAATCATACTAGACTGTTTATGGTAATATATATGTCAAGTATGCATGCATACATAGAGTATGTGGTTATACTTATTTTATATACTATAGTTAGTGGTATTTTCGTAATATATTAAAAAAGTATAGGTTCCTTTGAATTTTTTTCGCATAGAAAGCTTTGAAGTATCTTAGTATGAGTATATAAATATATTCAAAATGATAAACAAGTATGAACATATACGCAATATGGATTTTTAAAGATGGGAGTAATTACTCCCTGGAGTATAAAAAACTCACCCTATCTATCTATCTATCTATCTATCTATCTATATATATATATATATATATATATATATATATATATATATATATATATATATATATATATATATATATATAGAGCTAAATACACCACAGGTCCATTAACAATTTGCTCTGTGTCATCTGGGTCCGTTACCTCTGAAAATGCATATTTAGGTCTCTAAACTATTGTTTTGGTGCACCAATGGTCCAAAATGGTACAGAAGCAGGTTTGGATCCTACATGGCTGTCCACGTTGGATGCTTGACCGCAGTTGACCGTCATGGGGCTCTCCTTCCTCTTTGCCTTCGTCTTCTAGGGTCGAGCTCTCCGTCAGAGGGTTGGTTCGGATTGTTGTCTCAGTTTCTTTGGTTCTTCGGCCGACAAGGTTCTCCTAAGCAGCGGCCATGGTGTGGTGGGCAAGTGCTTCCAGCCATATTACACAGACATACTGCGGAAAAAAGATCGTCAGGGGCAGCTCCATGGAAGTGCTTGACATCGCGTCGTGGGTTGCCAGCTTAATGTTCCCATCGCACAACGCGATGGTGTCGTGTTCTGGTCCCATTGGCCACAAGCTCGTCTTGCTCGGCTCCGACGATGCCGCCTTCAATGGTGATTCCGACGAGGAGTAGGTGGCGATGCAGGAGGGGGCCCGGGGGGATCTAATCAACGACGACAACCCCTGTGCCGCCTCCCCACACGGATGTAGGAACCAAGGGATGCAAACCGTGTCTTCGGAATGTCGTGCTAATCACCTTCTTGATCAACAATGAATATCCAAGGTGATGATCCAATCAATCAATATGAAATCCAAATATGATCTCGATGGATCAATCCCAAATGAACACCAGATTTTTACTGAGGTTCACGTGCTTGCCAACACGCTACTCCTCGTTGTGACGACACACTCACTTGGGATTCGGCGGTTAATTGGCACCACACCAAGCCACCAGTGGGCACCGCAAGAATCACCACAAGATGAGGGCAATACAAGTCACGAGCATTCCACTAGAGTACCTTTTACGATCTCCTATGGGGACAAGGTCAAGAACCACTCACAATCACCTCCGAAGTGGCCAAGAACAATCTCTAAGCTTGCTCAACTCTGGCTCGCTGCTCCAACCGTCTAGGTGGTGGCAACCACTAAGAGTAATAAGCTCAATCACAGCAAGAACGCTCACTAGTGCCACTAGATGCTCAATCACAAGGCAAATGCACTAGAACCTCTCCCGATCACTCTCTAGATCAATCAAGAGGCATGCAAAGTGAGGGAGTTAGTTTGCTTAGCTCTAAGGGATGTCAAGTGTGTCAAAGTACCAAGAGATACTCTCCTAAGCCGGCCAAACCACTTATATAGACACCACAAGATCACATAGCCGTTGCCCCCAAAACACACTGTCTGCGCACTGACCGGGCGCAGGTTAAGTGACGACCGGATGCATCCGGTCCCAGCGTCCGGTCCCTCTACCGCAGCCACGTGTCTAGCTCATTTGAATATAGCCGTTACGCACCAACGGTTCATCACACTCGCGCCTTGCAGCACACGACCGGACGCATCCACCAGACGACCGAACGCTCGCACAGTCCAGAGAGCTCCAGAACGGCGAAAACTCGACCAGACGCGTCCTACACCCTTGACCGGACGCGCCCAGCGTCTGGTGCTCACACTGCTCCGCTCGCCTGAGTCAGCTCGCCCGACCGGACTTGGCACCGAAGCGTCCGGTCGCCAGTGTCCGGTCGACCCTGAAAAAGCCCCGAACGCCACCACTTGACTGGACGCGTCCGGTCGCTACCGAGACAGCGTCCGGTCAACTCCAGATGACCTCTTTTCTTCTGAAAACCTCTGAGTTACACCCAAACCCCTTCAACTCCTGCCCTCATGTGCCAATACAAAAGTGTCTCTCCACTTATGTACATGTGTTAGCATTTTCAAATGATTTTTGCAAGAGATAGTTAGCACACTAGGTCTCTAATGCATATGCAAAGTCATTGCTCACCTAGTGGCGCTTAGATAACCGACATTGCGTGACATCACCCCTCTTAATAGTACGGTTATCAATCCTAAACCCGGCCGTCAACTTCTCTACTCGCCTACGGCCGGCGAAATGGAAATGCCTTATCATATACCTTTGTCTCTAGCTTTCCATTTCGCTCCTCATCTTTCTTCATCTCTAAGGGTGGCACTTGATCATCTTTGGTCTCCACTATCACCTAGATCTCCATTGCACCACTTGGCTTGGACCTTCCCTTTCTCTAATGCTGCATACTTAGTAAAAGGGTTAGTCCTAGGTTTCATCAATTAGCCAAAACCAAACTAGGGCTTTTATGGGTCCCAGGCGGCTCGACATGCGATCAATGGACTTGATGGTCAACTGCAGTCAGCATCCAACGTGGACAGCCATGTAGGATCCAAACCTCGCTTCGAACCATTTTGGACCATTGGTGCACCAAAACAATAGTTTAGGGACCCAAATCGCATTTTCGTGAGGTAGCGGACCCGGATGACACTGAGCAAATAGTTAATGGACCTGTGGTGCATTTAGCTCATATATATATATATATATATATATATATATATATATATATTAATTATAGCTTCTCTATATCTCATGCATACTCTAGAGAGTTCTTTCTCTCCAAGCTAAAATAAAGAATGTATATATTTAAAAATATAAAAGGAAGTTGAGAGTGCTTTCTTTAAAAATATAAATGGGGTGTTTCGTTTGCAGAGAGCAAATATTAATTGTTGAAATACACATATATTCACACTTGGCTCTTTCACAGATGCTACACAAGAGCCGAAGTCGAGCTAGAGCCATGCCAAATAACAGGACCTCCTCTGGCTCTTTCACAGATGCTACCAGGAACTGAAGTCGGAGCTAGAGCCATGCCAAATAACAGGACCTCCTCTGGCTCTTTCACAGTACGCAGGAGCCGACATCGGAGCTAGAGTCGTGTCAAATAACCGACCTTAGGTGATTATACTCCGTTACTCTAAATGTGTGGAGCAAGCAATTCTAGTTTTATCCTTAGTTAAATTTATTGTGCTCACACTATCAAAGTAATATAATAATCTTAAGTGTTTTAATCTCCACGCTACCGATTTTTCCTTCTTTTGCCGAAAGTGCCTCGGGCACTTTAAGAAAGCCTATATTACACTGGCAAAGGCTTTGCCGAGTGTTGCACTCCGGCAAAGAATCCGGCTCGGCAAAGAGGTCTTTGCCGAGTGTTTTTTTTCGCACTCGGCAAAGGCTTTGCCGAGTGCCCGACACTCGCAAAAAGATCAAAATGAAAAACCCTAAAATAATAGCAAAAAAAAAATTTTTAATCTGGGAGGGCCCCACCGACCAAAGACCCATTCTTCTCTATCTAGTAGGATTTTTGTAGCATTTTTCGAGACTTTGTGTCGAGTGGGATTCGAACTCACGACCTCTCCCTCGCTGTAACCTCCCTACCACCACTACACTACACACTCACTTGTGTTTATACTCTATTTGGATTCCCTAAATATTATACAAAAATCGAGTGAAAATTGCTTATTTGAGGCTCTAAACGAATTCAAATAAAAAACTTGTCAACTACAAAGTTTTATAACTTTTCGAGATCTACAATTTTTATTTAAGAAGTTTCTCCATCCGAGGTTGTTTATAAAATTTGAATTTTAAATTTGAGTGGATTCGCATACAGTTTCGCGAGAAGATAAATTCAAATGAAAAAGTTGTCAACTACAAAGTTTCATAACTTTTCGAGATCTATAACTTTCATTTTCAGTGTTTCCCCATCCGAGATACTTTAAAAAATTCAAATTTCAAATTTGAGAAATGTGATCTGTATTTTTTTGTTAACAAAATTAATTCAAATTAAAAGTATTCAACTACAAAGTTGTATGATTTCACAACACCTACATCTTTTATTTAGGTTATTTGATCATTTGACATAGTGGTAAGAACATTGTTCACAAATCTTATATATCTCCTCTTGTAGTTTCGTAAACTACGAGAGAGATGTAAGATTTGTGAATAGATTTAATTTTACTTTGTCAAATTAAGAAATGGTCAAAATAAAAATTGTAGATCTTGAAAAGTTATACAACTTTGTAGTTAAAATTTTTTTCATTTAAATTAATTTATCTGCTCCAAAATATACTCAAAAATATATCTTTGCCGAAAGTGTAAAATAAAAACACTCGGCAAAAGACCTTTTTGCCGAGTGCTAAAAAAAACAACACTCGGCAAAGAGGCCTCTTTGCCGAAAGTGCTTTTTTTGCCGAGTTTTTTTTTCTTTAGCTCGGTAAAGAACTCTTTGCCGAGTGCCCGAAAAAACACTCGGCAAAGAAATTAACACTCGCAAAAAGAGCCGGATTCTGTAGTGTGGCCACCAACACTAGATTTTCCCACCAATCAACGAAAATCATGTACCTAGACCATATCCTCACTTGGCATCTTTATCATTTTGCTGTCTTCGTTGTTTCTGGTGAGGACTCCTTCGGGTTAGGCTCAGGTTTTACGGAATAAGATTTTTATTGATCGGGTACAACTTGAACACATAGAACCCACACACTTCTACACGCGTCTTGTAGCACACACACACTAAAACCATAGAACGAAACTCTCATTTTTAATAAAGAGATTTATTTCATTTTACGTGACATGGCAATAGTGAAAACAACACTATAAAACTTCCCATTGATTGGTCTAATAAAGTATAAATTAAACTATATACATACACGTGTTGATAGGACAAAAGCAAATGCTTGTACCTATAAACTATATACTTTAATGTATTACACACACCTATATAACACACTTTTGTTGTAATAATACCATCATAAGTTAGAGTTATATTTTTTTTCTAGAACGATTTAGGATTGCATTCTTTGCAAAGGGAGGGAGTACTCCTAGCTAATCCACTAGACGTGACGCCATGAGCCGTTGGGCCAAGTGTGGCCGGTGCCCGATTCGATTATCCTTCCACGCGCTCGCGGACGGCCAGGCCAGGCTCTCTCCGCTCGCTCGCTTCGTTCTACCCAGTAATCCAGCCCGCTCGCTACCGGCGTGAAGCCGTGACACCTGAAACTTCCTGGCAACTTCCATGCGCCCGATGACGGGGAGGGAGACGCCCACGTCGGGGGCCTAGCTGCGTTCACAATCGCGTGCCGCGCGCGCCCGCCCGCCCAGTCAGTGGCCGTAGCGGGGAGAAAGAGATTGTTTCTCGATGCCGACGCGTCGTGGCCGTGGCGGAAGTTGCGTTGTTGCGTGCAGGGCAAGCAGCAGCAATGGCATCGGCCGGCGCTGCTGTCCGCGGTCCGCCCGTCGGGCTGCCTCTGCGCGGAGGTAGTCGGGCGGCAGACGAACGGCGCGACGGTGACCAGTGCTGCATAAACAATGGGGGAACAATTATTATGTTAGACTACAAAACCTACATAATAAAAAAGCAAGAAACTACTACCACTAGTCTCTAGTAAAAACAATCGCTGGTTCGTCATAGAGCTCACGTACGTAAAAGCGTGCATGGCAGCATGGGCAATATGCGGATCACGATTAGAATTACGATTTAAATTTTAATTAATATTCTTCTAAATTTTAGAGCTCGAATCAATAAGAATATCGATAAAATAAATAGTTTATGTGAACTGAATCAACCTCGGTCCTATACGCAATGTGATTTATTAAAGATAAGAGTAACTACTCGGGAGTAACTATTCCCAATCCCGGAATAGATATACTCTTCTGGGAGTAACTATTCTAAGTTCTAGGAGTAGTTACTCACGCCTTTAATAAACCATATTGTATATGTGTGCATACTAATTTATCAGTTTAAGTATGCTTATATACTCAATTTAAGATACTTCGAATCTTACTACGCGAAAAGTTTTTAAAAGAGCCCATACTTTTAATAAATTACTAAAATGCCACTATAATAGTATATAAAATAAATATAACTATATAGTCCATGTATACTTACCTACTTAACATAAATACTACCCTAGATGTTCTAGTATGGTCATATATTTTATCTATATATACTGTCAGGCCATATACAATACATGTGAGAGTAACTACTCCCTAGAAGTAGAAAATAATTTCCTATAAACTAGTAGAAGCTCCAGCCGAAACTGTATGCAGCTGGTTGGACCGAACCAGCAGGCCAGCCAGTAGTCAGATTTGGACAGACCAGATGCATCCGGTCCACATATATTAGTTTTTTTATATAGGGAAATTATTCCATACTTGTAAGGAGTAGCTACTCTCTACTCCTTACTGGTCACGGGATGACAGCACACCCGCTAGGAATATACGGTATACATGGCCATATTTAATTGATTGAATTATTTATTTTATATACGGTATTATCCACCCTGCCGCCGGTCAGCCATTAGGAGATCCGAAATTAGCGGCATCCACCGCTTGTATTTCCCCCTTCCGCATGCATTCGAAATTACACTACTACGTAACAGCCTTTGGTCGATGCACAAATTCGGCTTTAGACTCGATATTTTTTTAAGCGCCCGGACTAAAGATCTTTAGTCCCGGTTGGTAATAACAACCGACTAAAGGTCGATTTTTTTAGTCCCGGTTGGTGTTACCAACTCGACTAAAGGTCTCAACTTTTAGTCCCGGTTGGTAACACCAACCGACTAAAAATCCGATTTTAGTCCCGGTTGGTGTTACCAACCGACTAAATGTCCTCCACGGATCAATTTAAAAGGAGACTACACAGATCGTGTCACATGTGGTGTATAGCCGAGTTAATCTCACACACCGCAATTTATTTTTTCGAGTCGGAGAAACCTTTAGTCCCGGGTTTGTGAAACCGGGACTAAAGGTCCTTTAGTCCCGCTTTCTTAGTCCCGGTTTCCCAACCGGGACTAAAGCCCGCTCCCAACCGGGACTAAAGGCTATTTCTGTAGTAGTATTAGCTCTTCAATATTTCTACGGTTCGTCGTCTCCCTCGTGGACTCCCCGTTAGATGAGACCATTCCGATTACTCTCGCCGCCGCCGAGCCGTGAGCGCCGCCGTCGTCGGGGCGGTCCAAAGTCCAAGCTCTATCCCCGCCGAGCAGCTCCATGCTGGAGTGCGTGCTTACATCGTCTTGCTGCTCGAGATCCAGCGCTTCCTGCGCCATCCCCGACGCCGACATCCCGCATGCGCCGAGCGGGTCGCGTCGTAGCCCGCTTGCACAGACTCCACAGACTCCACCAACAAGGCCGCGAAATCCAGGTCTGGGTCATAGGGAGGCAGCGGCGGTGGCGGCGTGGTGTCCTCGTGCGCACAACGTCCTTCGGCATCCTCACGTACGTGCTTGTGTATGGCGGCCTCGTCATCGGATCCTCGTGGGCCTAGCATCGCAACACTAGAACGCGGAGGATCCATGGAGATAGGTTGAGGTCTTGGTGGCCACGGCGTGGTCAGATGGGTGGCTTGGTGGCCTTCTTCATCACGGCTCCCTCCGGCGGTGTCGTTCTTCGGTACGTCTCCCTCCGGCGGGCATGAATGGGGCGATGCTGGTGGTTTCCCTTGAACATGGGCCTCCCCGTGTACACTGCCGCGTGGACCTCCCCCTGATTTCATCTTACTGTACATTCTTGTTCAAGATCTGTTTTCTTTTTTCTTTTTATAATTTACAAGATCTGTGTTGGTTTTCGCCAACAAAAACCATGTGATGAACAGTCCAAGATCAAAAGAGCGAGCAGAAGGCAAGGAGCTGAGGGGTCAGCTCCAGCTCCCCCTTCCCTCTCCACCTCCCCCTCTCCCCCTTTTATAGGAGAGGTGGGAGAAGGCACTTTACAATTTTCCACCTTAGTGGGGCTTATATTTATAAAAATGTCACTTTGGGCTATAGATGGGCCCTAATACTAATTTCAATTTCCTAAACTATATAATTTGGCCACAAAATACTTAGTGGGGGTGTCTAACCTATAATGCTACCCCCAACAATAGTCTCTCAGCTATCTGGTTTTGATCAATAGTACATGATCTAATAGCTGAATACAAACTAAGTGTGGACAAATTACAACTCAGTTATTGACATTCTAGGGACTACTTTCCCTCTGTCTAGCCTTCAGCCTGTCTTCGGTGGAGCCCTTTGCTCGTGCCTCCGTGGGCCGGTTTCCCAATGACTAGCTCCTCGTGCAACTCAGTCGAAGCAGGCGAACCGGTTAACGCGGATGAAATAGTCCCAGAGGACGACGACGGCATATCTTCAAATCTTCATTCACGAACACCAGGCAAAGCTTCGGTCTTCGAGCGGTTTGCTTGTCCAATATGCACATGGCGCCAACCCCTCTTGGCTGGTGCTTGTGAGATTCTTTTGAAGTGGTGATGGCGATCGCTTCGCTCCAAAATATTACTGTGGTCGAAAAGAAGATACAAATTTGACCGCTCCTTGGTCCCGAAGTGCTAGCTACTTTGTCAAAAGTGCTCATGGGGACTTCATGAAATGTTGGTGACAACGAGGTTGTTGTTCGCATTGATGTATCATTGGGTTTTATTTCATTCATTTGATTTTTGATTTTTTTTTGAAGTGATAGGCTATGTTTTTGCTCCGGCAAATAGAGGCATTGCTTTTATACTATTTCGACACCATCGCTCGGCAGTTTACATTATTTCGGCGCCAACCCCCTACCTTTAAGCCTGGGGGCGAATAGAGGCGAAATGAGCCCCTCGGCAGTTTTATATTATTTCGGCGCCAACCCCCTACCTTTAAGCCTAGGGGCGAATAGAGGCGAGGGCGAATAGAGGCGAAATGAGCCCCTCAATGCAGGCTTTTGGATTAGTGTCGCCGATGTGAAGCCCCTTGCCAAGTTGTTGGCAAGAACTTTTGATGATGACGTTGTTGCTGGTTGACTTTAGAATGCCGAAGCGGCCTTGCATAGCAAATCTCAGGCGACAAATGGAGGAAGCCTCCTATGAGTCTGATACGTGATCAAATGTGGCGAAAGGCTACTTGCTATTCAGAGCTAGCGAAGTAGTGTTTGCGTGGCTCAGCCGGTCCCTGGGCGAGCAGTTTGCACGACAACACAATGGTGACAAAAGAGAATTGTGCCATGGGCGAGTTCTTTCACTTCTGCGAAAACCGCCT
Source organism: Chrysopogon serrulatus (assembly GCA_015844335.1). Lineage (NCBI taxonomy): Eukaryota > Viridiplantae > Streptophyta > Magnoliopsida > Poales > Poaceae > Chrysopogon > Chrysopogon serrulatus. The sequence continues at coordinate 61,582 of JADLZL010003784.1, read as the reverse complement.
CGCACAGGTGAAAGGACGGTGGTCTAGTCCTAACGCCTCACAGGTCGTGTCCCCCCTGGGTGTCATACCTCCGCGAGGTTCTTTTTGACTTAGCGAAATGATGCTCGCCACCTTACTGGGCTCTTTCCTTGGGCCTCCCCTTCTGAAAGGCTGTGGGATGGTGGCAGACCGCATCGTGGGGGCCCGAGAGCCTGCTCGTGGCCCCAATGTTAGCACCTCAGTGCAACCACTCTAGGGGCGAGCACAATGCTCTCAAGCAGACCGTCACCCTTCATGAACACTCCGGCAATGCTCGTTATGACCCTCAGTTCGATTTTTTTTTTGAGAGAATGACTAAGAGGAAATAGAGGGAGTGGGAATGAGCTCTTTGGCTTGTAGGTTCAGAAATTGTATGCGAAGCCACCAACGCCGGACTTCGCCTTTCGCAAGGCACCGTCGCCGCCCCGCCATTTCGAAATTTGGAAGTTTACGCCGCTGTACTTCAACTCGAGCATGTCATTTTTCACCATTCTACCTTTTTCTTCTGTGCTCATTGGCAAAAATATTCGCCTCTTTTTGGCTATGGCGTAGGATACTTCGCTGCATGGAATTTTTTTGATTTTTTTGCTTTTCGCTTTTACTTAAAATGATCATAAACATGGCCAGCTTGTCGATAGTTCGAAAGAAGTCGCTCTCAGGCTTCCATCTCTTCTTTAATTAAATAAGCATGGTTTGATGATTGCCACGCTGACACTATCTAATAAAGCTAAGTTCCTAAAAGCATATTTTAAGGTGCCTTCGTCGTTTAGATCGATCAACTCGAATGAGTAAAGACACAAAAGCATTTCGCATGGCGCCGCGGCAAGCCTTTGCGATGGGCGAGCCCCTCGGCCTAGACGACCACACCTCGCGATGGGCGAGCAATCTCCTCGGATTGGCGAGCAGCCCGGGCAATGGCATCGATTGGCCGCCTTGGAGTTGCACAATGACGGAAGGCAACTGACCCGAATAGATACCATTGTAAGCCTTACAATTTCATCGACATAAAGAGTTTGCTCTACTTGAAATTCTATTTTTATTTTTTATTTTTTTTTGCATGCTAACCATATTATTTTAAGCAAAAATTGTCACCTGTCTTAATTTAATCACTTTGCTATTTCCGTTTCATATAAGTTCCTTCAGCAAATATTCTCACAATCAACGAATTTTAGACAAATTTTGGCCCACACCTTCGCTGCTCAACAAAAATTCTGGCCGCTGGTTCGCCGGCTACCTTGGAAGCATAAAAACAATAATCGCCTTTTGGCTAGCGAAGACTAATCACCGGAGGCTACATTAGCCGCCGTCTCTCTTCGCCTACGCGAAAAGGGACTTCGCCTTCATCGCCTCTTCGCTACTACCTCGAGTAGCTCAGAACACCCCCCTTGTGTTACGTTATCCTAAACCTGTCATGTCATCATCATCATTGCATGAGCATTCATAATTAGAGAACACTAATGCAAACAACCAAAGTGAGTTTATTTAATTCTAGGATTGGTTGAGCTCTTTCATATCGTATGTGTATGTGTTTATCATTTAAACTCCATTTACATGTTTTGATTTTGCTTATAAAAGCAATCAACTAAAATCAATCTTGATGCTTGCAAGTGTTTGGCTAACCCCGACTTACACCCTAACCAAGTTTTACAAGTCGAATGATGCAAAAAAGAAAGAATCAAAATTGAATTGGGAATCCGAATCCCAAACCCTAACCTTTTGGTTAAAGTGTTGGATTTGAATTTCAAGTTTGATTTTGAGGAGCTAACCATAATTAATTTTTTTAATAAAAGTTGCCAAACTTTGGTACCATTTCAAAGTATGAATTTTGTACTTTGAAAGTGTACTATTGGTTGGGTTTATAAAGTGTCACATCATCATTATTTAATTGCCCAAAGATTCAATTTGAAAAACCTTTCAAAAAGGGTGAATTTCAAAGTGTTTTTGCCCCCTTTTACAATTTCATCTCAAAATATTCAAAATTTGGGAAAACTTCAAAAATACAGTTTATGCATCTCTTTGAGCTCTACAACTTTGGTATATAAAGTTTTTCAAGTTTTTGAATAAAATTTGGAGTAATTTCAAAAGTTATTTGAATTGAAAAGTGTCCCCATTTGAGTTTTAAACTGCAATTCACAAATTATTCAGTTTCAGGAAAAACTTTCTAAATGAAAGTTGTAGATCTTGAAAAATAGAACAACTTTTATTTTTGGAGATTTTCATCTTTTATTCAAAATTTGAAAGTAATTTTGAAATCCCAAAAATTGAATTTGAATTCATTTTCAAATTTGAAATACAATTTCAAAATTATTTGGATTCTGACAAAACTTCCTTAATGAAAGTTGTAGAGCATGAATTTTTGTGCAATCTGTATTTTGGGAGATTTTCAACTTGTATTCAATTTTTGTGAGTAATTTTAAAAGAGAAGGAGGTGAGCTGTCCTGCGCTACAGTAACCGCGGGGGCGGTTTCTTTTTTTCTGCCCATGCCGCCGCCGGGCGCCGTGGCAGTCACTCCGCGCGCCTTCACCGGTTTTTGCGCCTGGCCGTCCACCTAGCCACCGTCGCGAGGGTGCTGGTCACCTTCCCAACCCATCATGGCCTATAAAAGCAAAGCCACGGCCGTCGTCGTTCCCTTCTTCCATCTTTGCTCCCTCACCGGCCGTCACTGCTCCATGGCAAAATTCGCCATCCCCAAGCTATCTCCTTCCAATTGCACTTGCTAACAGCTCCTCTACTTCGTTGCGCGACCGTTGAACCAAACATCATCGCTTGTCATCGTCATTTTAGCCCTAGCCGCCGTGTTCTTCTCCCACGCCGGCCGGAGCGCCGCCAAGCTCACCGTCGCCGCGGCTTTCTCCCTCTGCTCCTGTGGGGGTATAACCCCCCGGTACCCTCAAGATGGTACATGGGCCGAAGTAGAAAATAATTTCCTATAAACTAGTAGAAGCTCCAGCCGAAACTATATGCAGCTGGTTGGACCGAACCAAAGAAAGCCAGCCAAGATAGTCAGATTTGGACAGACCAGATGCATCCGGTCCACATATATTAGTTTTTTTATATAGGGAAATTATTCCATACTTGTAAGGAGTAGCTACTCTCTACTCCTTACTGGTCACGGGATGACAGCACACCCGCTAGGAATATACGGTATACATGGCCATATTTAATTGATTGAATTATTTATTTTATATACGGTATTATCCACCCCGTCGCCGGTCAGCCATTAGGAGATCCGAAATTAGCGGCATCCACCGCTTGTATTTCCCTGCCTTCCAGACAGATTCGAAATTACACTACTACAGAACAGGCCTTTGGTCGATGCACAAATTCGGCTTTAGACTCGATATTTTTTTGCGTCCGGGACTAAAGATCTTTAGTCCCGGTTGGTAATAACAACCGGGACTAAAGGTCGATTTTTAGTCCCGGTTGGTGTTACCAACTCGGACTAAAGGTCCTCAACTTTTAGTCCCGGTTGGTAACACCAACTGGGACTAAAAATCCGACTTTTAGTCCCGGTTGGTGTTACCAACCGGGACTAAAGGTCCTCCACGGATCAATTTAAAAGGAGACTACACAGGACTGTGTCACATGTGGTGTATAGCTGAGTTAATCTCACACACCGCAATTTATTTTTTCGAGTCGGAGAAACCTTTAGTCCCGGGTTTGTGAAACCGGGACTAAAGGTCCTTTAGTCCCGCTTTCTTAGTCCCGGTTTCCCAACCGGGACTAAAGCCCGTTCCCAACTGGGACTAAAGGCTATTTCTGTAGTAGTATTAGCTCTTCAATATTTCTACGGTTCGTCGTCTCTGTGGACTCCCGTTAGATGAGACCATTCCGATTACTCTCGCCGCCGCCGGAGCTGTGAGCGCCCGCCGTCGTCCGGGCGGTCCAAAGTCCAAGCTCTATCCCCGCCGAGCGACTCCATGCCGGAGTGCGTGCTTACATCGTCTTCTTTGCTTTCGAGATCCAGCGCTTCTGCGCCATCCCGACGCCGACATCCCGCATGCGCCGAAGCGGGTCGCGTCGTAGCCCGCTTGCGCAGACTCCACGAGACTCCACCAACAAGGCCGCGAAATCCAGTGCGGGTCATAGGGAGGCGGCCCGCGGTGGCGGCGTGGTGTCCTCGTCTTCACAACGTCGCCGGCATCCTCACGCACGTGCTTGTGTATGGCGGCTCGTCATCGGATCCTCGTGGGCCTAGCATCGCAACACTAGAACGCGGAGGATCCATGGAGATAGGTTGAGGTCTTGGTGGCCACGGCGTGGTCAGATGGGTGGCTTGGTGGCCTTCTTCATCACGGCTCCCTCCGGCGGTGTCGTTCTTGACGCGTCTCCCTCCGGCGGGCATGAATGGGGCGATGCCGGTGGTTTCCCTTGAACATGGGCCTCCCCCCGTACACCGCCGCGTGGACCTCCCCCCCGATTTCATCTTACTGTACATTCTTGTTCAAGATCTGTTTTTTCTTTTTCTTTTTATAATTTACAAGATCTGTGTTGGTTTTCGCCAACAAAAACCATGTGATGAATGGTCAAGATCAAAAGAGCGAAGCGAAGGCAAGGAGCCGAGGGGTCAGCTCCAGCTCCCCCTTCCCTCTCCACCTCCCCCTCTCCCCCTTTTATAGGAGAGGTGGGAGAAGGCACTTTACAATTTTCCACCTTAGTGGGGCTTATATTTATAAAAATGTCACTTTGGGCTATAGATGGGCCCTAATACTAATTTCAATTTCCTAAACTATATAATTTGGCCACAAAATACTTAGTGGGGGTGTCTAACCTATAATGCTACCCCCAACAATAGTCTCTCAGCTATCTGGTTTTGATCAATAGTACATGATCTAATAGCTGAATACAAACTAAGTGTGGACAAATTACAACTCAGTTATTGACATTCTAGGGACTACTTTCCCTCTGTCTAGCCTTCAGCCTGTCTTCGGTGGAGCCCTTTGCTCGTGCCTCCGTGGGCCGGTTTCCCAATGACTAGCTCCTCGTGCAACTCAGTCGAAGCAGGCGAACCGGTTAACGCGGATGAAATAGTCCCAGAGGACGACGACGGCATATCTTCAAATCTTCATTCACGAACACCGTGCAAAGCTTCGGTCTTCGAGCGGTTTGCTTTGTCCAATATGCACATGGCGCCAACCCCTCTTGGGCGGTGCTTGTGAGATTCTTTTGAAGTGGTGATGGCGATCGCTTCGCTCCAAAAATATTACGTGGGTCGAAAAGAAGATACAAATTTGACCGCTCCTTGGTCCCGGAAGTGCTAGCTACTTTGTCAAAAGTGCTCATGGGGACTTCATGAAATGTTGGTGACAACGAGGTTGTTGTTCGCATTGATGTATCATTGGGTTTTATTTCATTCATTTGATTTTTGATTTTTTTTTGAAGTGATAGGCTATGTTTTTTGCTCCGGCAAATAGAGGCATTGCTTTTATACTATTTCGACACCATCGCTCGGCGGTTTACATTATTTCGGCGCCAACCCCTACCTTTAAGCACGGGGGCGAATAGAGGCGAAATGAGCCCCTCGGCAGTTTTATATTATTTTCGGCGCCAACCCCTACCTTTAAGCCTAGGGGCGAATAGAGGCGAGGGCGAATAGAGGCGAAATGAGCCCCTCAATGCGTGCTTTTGGATTAGTGTCGCCGATGTGAAGCCCCTTGCCAAGTTGTTGGCAAGAACTTTTTGATGATGACGTTGTTGCTTTGGTTGACTTTAGAATGCCGAAGCGGCCTTGCATAGCAAATCTCAGGCGACAAATGGAGGAAGCCTCCTATGAGTCTGATACGTGATCAAATGTGGCGAAAGGCTACTTGCTATTCAGAGCTAGCGAAGTAGTGTTTGCGTGGCTCGGCCGGTCCCCTCGGGCGGCGGTTTGCACGACAACACAATGGTGACAAAGAGAATTGTGCCATGGGCGAGTTCTTTCACTTCAAAAACCGCCTCGCACGGTGAAAGGACGGTGGTCTAGTCCTAACGCCTCACGGTCGTGTCCCCCCCTGGGTGTCATACCTCCGCGAGGTTCTTTTTGACTTAGCGAAATGATGCTCGCCACCTTCATGGGGCTCTTTCCTTGGGCCTCCCCTTCCGAAAGGTGTGGGATGGTGGCAGACCGCATCGTGGGGGCCCGAGAGCCTGCTCGTGGCCCCAATGTTAGCACCTCAGTGCAACCACTCTAGGGGCGAGCACAATGCTCTCAAGCAGACCGTCACCCTTCATGAACACTCCGGCAATGCTCGTTATGACCCTCAGTTCGATTTTTTTGAGAGAATGACTAAGAGGAAATAGAGGGAGTGGGAATGAGCTCTTTGGCTTGTAGGTTCAGAAATTCGTATGCGAAGCCACCAACGCCGGACTTCGCCTTTCGCAAGGCACCGTCAGGCCTGCCATTTCGGAAATTTGGAAGTTTACGTCGCTGTACTTCAACTCGGGAGCATGTCATTTTTCACCATTCTACCTTTTTCTTCTGTGCTCATTGGCAAAAATATTCGTCTCTTTTTGGCTATGGCGTAGGATACTTCGCTGCATGGAATTTTTTTTGATTTTTTTTTGCTTTTCGCTTTACTTAAAATGATCATAAACATGGCCAGCTTGTCGATAGTTCGGAAAGAAGTCGCTCTCAGGCTTCCATCTCTTCTTTAATTAAATAAGCATGGTTTGATGATTGCCACGCTGACACTATCTAATAAAGCTAAGTTCCTAAAAGCATATTTTAAGGTGCCTTCGTCGTTTAGATCGATCAACTCGAATGAGTAAAGACACAAAAGCATTTCGCATGGCGCCGCGGCAAGCCTTTGCGATGGGCGAGCCCCTCGGCCTAGACGACCACACCTCGCGATGGGCGAGCAATCTCCTCGGATTGGCGAGCAGCCTGGGCAATGGCATCGATTGGCCGGCCTTGGAGTTGCACAATGACGGGAAGGCAACTGACCCGAATAGATACCATTGTAAGCCTTACAATTTCATCGACATAAAGAGTTTGCTCTACTTGAAATTCTATTTTTATTTTTTATTTTTTTTTGCATGCTAACCATATTATTTTAAGCAAAAATTGTCACCTGTCTTAATTTAATCACTTTGCTATTTCCGTTTCATATAAGTTCCTTCAGCAAATATTCTCACAATCAACGAATTTTAGACAAATTTTGGCCCACACCTTCGCTGCTCAACAAAAATTCGGTCGCTGGGTTCGTCGGCTACCTTGGAAGCATAAAAAACAATATCGCCTTTTTGGCTAGCGAAGACTAATCACCGGAGGCTACATTAGCCGTCGTCTCTTCGCCTACGCGAAAGGGACTTCGCCTTCATCGTCTCTTCGCTACTACCTCGAAGTAGCTCTGTAACACCCCCGGTGTTACGTTATCCTAAACCTGTCATGTCATCATCATCATTGCATGAGCATTCATAATTAGAGAACACTAATGCAAACAACCAAAGTGAGTTTATTTAATTCTAGGATTGGTTGAGCTCTTTCATATCGTATGTGTATGTGTTTATCATTTAAACTCCATTTACATGTTTTGATTTTGCTTATAAAAGCAATCAACTAAAATCAATCTTGATGCTTGCAAGTGTTTGGCTAACCCTGACTTACACCCTAACCAAGTTTTACAAGTCGAATGATGCAAAAGAAAGAATCAAAATTGAATTCAGAATCCGAATCCCAAACCCTAACCTTTTGGTTAAAGTGTTGGATTTGAATTTCAAGTTTGATTTTGAGGAGCTAACCATAATTAATTTTTTTTAATAAAAGTTGCCAAACTTTGGTACCATTTCAAAGTATGAATTTTGTACTTTGAAAGTGTACTATTGGTTGGGTTTATAAAGTGTCACATCATCATTATTTAATTGCCCAAAGATTCAATTTGAAAAACCTTTCAAAAAGGGTGAATTTCAAAGTGTTTTTGCCCCCTTTACAATTTCATCTCAAAATATTCAAAATTTGGGAAAACTTCAAAAAATACAGTTTATGCATCTCTTTGAGCTCTACAACTTTGGTATATAAAGTTTTTCAAGTTTTTGAATAAAATTTGGAGTAATTTCAAAAGTTATTTGAATTGAAAAGTGTCCCCATTTGAGTTTTAAACTGCAATTCACAAATTATTCAGTTTCAGGAAAAACTTTCTAAATGAAAGTTGTAGATCTTGAAAAATAGAACAACTTTTATTTTTGGAGATTTTCATCTTTTATTCAAAATTTGAAAGTAATTTTGAAATCCCAAAAATTGGAATTTGAATTCATTTTCAAATTTGAAATACAATTTCAAAATTATTTGGATTCTGACAAAACTTCCTTAATGAAAGTTGTAGAGCATGAATTTTTGTGCAATCTGTATTTTGGGAGATTTTCAACTTGTATTCAATTTTTGTGAGTAATTTTAAAAGAGAAGGAGGTGAGCTGTCCTGCGCTACAGTAACCGCGGGGGCGGTTTCTTTTTCTTCTGCCCATGCCGTCGCCGGCGTCGTGGCAGTCACTCCGGCGCGCCTTCACCGGTTTTTGCGCCTGGCCGTCCACCTAGCCACCGTCGCGAGGGTGCTGGTCACCTTCCCAACCCATCATGGCCTATAAAAGCAAAGCCACGGCCGTCGTCGTTCCCTTCTTCCATCTTTGCTCCCTCACCGGCCGTCACTTGCTCCATGGCAAAATTCGCCATCCCCAAGCTATCTCCTTCCAATTGCACTTGCTAACAGCTCCTCTACTTCGTTGCGCGACCGTTGAACCAAACATCATCGCTTGTCATCGTCATTTTAGCCCTAGCCGCCGTGTTCTTCTCCCACGCCGGCCGGAAGCGCCGCCAAAGCTCACCGTCGCCGCGGCTTTCTCCCTCTCTCGTGGGGTATAACCCCCGGTACCCTCAAGATGGTACATGGGCCACGCCATAGCGGACCGGCCCATGAGTTCTGACGATCATTGTAATCTAAATTAGTACCACCTCGGATACTTTACTTGTAATCCCGCCCCCTCCTGGACTATATAAGGAGGGGCGGGGGGTACCCCATAATCAACTTCGAATACGATTATAGAACACGGGATGTACGGTATTACGTCACACCGACAAATTTAACCCGTATAAATCGTGTCTCTGTGCTTGTGTTTGGGTTACCATCTCGTTCTTGATCTCGCGCACCCCACCACCATCATCTCATCCACTACCTTGGGCACCCCCAAGGTAGGCTGCCGACTTCCGAATATCGTCGGCACCGGCGCGCCCGAGTAGGGGTGTGCTCCCGATCCGTCGTTGAGCGAGATGGATTATCTTTACAACAGCCGATCCGATCTTGAAACCTCTTCGCGAGGTTCCCGGATCATCTTCCTTGCCACGCGGCTCTTGTTAGCCCTCATCAACACCTCCCCGCGGCGGTCATCGGCTCCCAATCCATGAGTTGCTGCGGCTCCACGACGGGGCCAATCGTCATGCTCGGGCTTTGCCGCTTGCATGTACGCACGCGATCGGTGAGCACGGGATGGCCTTCCCTGTTTTGATTCAACGTCGACGCTCCCATCAAAAGCTAACATGTCACCACGTCGAATCGTTAACCCGTCCCCGCATCAATCGAACTCCGACCAGATTAAACAATCTCTCCGCAAACAAAGCAACAAGCAAGGCAAGATCCAATCTACAACGCCATGCGGTGCTGCTACCCAAATTTGTACACGTGTGTATGTGATACACACACGTACACGTTTGTTGCAACTTCGTCTACTTTTCGGATCCAAATCACTTGAGCCGGAAGCATGTCGTCGGATTCGCATTCGTCTACAAGGACACAACGCCGACGATCCCCACACGATCTGCCGACTTCTCCGATCGATCACGAAAGCTTACCCGGCCGCTGCGTGGATCGCTACTCGACGCCGATTCTTCCATACGACGTGCTTGGTTTCTCCGTTCGGTCGCCGATCGGCGCTCCACGCAACATGCCGATCCCTCCGGTTGATGTACGGACTCCTCCATTGTGTTGCCGATCACTCCACGTGATGCGTCTACTACTCCGTCGATCCGCCGATTCCTCCGCTCGGCCGCCGATTTTTCCACTTGACTCACCGCCGTTCGCCACCGATACACATGCACCGCTGATTTCTTCGCTCGGATGCTGATTCATCGTTTGACGGACCGACTACTCTACTCGGCCACAACGGCGATTCGTCTCTCCTAACAAGCTGAGTCATATTTTTTTATATTTTTTATAAATATTCTTCGATCTATATATATCTCCATATATTTCTCCAAATTGTTTTCTCCATATCAATGTATACACACAATAATTTTTTATCCGCCGACCAGCCGCCCGGCTACGCTTTTACTCGAGTTATCTAGAAAGCGACCCTGTCCCCGATCTCGACCTACACGTGCATGCGGCTCCGCTCGTTCTGATCGGTCGGCGGGTTCCTCGGCGACTCTTGTGCTCCCTACGGCGTACACGAGGCATGAGCTCCTCCGCGCTATGGGGTATGAGATAGTTGGGGCTGGGTAACAAGATACAAAGCTTCGCTTGCGGGGCACCACTTATATTTTCACCATTCGGATTACCGACCGGCCACGTTCTGATTTGCGTTATCCGAGGCGGCTGCGTTCTGGCTTAATCCCGAAGGCGTGCATGCAGCTCCGCTCTGCGTTAAGGGTCGGTCGGGCAGCGGCTCTTCGGCGGCGTCTGTATCCCTCCGCGTGCATACGACTTCCACGCTAAGCGCTATGGGCTACGGACTAGTCGGAGTGGGTAACAATGCGATGAAAAACCAACCGGTCGTGCTCCACTCATATCAATAGTTTTTTAAGCCGAAAATGAATATAACATCGCCAATATCACCAATGTTGATTCGCGCCAAATTTTATATTGATTTTTACATCATGTACTACCGATTCTCCATATTTATTGCGGGGGCCTGGTTCGGTCATCGAGCTTATTCTCTACGCTCGGGGACTAGATCGGGCTAGAAGGGCATGAGGACTATCGCCAACCGTGGTTGCGCTCGGATTTCGCCACCGACCAGCTTGGTTGGACTACTCGCCGCTCGATTTCATCGCCGACCGTTTCTCGACCACTTGGCGCTCATCGCCCGATCCGCCGCTCGCCGTCCGTCTCCGCTTCGGCGCTTATCGCCGATCGCCGCTCGCCGCTCGTCTCCACTTTCGGTGCTCATCGCCGATCGCCACTGTCGCCGCTTCGGCGCCGGCGCCACTGCCACTTCACCATTCGTCTCCGCTCGCCGTTCGTCATCGCTCGCCGCTCGTCACTCATCGCTGTTCATAGAAAAGTCGTTAGCTATGCTAGTGTACTATCAAGTTTCTCCATGCTTGTTCGGTTCGGGGTGCTGATCCTGGGCGGCGCTTGGGGGTCTTGATATACACATGACAACTAAACTGGGGACCGTCTATTCGCCTTGGATATTGGAAATCTTCTATTCTTTGACCACTGCTACAAGATGCTTTGCTATCTTCCAGCGAGCTCGGGGACTACTGGTGTACACGTCACCTCTCGGTGACTTGATCGGTGTACACGTCTCTCGACATGAAGAAATCTCAAATTTAATTTTGAGCCCCTTGCATCCTTCTTTGCAAGCCTTATCTCGAATAAGCCCGAGGTCACCCGACCGAGTTCATGCTTGGACTCTGTCGCCGACCAGCTTGCTCGAGCTTCATCGCCCGACCGGTGCGCTCGACTCCATCGCCCGACCAGCGCGCCCGGGACTCCATTGCCGATCAGTCAAACTGGGTCGGATCCTTCGTTCAAACTGTTCAACTTCGGTTTAGCAACTCGGACTGATTCAAGACGGCGTTGCTCGAAGGATACAAGGCGCTCGGGGACTAGGCGTGGGGTATAACCCCTGGTACCCTCAAGATGGTACATGGGCCACGCCATAGCGGACCGGCCCATGAGTTACGACTGATCATTGTAATCTAAATTAGTACCACCTCGGATACTTTATTTGTAATCCCGCCCCTCCTGACTATATAAGGAGGGACAGGGGTACCCCCATAATCAACTCGAATACAAGATAGAACACAGATGTACGGTATTACGTCACACCGACGGCCGGAACCTGTATAAATCTGTGTCTCGTGCTTGTGTTTGGGTTACCATCTCGTTCTTGATCTCGCGCACCCCACCACCATCATCTCATCTACTACCTTGGGTAACCCCTTGGTAGGCCGCCGACCCGGATATCGTCGACAGCCCGCCTGGAATCCCTACCACCGCAAGCACCGGTCGGGGTGAGTCTCTAAACCTATCCCTACCTCCGCCTTGGTCTCTACCGAGCTCATACCTAGAACGCCATGGCGCCGCTGAGCCGTGTCGCCGAGCCGCCATGACCACCACCACACGTGCTCCGGTGGACCTGGGCTAGGGCGGTGTAGTACCTGCTGACCGGGAGATAGAGAGGAGCATGTTGGTACTCTTTTGTGTCGCCTCATGAAAGTCGCCGTCGACGAGGGCGACCATCGCCACTGCCGCCGCTCTGTTGAATCGCAGAAGGGAGGGAGGAAGATCCGGCGACAATGGGGCCCTTCTCGTCACGGCCGAGAGAGAGAGAGAGAGGAAAGCCTTGCGGCGCGCGAGAGCCGGCCATGCGCTGGCTCTGTTGGGTCGTGGGCTGCACAGTAGCTTCGGGAAGAAGTGAAAAGCTTTTTTTTTTCCATTTAAATTTCCAAATACTGAATTTCATCTTTTTGCTATAAATTCGTTTGGGCAGTTAAAAATAAAATAAAAAAAAATGTGTGTGTTCCATGTAATATGCTCTGTCCAGGAAAAATACTAACTTTGTGTTTCCAATAAATTTTATTTATGCAATAAATTGCTCTTTTAATTGATAAATGCCACTTCCATGATTTTTAATAATTAAAATATAAGTCCAAAAATCATGAATTTTGTTTTGCGTGCTAATTGGACGATGATGATCTTAATTATGCAGTTTTATCAGGTTTTGATTAATTTTTGTATTATGCTTAATTAATACCTTAATTAATTAATGTTTAATTAGATAATTCTTTGAATAATTAGGGTTTAGTTAATCTCCAATTAGCAAGTTAATTAGTGGCTTTCAACGACTGTAAAAATGGTTAATAAATTAGTAATCACCCTTAATCACTATTAGGGTTGCTTGATTTTAGGATTGAGTGATGACCCTAGGTCATTAACCCTAATGACCTTCGGCATTTCATGTTGATTGCGTATCGCTAGTCCGTTATCGTCGACGCTAGTTATACTCCTTAAGTGCAACTATACCGTGAAGGAAAGTTGTACTCAAGATAGGTTAACAATCGTTGCATCATTATCGCATGCTCTTTTTATTCACCGCATCGTAATCATGCATTTCAATCGTGTAGTTGTGCTGTCTGAGGAGGGGGTTGATCCGACTCCCGTTTCTGAAGAAGGTGTTCATCGTGAGAAGGTTAGGACTAATCTCGGTGATTGGGTAACTGCTCCTAACTTCATCGAGCCCCAAGGCAAGCCCCGGATGCATACAAACCCATCCTTGTATTTCGAAAAGTTTTTATGATTTCATGTGATGATACAATGCATTAGGTGTAGGAGTTGTGTGATATCCTACTTTGATGCATTTATCGTATCTTGATATATTATCCTGGATACCTGTTTTGATTTATAAAATGCTCAGTATTTGCTTAGTCCTGCTGATAGCATAGGATTTAAAATCAAAATGTTTTCAAAGGTGTGATAACTATATCTCCGTTGAGGGAATTTACGAAAACCTGATGTTGCTTGTTGTTTATCCTTGTTCCGACGGGGTCAATGATATACAACAAGAACATGATGATGAGTAACTCAAGACATCGGTGGAGTGACTTGCATCAGGAAGGGCTAGTGCCCTGGTGTAGTGTCGTCCACTTGTGTCGGTTAAGGACCGTCCGTTGTTTGGCGCTGGGATCATGAGGTTATTGGATAGTACTAGTCGCATGCTAATGGCGGCAAGCTCCCTTGTATGATCCATACGAGAACGGATACCGGGACGGGAAGTAACGTGTACCCATACTACGAGTGCACCCGTCGACGGTTGTGACTGACGGTGTAGGGAGATGGTGTACTGTACTCTCGTAGCTAGAACCCGTTCTGGTTTGGAGAAATGCAAGCGTGAGTTGATGTATGTGAGATGTTCGGTCCTGCATACATCGTGTGGCTAGGAAGCCCCAGCTGGGTATATTAAGCGATTCGAATCGTTGTTGCTCCACGATATGGGAGACTTGATCCGAGTCTCGGCATCGTAGTAAGAATGAAAGTGTGAGAATGAAAGGTTTTGAATCCGGCATGTGTTTGACAAGTGATTGTTAAAGTAAGGATTGGCTTAGTCTCTTTTTGCAAAAGGTGTCTTTTGATCTTGCTAAAGCCTTACCTTGATTCCCATTAGCCAAACATTCCCGAGTCTTCTCCCCAATTTTTGGTCGGGTAAGTCTTATGGAGTACTTTTTTGTACTCGGGGTTTGTTCAACCCTCGTTGTGTGAACCGGGCGAGCAAGTTTGCTATGGCCCGTGTTGCATGACGATCGTTGATGAAGTGACTGACGAGGAATAGATTGTGTGGCCTCTGGGCAGGGCACCTTTTGTTGCGTGGTTTGTAATAAGTTATATAATGGTACTTCCGCTGGTTTGTAATAATAACACTCTGGTTTGTATAAGTTTGACAAAAGTTTTGTAAATTAAGTTATCGTAAGTCTTCCGCTACTCGGTATTTGTGTATGAAAACTGTTGTAATACCGTGATGTCTCTGTAAGTATCGATCCCGAGAAATTGTGGTTTATCGGGGTTCACCCGACGGGACATTCTAGGTTATGTGGTGCTCAAGTACGGCTGACAGAGGTCTTAAGGACAATGTCAGGTGTTTGTGGGCCATATAATTTAGAAGGTTCTGCCACAAGCTCTCGTTGGATCAGTTATGTCTTGATCATAATCTTGTTTTTAATAATTGCCAGAAGAATCATTTTGCTACTCTTGTTTATCCATTGAATGCAGCAGAAGCTCTAGCAGTTCGTCGACCCCCTTTTGTTTTTATTTTTTATTTTTTTTGTTTCAGGTTCATTGCGGACAATTCGCAGCAGCCGAACATCAGAGCACAACTTCCGGGAGCCCATCATTTCGATCAGCCGGGCGCAACTCCCGCGATCTTCCTCCTCACAATCTTTTTGATCCTTTCAGTGAACTCTGCCATTTCGCAGCTTAACTAATCACTTTATCTTTTCGAAAGCCAAAAAGAAAGAAAACCGACAGTGAAACACATTGTTTACTTTCTGCTTGACACCTTGCCTTTGCACATTTTGCTTAGGGCAAGGGGATCTGAACTGACGACGATTTAGAAGGCCAAACCGTCTTCACCAATTGATGATGCGAAAAAATGGTTTTTGGTCATCCCTTCGCTCAGCAGCCCAGGCATCCAACATTTAGAGGCCCTGCTGGAACCGTTTCGTACTAGACATGCTATTTGTGAAATCTTCAGTCTGCAGTAGGTCCAGAGCCGACAACTCGTCAAAGTGAAAGAGTATTTGTGCGCAATGTTTTTTCAGCGGAGGTATCGCCCGAGTTTCGAGTCTCACATCATGCCTACCATTTCGCCAATATTTTAGGAAACCAAGACGACTATTCAGACTTCTCCTCAGGTGCTTCGATTCTTTAGAAGCTGAATTTCAGAAGAAAAATTCAAATGCTTCGCTGGCCATGGCTTTCGCTGCTGTTTGTCGAGCACACGGCGAGCCTTGTTTCGCCAAAGCACGGACGCCCGGCATTGAATGTTGCCACAGTCCATGACTCAAGATGCAGGGCAAATGTATTCACAATTTGTGCCGAATTTTGCCAAAAGATAAAAAATATATATTAGTTAAGATGGCACTTTGGCGTGCTTGTAGCTGTAGGAACAGTCTAACAGCAATGAAAACTTCAAGAGTTTACATGCGAACTTTTCAGCTTCTATCCCTCAGGGACTACGACCTTTCGAGAGCTCACCCATTTTTAAGCCAAATATTTCATTGGTGAAAAGATAATCTATTTCGCCATGCGAAAACAAGCATGCATCGGCGGGCGAAAGCGCGGTGGCTGGTTTCTGTGTACATCTAAGTTTGTGCAAGCCAGGTGAACATCTAGAGCTGCATATAAGCGAGCGCTGATTTGATGGAACATTACACCTTACTGTTGACAATAAGTTAATCTTTTCCTGTTCGTTTTCATAACATTCATGCGGTGCTGATAATTTTACATTTGTTGTGCATATACCTGCTCCTGTGCAGCCGTAGCTCGAGCAAACAAAAAGCAAATAGTGCTCTAGCTCATGATGGTTCTATTTGGGAACCGTTTAGCATTGTGCTTTTGTTCGTGATTTTTGGCAACCTAGAGTTATAGAGTTCTTTTGATATTGTTGTGTACTTAGAGATCAAAAAGGATGCATGTGGCAATCTATAGCTGCTGACTGGTTGATCTCATTGAATATGTTTTTGCCGATACCGGGGGCCTTACGGTGTTAAGGCGCCTCTTTCGGCTCTTGCGGAATGCTTATGCAGTGAATGAATGTTTTGGACGAATGGCGCGACATATGTGATAGATGCTTTCACAGATTGATGAGGGTGGGAAAACATTTTTATTAAACTTCGTCCTCGCATATTCTCGAAGAGTTGAAGTCTTTGGTTCTTGGTCTTTCACTTAGTTTCACCATCGCGTCTGTTCGGAGGGTGGTAGAAGTCTTGAGCCCATAGGCTTTCATTTGCTTCGCCCTCTCATTTGCTTGGAGTGTCGAAGTCTTGAGCCCTTGGGCTTTTGTTTGCTTCGCCCACTCCTCTGCTCGGAGGGTCGAAATTTTGAGCCCTTAGGCTTTCGTTTGCCTCGGCCTCTCGTCTGCGGAGGGTCGAAGTTTTGAGCCTTTAGGCTTTTGTTTGCTTCGGCCTCTCGTCTGCGGAGGGTCGAAGTTTTGAGCCCTTAGGCTTCTCAATTAGCTTTGCCCCGAAATGGATGAAGAAATATACGACGGTCACAGTGTGACTCTTGTGATGTCAACCAATACGACTAAACGAGGTAATCAATGTGATTGTTAAGGCAGGTACCTGCGTATTCGGAATCCGCTGCAACGAATATTTATTCTAGACAGCAGTGTAATATGCTTAAGCTGAGTAACGTTGAAATGTTAGTGAAAGTTTCCAAACGTTGTTTTAACTTTTGTGAGCATGTAGGAATTAAAAAAGAATTAAGAAGTAATGTTTGAATGCTCTTGATTTGCACATGACCAGGAGCGGAGCATAGTTCTGCAAAAGCACTGGCTGGGAGCAAATTTCACAAGCACTGGCTATGATTAACTACTGTCTTGAAAAAGACTTATCACCAATCTGAGAAATTACCTAGTTCAAGATTCTGCACAAATTCTGAAATCATCTTACCTGTTGTTACTGGTGTTTACAGCCAGAGAACTGGATTGGAAAACCACGAGTAGATGTTTCAGACTAGAACTGTAGGTTTTCACTCGCCGTCAGTCATCCAAAATTGAAACGCTGACCTGCTGAAAAAGAAACGAAAGACAGCAGTACCTTGTACAGGAATTTGACAAAAACTGTCCAAAACAAATTCGATTGAAGCGAAATTTGAACTACAGCTACATCAGATCATAAGCCTTCTATGATCCAATTGAAAATAATGAAGAGTAAAGCACCTTTTTACTCCAACATCAAGAGATTTAGGAAATCCTAAAAGGTGGGAAAGTTTTGGGGATTTCTAAATTCTTGTCCAAATCTTGATTCCACACAGCAGCATACTAGTAAGTCTGAAACAAGCATACATTTCAGATAATGAACAGATAAAGATCAAAGGCCTACAATTCCGGTTACACTCATCCTACTCAGAAGTTCTTTGGCCCGAGAACCCTACGTGCACTGCTAGAGTATCACTGACATGAGCACCCATGGCAGGCCGTCTAGTATCTGTGTATACCCAGACATCAATACATTTTATAAATTTCAGATAAAAAAGGAAAATAAAATGTTCAAAAGTTGATACACACGTGACATGAGTACTCCCAAAAGGCGAGACTGGCCGCTACTCCCCCTGTTCCAAATTGATTGTCGTCATTGGTTTTCGTGCAACAAGTTTGACTCGACTCGTAGAAAATACATATAATATTTGTATCTCCAAATAAATTTAGTAAAAAACTAAATTCAAAGATCTTTTCAACAATACTAATTATGATACTAGTTGATGATATTTAGTATTTATAAAAATTACCGATAATTGTTTCTTGGGAAGTGAAAGCGACGCACATTTTGGAACGGAGAGAGTATGTAACAAGAGGTTAAGTGGTGCAGTGATATAAACTGATCTGACACTTGCACGCGGGTAGGAAATCTATGACTCATGTATGTATGTATGTATGTACACGTAGGCAATAATTTGAAAAAGAATGAGTATGAGCATTGGTATTACTAAGTGATGGCACAGCTACAAACCCCCCGGGCTGTGGTGTCTTATACAAACCAGGCTTGCGAGGTGAGGTTGCTTGCCGAAAAGTGTTAGATCGAACCAGAAAAACCGAATGAATTCGACAGCGAAGTGTGAATATGGGATTCGGAGCTTACTTATTTCGGATGGCATGCAGGTGACAAGTGAAGCTGCGAAGTGGCGCCACCTGACGCACGAAGTGCCCATGACTTTGGCTCCTGAGTTTGTCACTGCTGACGAAAAGGTTGTCGACGAACTGGTGCAGTCACTTGAACGCCTGGACTGCTGCTTCCATTTCGCAGCTCTTTGAACGCGCGACTCCTTTCGTGTGGGCTTAAGCGAAACGCAGAGGCCTGGGTGGCGGCCATCTACAGCCTTCGTCTTCGCGAGGTTGGCGAGCTTTTCGCTCCTGCTCGCGGACGCGCTCACCAATGGAGGGCGCGGTTGAGCTCACGAATTGGCGCGCCTTCGCTCCTTGACGGAACGGCGACCGGCAAGGCGAAGTGGTGCTCGCTCGATGAACCGGCGAAGAGGTGCTCGCTTATGCCGAGCGAAAGGCTGCTGACGAACTGGTGGTCTGGGCGAGAGCTTGGCCTTTGGTCATGCTTCGGCACTGATGCTTCGCTTGTATGCTACTTCTATTTCGGAACACGTCCTTTCGCATGGGCAGGAGCGAAATGATGAAAGAGGATTCCGAAGTGCTTGTGAAATGGAGAAACATTATGAGCTTCAACCTGTCAGGAGCGAAATAGTATGAGCTCGAACTGAGTTTAAATGAATGAATTGTGCAGTGGGCTGTTGAGAACCTATCAGGGATTTAAGAACAAAGTGTGAGCTGTAGCGAACTTATCTGCCAGAGAGTAGTATTCCACAAGTAGCGAAGAGTAGGAAAACCAAAGCTTCGAGAAGTAGGAAGCTTCTGGTCTTTTCGCTTGGCTAGCGAGTAGTACAGACCGTTTCCTTCGCTGATGGTTAATTTTGTTGCCTTAGATGGTTGCAGTCATCTTCGCTTGCGAATAGCTTAAGACCGGAGCCGAAGGTTGCTGAATGTTTCCTACTTCGTGACAAAGATCGTGCCGGAAACGGTGGGCGCCAATGTTGGTTTTCGCCAACAAAAACCATGTGATGAACAGTCCAAGATCAAAAGAGCGAGAAGAAGGCAAGGAGCTGAGGGGTCAGCTCCAGCTCCCCCTTCCCTCTCCACCTCCCCCTCTCCCCCTTTTATAAGAGAGGTGGGATAAGGCACTTTGCAATTTTTCACTTTAGTGGGGCTTATATTTATAAAACTACCACTTTGGGCTATAGATGGACCCTAATACTAATTTCAATTTCCTAAACTATATAATTTGGCCACAAAATACTTAGTGGGGGTGTCTAACCTATAATGCTACCCCCAACAATCTGCTCTTTTTTTTTTTGAATTCGCAAGATCTGTTTTTTTTTTCTGGATTCAAAAGATTTGCTTTGTTACTATCTTTCTTTCTTCTAGCGTCAAGCTGCCAATGGCCAAAACCCATCGTTTCCTGACGAGAAGAGGAGTATACGCCAATGATGACGTCCTTGCCATGGCAGCTGCATGCTTCTATATAATTCTTTTGCATATACTCATCACAGGAATGGTCCATGTTCTACTGCTGCCAACATATATGTATTCATACTCTGTATAAACATGTATGTATTCATATACATTCTGAGTTCCTATAAACATGTATGCTTTCATACTCATTATAAACATTTTTGTACTCATATTCTCATCATATATGTATGTGCCTATATTCTCAAAATAGATTAAAGAAAGTATGAATAAATAAATATGCCTCGCCGCAAGTATAAATACATATTTCTAAAAACACATATATACACATACGATTATTCATATTCTCGCCGCCAAGTATCTACATATACTTCTAAAAGAAGGTACATACACATACTATTATTTCCTACGTATGTACTCGTACCCTCTAAAAATAAACATGCGTGATACTACTTTAGTACATGCTCTGTATGTAAGGATACTCCAATCCAATAAAGTAAAATAAACGAGTATGCACACGTACTCATCCGGAGAGACCGAGAGAGTATGTGTACATGCAGTCATCATATCATATAATACGTATATGTAGTTCTTACCCTCATTTAAGTATGCTGCTCGCAAGAACAAGTATTCACATGTACTCAGTTAGGTTCCTATACTTTCGTGCCACGTGTTGTGTACAAATATACGGTTCTAACAATAATTGCTGAAGCGCTACTAACAGCTGGTAGGCTAATCAAGCGGGAATAAAGGAGCCACCGGGTCAGATTCTGAAACCCGTTGGCGCTAGTTAATTTGGCCGGCTTCTCCACGGTGTTAATACTATGGTGGGAGTAGATACTCCCAGGAGTATAGAAAACTCACCCTATATACAATATAGAAAATATCTTACAATTTGGTCCTCTCAAATTAAAGTATTTCATACAATCGTGGGTATTTTTCAACAAGCATATCCAAGGGACCACAATATAGCAATCGCTTTTCTTTATTCATTATTAATCATAATACATCAGTTTCTAGAAAAAATCATAATACATCAAAAACTCCGTAGACATGAGCACTTGCATTCATCATGGGCCAGTGCAGCAGCAATAATCGACACTTATACCACCTACACCGGGGGCGACTTTTGCAATTGGGTACACTCCCTGGTTTTGTCCTTCTGCATTCATCCTCACACCAAGATATTCCATAAGCGCAAGTCAAAAAGGAAAAGCAACCATGTTGATCTGATATGTAGACACCACCTGATAGAGCAACAACAAACCGATTAATAATACAAACATATGATGTATGCACTTCGAACTTTGGTGTAAAATAAAAAACTTCAAATCTGAACAAAAAACAAAGACATGCACAGAAAGAAAAGAATATGTTTAAGTTCGAACATATAAATCAGTTCAAAATAAACATTTAGAAATGTGTCATAAAAATTATACGTATGAATAAGTATTACGACCGCCTAGTTGCTTATAGCGACTTACCAGCTGCATTACATGTTGAGAAAATCGTAGACGTTACCATGAGCACTGCTAAGAACAGAACCATACTAGTAGTACTGACCTTGACATGCAACATAATAATGACACGGGTAAACTACGACCTATAGCTAGTATAGGTGTGATTTGTTGTGCCTCTGTCTACGGCCTAAGCAGTCACTAGTATATATAGAAGTATAAATGGTTGTATGCAAATCAAATCTGATCTTGTTTTTTAGGTAGTCGCCAAATCAAATCTGGTTTTATTTTGATTACATATCTTTGGTCGACCTTTGTTGCCTTCTATTTCTGCTATTTCTAGGGAGAGATTATTTATGGGCAATAGTGGAAACGTGGTAATAATTGATATGGCAGTAATCGTTCACTTATTCTAGAGATACAAATCTCTAATAAGTTACTTTACCTCACCATATCACTTTGTGTATCTCTAATAATATACTGTACCTTACATGGACAGGTGCTTGTCATTATTTTATTTACAACCCCCAAGCCTGAAGGCAGAGTATATTATTTGTTTTATTATTTATTATTTACATGCTCACGACAGTAAATGTTCACACCACTAATAACACAGAACGTGACAATAGATGGATTTTCATCCTGCAACGTAAAAAAGGTAACATGGTTAGTCTAATTCACAGCACATGAGCACCAATCGCGGCCCGCCACAACCAAACAAGACAGTATTTTTACGGCCTGTGACCAACATATGTTAGAGACGACAACCCTACTCACGTTTGTTAATGTTAATAAAAAATGGACAATTCATAATTAACATACACGTGATCGTATCATAACTAAAGGTTATTTAGGATTGCTCCGCTCCATATTTCTTAGATAAAGAGTTTCAGCTCTACGCACACAGCTCGAAAAAAGGTAAAATTATAAGAGCATCTAAAAAGATATGCCACGAACTCTAGTCTTTTATAGAGCTATTCCACGTTGGAGTTTATGAAGCAGTGAGTAGGGTTGCAAACGTGAGTAGGGTTGTCGTCTCTAACATATATACACGATATTGAAGGTAGTGTGACACACATATATAAGGTTCACGTTTAGACTCCTACTTCTACACACATATATACATGATATTGAAGGTAGTGTGACATACACCGAGCTTCTACTTCTACTTCTACTAGGTGAAGTGCCCATGTGTTGCAATGGGACAATACTCCTAAATACGTGTGTAATCTTATGGTTTTTGGATCCTCTAGGTAAAAGATTTGCTCTGTCCCATCAAATCTTTAAACACATGTATGAAGTATTAAATATGAACTGAAAAAAATAAAGATTTGTCATATGAGTTGGTGTTGCATGGGACCTCTTCGCGCCCGTCGCGCTGTCTCACTGAGGTTCTCTCCACGCGCGTCCTACCAAAGGCGAGCTAGGCTAACCCGAACCCAGCTTCCACATTGCAACCTAGATTAGCAAAACCGAGATGATGCTAATCCTTTCCCCACTTTGCGAAGGTCCCCTATGATATGGCTACGCTAAGTAGTTCCACACACTTAGGCCTCAGGGGTGCCACTGGCACTTTATAGAGTTATTTTTGCTCTCTATTTTTGGATAATGAGAAATTTAAAATATTTTCTAATTAAAAGACTATTGGATAGTTTTTGTCCAAAATTCTATTTTCCTATAAGTTAGAAAGAATATAAAATATCTTTCCTTCCGTGGGCTTTCTAGTTGTACAACATAAGCTGCAAGCCTTTGCATTACATACCAATCGATGCATCTCCGCACATCTAATGTTGGGCGTGCAGCGTAGCTGTGTAGGTAAGCTTGTGAAAATGACACCGTGGCAGCTATTTTCCCAATAATTTTTTTTACCTGCGGCTGTGATTATATTTCTTGCGGTGGCTAGCTACTACTCCTAGCGTTTTTCCTTTTTCTTTGTTTTGCCCCCATGGCGCGACGTCGCGCACGGCCTGCGCAAGTTTTTGCGCGCTCGGTGCGGCCCGGCAAGGCATGCACGCATGCACGAGGCGAGCCATCGGGTGATGTTTGTTGGACGACTCCGTTCCAGCTGCTCCTCCTCGTCACTGACCAGACCGTCGATCCGGGGCGCTCAAAGCCGCGGCGCATTCGCGTCAAGCCGGATCAACCCGAAACTTCGTGCGCGAGGACGCGAAGGAGTCCGCCGATCCGCGTGACGGCCGCGTCGGTCGGCGGCGCGCGCCGGGGGCAGCTGGCCTGGCTGGCCTCTGATGCGCGGAGCGCAGGTGCGTGTAGTGTGCGTGGCCGCGTGCCATGGGAAGGTTCCCTTCCCAACACATCGTGTGCAAGGGGATGGCAACGTGCCAGGTCCGATCGAGCCGGGTCGCCCTGTGGCCGGGGCGTCATGCAAGGGGATGGAGTAGTAGACTAGTAGTCTCGTAGAGCAAGGGGAAGTTGCCAGGAAGTTCCTTTCTTGCCCAGCAAAAATACGTCATCAGGTCGTGTCGTCGAGCACCGTTACGTCGCCAACTAAGTGATGTCCAACTCTCGCAATGGGCAACTAATGACTACTAATACAGTTCTATAAATACAGGGGAAAGACACGCACTCAAAAATTCAAAATTCATCAAGCGAGAAAAAAAAATAAATTCTGATTTCACCAATCTTCGAGTTCTCCGCAGCAGCGCCGACGACTCGATCGGTTCGCCTCGACAAGTTTCGATCGCGCGAGTGCCTCGAGCGAGATGGCTGCTGAGGCGGCTACCTTCGTCGCCAGCGACGGCGAGCTCGCGGGACAGGCCAGCGTCGTTGACTTGGGTGTACAAAGCTCCACGGAGCTCGGAGGCGCCGCGGATCTCCGCCCACAAGACCTCTTCCGATCCGCCGCCGGCGGTGGCGATGGTAACAATGCCTCCGGTGACCCGGGGCCAGTCCTCAGCGCGGAAGAAGCCAGTTCACCTAGCCAGCGCGAGAGGCCATTATTGCCGGGTGCCGAACCCGTCGGCGGCGCTGACCCGCGGGCACCGGTCTTCCCGCCGGACGGCCGCCGCGTCGTCGTCGTCGCCGTACGAGTGGACTTTCAGTTTGAGCATGTCGGCGGCGGGGCGATGCGTTTGGCTGCCTTGCTACTCATGTTCGTTGCGGCGATGTCGCTCACCGGCGAGCCGGACGCGCCGAGACCTAACCAGTTCAGGGCGCTCATGGGTTGGCTCGGTGGTTGCATCCTGTTCTTCCTGTTGCGGCACTGATAACACGCGAACACGCGACCCGCCAGCGACGGAGGCAACAGTTATTATCCGTTAAATAACAAATGACAAATGATGAAAAGAGGGGGGAAAAAAACGCAATACCGAGTGGCTCGTAAACGAGATGGAGTAGCTTCTTTTTTTACCGTCTCGCTCGAGAACGTATTGATCTGTCATGATTTAACTCGAGTATGCATATAACTTATAATTTGAGGCCGGAGAATTGGATTGGAGCAATTGGATCATTGATTCTCCTTGACCCACTATGAACTTCACCATGACCACCGCCGCACCGTTTTTACGAGTAAACAAGATTTGCCTAGGGTGAAAGGAAAAAAACATGTTGACATATGACACGAATAGCCATAACCAGATTCAGGTTACACTTCGTCGGGCAATCAAAGTGACAAAAAGTAATAAATCGTGTTACTCATCCATAATGAATATGCTTTGAATGTTGATGTTTTGGTACAAACAAAATCAGCCATGAATTGTTTAAAGTCAATTGGTAAAGCAAACAAGGCAGGAGAATGACGGAAGCAACGAGGATTAGAGGCGAACTTGCAATCGTCCACTGTCTCCCGTCAAGGGTCAAAGGTAGGAGTGGGTTTGTTTTCAGGGTTTAGGGTTCCGGACCGGAATCGGTTAAGATGTAAAATAGAATTTTTTTCTACCTTAAATATCTTTTTTTTTGGTAAATTTTTTAGCAAAATTCTGTAAAAAGGAGACTTTCTGTAAAAAGAAATGTAAATATTTTTTTTTACAAGGAAGGAAATAGCAATAAAATTCAGCCGACCAACCCTTCGATTTAAAGCCCCGACACGGCACGGCACGGCAGCACGCCGCTCCGGCTTCTCTTCTCCCGTTCGCACTTCGCAGGGGAGGCAAAAGCGGAGATCCTATACGGACGGTATCCGAGACCACGAGAGGACCCAAACCCCAGTTCAGAAACAGCAGAAGGGTAGAGAGATGGACAACGGCGGCGCCAAAGGCGACGTCCCCGACGATGCGAACGAGCGTAAGGAATCACACCCACCCCCCGTGCCCTCCGGTGGCCTCCTCCTTCCTCTTCTCTTCTTCGCGTTTAGGGCCGGCTTTCTGCAGCCGTGTTTTGCTGGACTTCGATCCGCCTCTTACCAAAAGGGGCGAAATCTTCCTCGTTTCATCTGATATAGACGCTAAGTTTCAGGGCACCGCGCAGTTGTTTCCATCGCTGGGTTGCTTTACCCAGGCTTGCTTCAATTCAAGGGTATGCGTGTTTCTGAGTATGCTTTGTTTGGTGTTGCGCAGATTGCCCTGGAACGCAGTCGGAGGAGGCGGGGAAGGCGGATGCCTGCGCTGGGTGCCCCAATCAGCAGATTTGCGCCACCGCCCCCAAGGGCCCTGATCCCGGTAATTGGATCTCTTCATACCCTTGTGTTGAATTCCATTCGATTATGACTTGCTCTGGTATTGGTTTACTGTTATCAGTTATCTCCGTTATATCATTTTATTTCATCAGAATTAGCTAATTTAGTTACAGTTTATTACAGTGGCTGTGGATTTGGTATTTTCTGTTTTCAAAGTACAAAACCCCCACTAGAGCATTTTAGATTTAAGGATTTAACTGCTGTAAGTGCTTATATATATCTAAAGGCCAAAGTGCTTGTAGGAACTAGCCTGTAGGATTTAGATTTACAAAGGGAATTGAGTTAGAAATTTTAGCACCGATAAAAGAGTCTGGATTTGCACTAGACATGTACCCGCCGATTCATTTATATGATTGAATGTTGAAGCAATCGAACTTAAGAATTGTTCAAAGTTAGCTAGCTTTGTCAGAGTAGTATTAAAACAATGTGACTGGCTGTGGGAAGGGTAGGGACTTGGGAAGATGTGGTTCCTGTAAAGAAATTCATTGTGATCCAAACTTGTAGTAATATCCAGGGGCACCTGATATCCTGATGCCACATCCTGCTACCTTTGCTGCTAAAGAAGGTTCAAACATGGATTTATCTTTAATTTTGGCTACAAAGATCAGAAGAGTCCAGATTTCATATTTGAATCTTGTTCCAATTATTTGAGGGGTCTGCTAGATAGTAAATTCTGTTGCTTCAAACCTGTGTTGACTGCAATATATGGATTGGCAGATCACAAGGAAAAGCCTCACGGTTAAATTGTTATAATGTGTGATTATGGTAACCATAGTTGTTAAACTCTTGCTAGCTATTAGTCTTTTTAGTGTGCTCTTTATTGTCAATTGTTCTGTTAATCATAGCCTTTTGAGCACTCAATGTTCCAAAGCGAAGGGAGATGAAACTGAAGCTTTTCGGTTGCCCAATAATTTTTTTTTCCACAACAAGTGCGCATCCAGCATCCAGTCTAATCCAATTGATTAATTAAATACTGACGCAATTAAATTTGTGACTTCTTCAAAGTTTTGTCTGTTAGCATAAAAACATTGAGGGAAGTGGTGGAGACTTGGGAAAATGCAATTCCTGTAAAACAATTCACCTATGACATGTTCAATTCCTTATAAACAGCTCTTTATGTCCTTATAAACAATTCACCTGTAAAAGAATTCATGATGACCTGTTGTGATATCCAGATGCCACATCCTTTTTAGTCCAAAAGGATATGAAGGGTCCAATACAATTAATGCTATTGAACGTTCTAACTTTGATGAATCTTGAATTTGGTGAGATTAAAAGAGTGCATGGTTTTCATATTTGGATCTTGTTCCAAATGCTAGGCTGTAGGCTCTAGGCTCTGTCGATTCAAACCTGCCTCTTTTTCTTACCCTACAAGGAATGGCAGATCACACCACAGATAAAAGAATATTCTTTTTGAAAAATATCAACAGTATTTTTTTTTTTTGTTACTTCTGATACAAACTTCTTAGCTACATTGGGATCTCCATGATCTTTGAGAGGGTCTGTGGAGTATGAATATGAGAGATTTTAAAATTTGTGCTACTTGAATGTCAATATGTTGACTATTTGCTAAATCTGCTTCAATGAATTGCCTCCAGTTTCAGTAATGAGCACCTTTTGCAAACAATATACACAATCCATCTGCTTGTGAGTTCAGACTTGTAGCAAATGTTGAGGTTTGAAGAATTTCAGATTGAGTGAAAGACACTGAATGTGATCATCCTCTATCCCTGCACTATATACTTAGTGGATGTTAGAGACTACACCATTAAGTTTTCAGTGTGACTCTCATCAATGCTATAAATAAATGCTTGGCCTAAATGCAATCATCAACAAAACTAAATGTGTATTAGTCATTGCAATTCATTTTCGATATATTTCACTGCAGAGCATCATGTTTAAATGTTTAATGTGTGATTGCCTTAACTTTTGTAGTTGTTATCCATTTATCTTAAGCTAGGATTTTTTGCATGCAGTTCAAAGTGATTATACCTTTAGTTGTAGGTGAATGAATGAACTGTATATACATGGACACTGTTTGCTTGCTGCTTGTATATCTGGTAGGTGAAACTGAACTGATTATTGTCTGGTTGTATTTTGCAGATGTGGTTGCTATTGTTGAGAGGTTGGCTACTGTGAAACACAAATTGTTGGTTTTGTCTGGAAAGGGAGGTGTTGGAAAGAGCACATTCTCAGCCCAACTCTCGTTTGCCCTAGCTGAAATGGACCATCAGGTTGGCCTTCTTGACATAGATATATGTGGCCCCAGCATCCCTAAAATGTTAGGCCTTGAGGGACAAGATATTCATCAAAGCAACCTTGGCTGGTCACCTGTGTATGTTGAGTCCAACCTTGGTGTGATGTCGATTGGTTTCATGCTGCCTAATCCAGATGATGCTGTCATATGGAGGGGTCCCCGCAAGAATGGACTGATCAAGCAGTTCTTAAAGGATGTTGATTGGGGGGAGATTGACTATCTTGTTGTGGACGCTCCTCCAGGAACATCTGATGAACACATCTCGATCGTGCAGTACCTTCAAGCCACAGGAATTGATGGTGCGATAATCGTCACGACTCCACAGCAGGTCTCTTTGATTGATGTGAGGAAGGAGATAAACTTCTGCAAGAAGGTCGGTGTCCCTGTCCTAGGTGTTGTGGAGAACATGAGTGGCCTGAGGCAGCCGCTTTCAGATCTCAGATTCGTCAAGTCAGATGAGGCAGGTGAGACAGATGCAACAGATTGGGCCCTGAACTACATCAAGGAGAAAGCCCCTGAGCTTCTCTCTGTCATGGCCTGCAGTGAGGTATTTGATAGCAGCAAGGGAGGCGCTGAGAAGATGTGCCATGAAATGGGGGTTCCTTTCCTTGGTAAGGTGCCCATGGATCCGCAACTGTGCAAGGCTGCTGAGGAAGGGAGGTCATGCTTTGCTGATCAGAAATGCAGTGCCAGTGCGCCGGCTCTTCGGAACATTGTGAAGAAGCTGATCAAGACTGAGTGAGAAAATAGTGTTGGCCTGCTGGGAATCTGGTAGTGAGAAATGAGATGAATGATAGATGCCAGGGTTCTCATTAGCAATATATATGCTGTGTCACACTGAGTCTTTACTAGTGCTATTGGATCTGTAAGTTTTTGTTCATGAATGATCAGTGGGTGGACTGGGTGCACAAACTACTGTTTAATTTCTACTCGACGCAGTGAGATATGTTTTGAGGCGCTACCTGAATGATGCTTGAATGCTTTGTACTGTCCGTACCAGAACTGAATGAGTGTATGGTGTTAGCAATAGCCTGGCAACACTTCTTTGCTCTTGTAGCACAACGCTTGTCATAAGTTATCCGATACTGGGGCTGTCGGCAAAAATCTGGACAAAGCCTCGGGCCTTTTCGCAAAAACTGGTGATGATTCACGAACAATAAGCATGTTCTTTATTTATCTTTAACACACATAACTGAACAGCGAACACGACCATGCAAGTGACAAGCAGATCAAAACTGAACTGAGATTTTAGCTGAAAGTTTTGTCATAGCACCGACTTGGCGACTTATGACAAAAGTTGCAGTTATTATATCTAAACTTCTCAAGGAAAAAGAAAATTCAATATGTTCAGAAGAAAGGAGATAAGTTAAAAACAGAGTGCGATCATAACATCAAATTCTTTTTTTTATTCCAATATCGTAAACGTTCATTCTGTCAACAAGTAGAAGTTGCTCTTATTACACGACCCATGTATCCCATGTATTACACGGGAACTGATAATAAAAAGGCTAAACGTTACAAAGGGTTGGTGGAACCCATACGTAGCCATGGGTCTGCACATACCCCATCCTCCTGCTCAGCTCATCGGCTTCCTGCGGTCCTCGGGTTCCCGGCTTGTATGGAACGGACTTCACCTTGCCACCATCGATGTCGTGAAGCAAAGGAGTGAAGATCTCCCATGCAGCCTGAGACCAACAAACACACTGTCAGAACAAGTAGTTCACAAGGAAAGCCCATTGCAAAGGAAGTACGTATGCATGGTCAAATCACAAACCCTCAGTTCATCTCGGCGAACAAAGTGCTGCTGGTCTCCTCTTATCCTGTGAAGAACATAGTTATTGGTAAGTACATGACTGAAGAAGAATTATTTTTATCCAGAAAGTTTCAGGGAACTGAAAGTGCTGGAAACAAATTTAGCGCTAGGATGGAACATCACATACGTGTCCAAGATGAGACGCTCATATGCTTCTGGGATTTTTACATCTTTGTACCGCATCCCATAGGATAGATCTAGTTCACTTTGTTCAGTTGCCATCTCCAGTCCAGGTTTTTGACCTACAAAAGTTCAGTCTTTAGACATCTTTGACCGACAGTTCTGCTGCACCTTTTTCCCTTGACCAAAGTGGAAAGTTCAATAGCTAGAGTTTACAGAAGTAAATGTATATACCGTTAATTTCATATACATGGCTTCTGATGGCTGCAGGCGTATGACAAACTCATTCCTTCCCTGTTTCTTGCCTATAAAAGAGAGCACAAAGCATTAGTCTTGTTCAGTACAAACAGGCAATCATTCAAGGTAGTAATAACAAGACAAATCAAGTTCTCTGGAGGAAATTGGTAAATAACAGTCGGAAGCACTTACAGGAACAGATTTAGTGATAATACATTTAAAAATGTGAAAAACATAGGGTACATACATCTAAAAATGTCACCAGGAGCATCCTTGAATTGCACACGTATCTCTGCTTTCCTAGAATTTAGTGCTTTACCAGCCTTGAGAATGAATGGAACTCCTGTACGAGTCATTTGCATTTTAGTACAAAAAATAAAAATTGCAACGTTCAGAAGTATGACACTGGCATATGACGCAAGTGGAATTATCAGGTCATAAAACAACTTGGAGGATCGATCAAGGAAGACTGCCGAGCTGGACAATTGGAACAATAACTCATAAAGTAATATTTACCCTCCCATCTTTCATTGTGCACCCTCAGTACAACAGATGCATAAGTAGGGGTGTTGGATTCATCTGGCACAGTAGGGTCATCCTTGTAGCCATCATATTGTCCAATGACTACCTCTTCATGCTTTATAGGCTCCACCGATTGCAGAACCTAGCATTGGTTGTAAAAGGCAACTCGTAAGCAACAAAAATGACAGTAGCACAGGATCCACAATCTAGTATCACATCAAGAAAGTTTAGAGGTTGGTTTCCTGTCAGTTGACAGAATAAAAAGACGTAAGAAGTAAGAACCTTGACTTTTTCATCTCTAATGTGCTCGGGTTTAAGAGAGACAGGCTTTTCCATAGCCACCAAACAGAAGACCTGCAAATTAGACAATCATACCACAGCTCTCTCAGAATATAACATTGCTATATCTATGAGGAATGCAATCACAGGTATCTGCTGTGTCTGTTCAGAAAATTAGCACTAGATTGGTGATGATACAAAGTATTAACCATACTACTGAATAATCATGCATTAAGTATTGAGCTGTCCCCAATCTCCACACTAAACAAGTGCTATTCAGATTCAAATAAAAAAAGTAAATGTCTGAAAAATCACTCATAAACCAAAGACAAACGAAGTTCACAAGGATATATTTACCTGCAACAAGTGGTTCTGAATGATATCACGAATGATACTGCATAAAAAAAGGTGGAGTCAGATACAGGTATTTTGCAATAAGATAAGGAGCAACACATGGAGGCCCTCAAAGTGACAAAAAATAAGGATAATGCTTGCATGCCCTCTCAAAAGTCAAAGCTAAACAGCACAAGTGTTGGGGCAAAACTTTAAACTCAGAAAAACAAATGGATATAAGTAAAAAGAAAGTGTCTTCCAAGGAAAAAAAATATCAATATAAACTGAGCAGTTTGTGCTTTTCCCCCAAGCTATAAAGGCACATGATCAGAGGACCTATTAGGGGCAGTGGTACACCATTTATATAATGCATAGAAATATAGAACAGATGCTTTATAACCTGACCATAGGTGCTTACAACAAATTTTTATGCAAACAACCATGCAAGGATGTAGCCGCTTCCAACGTACCCATATTGATCAAAATATCCTCCACGTCCCTCAGTTCCAAAGTCCTCCTTAAATACAATCTGCAGAATTGATTCATTACACGCAAGCGCACATGTTTATGCACAATAATCACAGAAAATTCCAGCTTACAGACATCAATTTTATTAAATTCTTCAGATGAACTGACAAAATATGTGGCATCAACTTATAAAATCCAACCATGATATATAAAGAAATAAATTGCTGTAACAACCTAGGAAAGGATCTTACCTGTACGTTAGCTATGTTATCACGATTCCAGAGAGGCAAAAATAAGCGGTTTGCAAAACGAAGCACGAGCTGCAAATATGACAATAATATGAGAAACGGTTGCATATAAAAGCATATACAGTTCACTATGGGTCACATATATTACCAAGTTTTGGACAAGCTCTTTTCCCAAATAGTGGTCAATTCTATAGAGTTGTTCTTCTTCAAATAGCTTCCCAAGTTCAGCACTCAGTTCCTCTGCAGAGTCCAAATCCTTCCCAAAGGGCTTTTCAACAATAACCCTTGTCCAACCAGTGTGTGAAGCTGAAAGTACAACATGAATTGATAATTGGTATCACAGATTTTTAGCACAACTGCCAAAAAAAGAATGGGGAAAAAAAGCTAGTATGAAAAAAAACTCCATAATTATGTGAACTTCAGAAATATAGTTATCTTTCTTAATTATATGTGAAATTTTGATGCCAGAACATTGAGTGTTTCCAGAAAAGGCTAAAGAAAAAAAAAAAATACAGGCAATATAAACTTTCAAAGGAAAGATCTACATGAATAACATATTAGCATTTGCTTTACTTTTCATCGGCCTCGCTGCTGAAAAGTTGAGCAATGCTTGAGACGAAAACTTGGAACTTACAAAGAATATACAGAAGATTGGTTCTTTATTTCAAAAAACACACACACACACACACACACACTAAGCTCTTTAGTCACAAGCAAAAAAATGGAGTATATAAAAATGAAACCTAACATGAGCCACCAACAAGGGGGAAAAACTTATATAAGAATATAAAAATGCATCACATTAACTATTGTTCTTTATTTCTCAACAAAGCCAACTATTTCCTACATTTAAAGCCATTTGTTTACTGGACAGCACTAATTTCAGGAAAGCTCAGTAACTTACATGGATTCATGCAATATGATCTTATCATTTTGCATACTGATGGGTAGACTGATGGCGGCAGTGCCAAATAAAATAATCTGCGATAGCTTCCTGATTCATTGTTTTTTGATGTTTCATACTTAGAGATTGTCTTGTTTAATAACTCAAATCCTTCCCCACTATCATATGAGCCACTAACATATTTAACCTGTAGGAAAATTTAACATGATTACAGAAGTCAAGAGTTATCAGAATTCAGGAGCCATACAAAATCTTAGAAACTTACTAGCTGCAAAAATTGAGAAAGATGTTCATCTGAAGCTCCCTTGAGGTATCTGCAGCAATAGAGCATTTATATATTCAAATAGAGAAAGAATGATGGAATCTTTCCACTGTACCAAAATAGAAGTAAACAGGACGAACAATTTATACACAGATAGCGATTCTGTACATGAATTCTTGTATCATTCAAGGAAAATAGATCTCACCCACGAATGCGTTCCCTTAATCCATCATCAGAAAGATTTGATCTTGCATACCCAAATATATGGACTTCTCCAGATTGCAGAAAGCCCTGTAGATATGAACAAGGCAGCGAGTAAGTTTCACAGGTTTGAACATGCGCCAACTAAGACACTTATATGCACATATTATACTTCAGAAATGCAAATATATTTAGACTCTGATTTCAGTTATACTGCACACTACTGATATAACCAAAAAAAAAGATGGATCAAAGTTTGCATTGTTTCCTACTGTTGCATTAGAAGTTCGTAATTCTCTTGAATTTTCAGTTATACTGCTTGATTAACTTACCTGCTGGAAAAGGTGAAAGAGCGCTGGGAAAGTTTTCTTCTTAGCAAGGTCTCCAGAAGCACCTAGTACAACAATGGACAAGCAACCAGACTCTGAAGACAGTTCAAGGTCCTTGAAACTTGACAGAGAACTACGTCCAGATAATGGGGAAGATTCAGACGACCCTCCTGACATGATGAATTGTATAGTTTTCTTCTTCCCTCAGATAAAAACCTACAAAGGATGAGAAGGTACTATTAATCACACATTTTATATGGTCAAATAGCTCATTTAGAATCTATCCAGCAAATTTGATCTATGCAATGCTAATGAGGAAAATCACTGCAGAAGACACCCTAACAAAAAATTTGTTACAAAAAACAGGACAGAAAAAAAAGGATAATAAAAGAAGTACAGTTTTGGTCATGACGGCAAGGCGTTCCTAAATCAAGGACAAAGAGTCCTTGTGATTGATAAGTTGATAGCCAGTTTATACTGAAAATAATACTTTTAAATAAAGTTCAAAAATTCTGAATTCTAGATTTTTTGTTAAAAAATGAAACCTAGAGAAGTTGTACCCTAATGTACTAGAGAGTAATTAACACTGGATAGGCTATTAAATATCAATATATGCTGCTATGAGTTTGTATTCTAGGCAGGAAAATTATCTCTATAAAAAAAGAAGAGAATCAGTCAAACTGGCCTCCATCATATTTAGGGAGGTGAAATCAATAACACGTGCTGTACATATGTCATAGAAACCTAAAGTTACTATGTTAAGAATGGCAGTTATCCAACAGTAAAACTACAGTTCATGCTGCATTTATCCAACAGTAAAACTACAATTCATGCTGCATAGCTGAAAAATGGATAGATTGAATCAAATTAAGTAGGAACTGACACTTTTTGCTCTCTCAGAAAGAAAAATCCTCCATACATACCTTCAACTATGCTAAGTGCAAGTGAGTTCAAATTACTCGTGTATTTAAATTTTAACATTCAAGATTATAAAATATCTTGCTTTTTTTGCAGTAAGGCAATTTACTTGTAAAGTTTTGTTACGATAGGAAAACTGAAGGCATTACAATGTTCCACTTGTTCCCTCAAAAACAATGTTTCACTTGTATTCAAGAAAAATACAATGTGAACAGTAAACAAACAAGCTTTGACGTCATTACAAAAAGTTCTCCCTGAAGCCAACATGCACAACTTTAGGAGTACAACTTATTTTTAATAAACATTATAGATTTGTTTGTTACCCATATTTTGACAGTGAATTTTAAGAGAAGGAAAAAACAATGAAAGGGTTGCATGAGTAATTAATGATTACAACGTGTGAGAAAATGTTTCTGCCGATCAGAGATACATAGTATATATTAATATTAAGTCACTATAAAAGAACAAATTAACAAACATATCATTAATGATCTGTTACATCAGAAAGTCACGGCAGAAAAGGAAACGAGAGGATGAAGAGATCTCGCAGAGTACAATACAAGATTAAAGTAGCTGATTTCTATTTATTTATTAAAAAAAGTATCGCCCCCAACCACTCCGAGGAACAGAGCAGCCGCAAGAACCAACAAACGCACGATCCCTGAAGATGAACTAAACGATCTATACTAAAGGCAATTCCTTTCCGAGAAAGGCACCTCGGAAAATGAAAAGTAAACTAAAATCATAACCCGCGAACAAGTAGGCATCGAGAGAAGACTCTACGGCGGGCAGATCCAGAGAATGACAGAAACATAAACGCACGCACGATGTGAATAACCGACAGAGACGAGGCTCCCTGTCCCAGACACAAGAAGCCTGACCCCTTAAGAGTTCATAGTCGGAAGGGACGGCGCTTACCCTCCGGCGTCGGTGTCGGCGATCACCCAAGAACGCAGAACAGAAGGGTCGCAGCAGCCACGGAGGCTGCGGAGAGGCGCGGGGTGAGAGAGATTTGACTTTGCGATTTACGAAGGGGGGTGGAAGGGGGAGGAGGGATTTGTAATGGATGGATGGATTGGAGAGATCGCACTGGCCACTGGCTTCCTTTTCCCTCCGCCGCTTTTTATACCCGCCGACTCGCGCCGGGCCCCCGGCGGCCTCCATCTCCACTCCCCGGCTTTTGTTGACCTGACCTGCCCTGCCCACTAGTAGGCGGCTACCATCCCACCAACCCTGCAATGTTGTTCACTCGTTCCCCTTTTTCTATAATTTTTGTTACCCTGTTAAAGCATGTTTTCAGATTGACTGAAAGATTCTGCGATGCCCTGTTACCGTGAGCTTGGAAATGGTAGAACTTGGCATTGAGAATTGATGAGAATTTAGTTTTATCAGAATCTCTTTTGTTCGTGAAGAGAAAACAATTTTTATTTGGTGGGTGGGGTGCTAAGTGGAAAATTAGACGTGCAAATGATGGATGATGACGATAATGCATTACTAAATGCGTTTATATTCCAATTGATGTTTCCCCTTTACGTTTTCAGCGACGCAACAAGACAGCCAAGCTCATAACACTTGATCTAGATCCAAGCAAAACAATAGGATCGGAGGATGTCCCCGATCCCACCATGGATTCATCTCATCTTGGCTCAAGTCACATCATGATTGGGACTTGGGAGCAGTGCCCGTAGTAGACGCACGGCGCGCCGAGTTTCACCAGTCATAGAAGAAAACGCACGGCCGGCATGTGCCTGAATATTGAATGAATAGAATATAATGACTGACAAAGATATTTATTACTCGATAAATAAAAAAGGCTCAACTCAAATTACACGATGCCCTAAAGCAACGTGCTTCACCGACGGTACGCTCCACAACTCTATGCTCCGTACAAACGGTTAAATAATACATGTCATAATATTACAGAATACATGTCAACTAAAATAGTTCACATTTGATCAAATTATCAGTAAATAATATTCACATTTATAACTCTAAATTAATTTATTATAGAAATATAATTTGTAATTAGTATAATGATATTAATATTGATATCAGATACTTCTTTACTTGTAATTGATGAAGCTTAAGATACTAATTCATGATATTGTATTAGAATTGTATCTTTTCTAAATGGGGAGAGCACTACTACGTACTGACAATATAGTAGTTAATTACATGTGACATCATTGAAGAGTATGCACATGCTTACAATTTATTTTACTTATTATTAATCTGTATCTATATCGTAGGCTACCATAGCATAATAGCTCAAAAAAAAAAAAAAATCCTACTCTCTTTCTTTCTTTTTTTTGAATCATGGCATTTTATTACTCATTCATATTAGCTAAATCACTAGTAACCATGTCCTCAATCTCAAGGAACACCCTCCCCAAGTGGTCCTATGTCCACCAGGACATTTACGACCAAGAGAGGCTAGCGCATGGACCACGCCACTACAAGCACGATTACAAGCATTAATACTATATATTGTGTGTGTGTGTGTGTGTGTGCAGAAGTTGAGATATTAATATATGAAAAACATTGATGCTATAAAAGGGAAAATCCATAGCTACTGGTTCTTTTATCTCAGTTACAATTCTTCCAACCGCAGACAATTGATGATCATTCCAGGGCTGCTTTGATGAGTGAGGCATCCGTTTCATTTTGAGTATACACACAAGTCCGCGATCAAGTGAGAACAATATGTATATATGCGGCCCGATTCTGTCAGGCGTCAACAATCTGCGAAGGTAGAGCATTTGCCTTGACTGTTCGGAACGGCTGATGGCTTCATCAGAGTTCAGACTTGCGACACTGGCAGGTACACTGCACGGTCCACCAGTTGAAACTTGAAAAGGTCCCTGCCTTTTCAAATTCAAACACTGAGACGGAAAAATCAAAGCGCAAGGGCAGGAGCAAATGGATAGATGCTCGTTGGTGAAACTTGACTGGGCACCTTTTCGAATTAAATGACTATGAAACTATGGAATGAAACTCTATATTCACAAATGGGAGTTTCATCAAAGTTTCATTTTAATCTAGGTGACATATTAGTTTTGGAAACAACGAAATAAAACTCGTCATTGAGACTGTCCTAACGGTTCAGGATCTCGCTAATCGACGCAGCATTACTGCTTCCTACCGTCGCTTTATGAGTTTTCTTGGTATCTGCAATGCTTAGCTCTATGCCTAATAAAAGGTAACGGAGGAAGTATTAGCTTGTGTTGCTACTGCCTTTAGGCCGCTTTCAATGGTGAGTTTCATTTTGTTGTTTCCAAGATTGCCATGTCACATAGTTTCACATTAAACTCGGATGAAACTCCCAATCGTCAATGCATAGTTTCATTCTTTAGTTTCATGTGCATT
Source organism: Chrysopogon serrulatus (assembly GCA_015844335.1). Classification (NCBI taxonomy): domain Eukaryota; kingdom Viridiplantae; phylum Streptophyta; class Magnoliopsida; order Poales; family Poaceae; genus Chrysopogon; species Chrysopogon serrulatus. The sequence goes on along the minus strand of JADLZL010003784.1, from coordinate 23,272 downwards.
TAATTTCATGGTACTTTCGTACCAAAAAGAGTGTCATCCCTATGACACTCATTTCCTCTCTTTTTAAATACACCGTTATGTCATCGAATATACTTATGTGGCACCGTATTTAATGCAAATGAAACTCGTATAAAATTCTCACCGAGACCGACCTTAAAGTCTGCTTTCGGCTACACGCAGGCTGCCTACAGCCGAGAGCAAGCTATTTATCTCTAGTTTCTTTGAGAGAAGTGGGTTTTCTTGTAAACCAAAATCGATGTTTTGCCAGCTCCGTTCGCACAAGGTGCTTCTCCACCGAAACTGTTTTGGTTTCCGGTTTTCGCACTTTCGGTAGTCGGTGCGGGCAAACAGTTTTCGGTTTTTCGCACTTTCGGTAGCAGGGTTTTTTTTACGTTGGTAAACCGGCCGGTTTGGCGGTTACCGACCAAAACGGACCGGACGGTTCGGTTTGCCACCGGTTCAAACCGCTAGGGTTTTTAAATTTAAAATTTGAATTTGAAAAAAATTCTAGAAAAATTCTAAAAATAGTTCATGATTTATAGAATCCAATGGTGTCAAAAATTTTTTAAAATTTGAGTTCGTTTAGTATTTGTTTTGACATTTGGAAGTTTGAAAAAAAAAAAAAAAGGCCGCGCCCATTAAGGCCCGTGAGGCCCAACCGGCCCCACGGGCACTTATTGCCTACGGGGGGGGGGGGGGGGAACCCTCCCCGTAAGCCTCATCCGCCCCTCCTCGCTCTCTCGTCGTCCCCGCCTCTTGCGAAACCGGCCGCCGGTGTCGCGGACCGGCCGCCCGGCCCCGCCAACCGAAGCGGGAGGGGCGGCTTATCGGCCGGCCCCGGATCCGTGGAGACAGGCGGGGAAAGCGGCTACCCGGGCGGGCGGGTCGGTTAGCCGGTCGGTTGAGCGGCTAGCCGGCCGACCGAGGTAAGCTCTTTTTTTTTTTGTTTTCTTTTGTATTTAGACTAGGGTTTAGGTATGATTTAGGTAGTTAATGGCTTTAGATAGGTTTTAAAATGTAGGTATCATTTGATTTAGGCTTTAGATAGGTTTTAGCAAAGATTTAGTTTAGAATTTATGTTAGATTTGATTTAGGATTTAAGATTAGAGGTAGGATGTGTAGTTTATTTTGCTTTAGGATTTAGGATTAGAGGTAGGATGTGTAGGTATTATTTTGTAAATGATTTAGGCATATTGTTTACGTACATTTTATTTATGTGTGACATTGTGTAAATTTTATTTATATGATTAGTTCCTTTGTGTTTTTTCATGTTCGTTCGCAGGTGCACAATGTCAGGAAGACAGAAAGACATTGTATGGGAACATGGCGAGAATCTTGCTCCTGGATGGCGATGCAACTATTGTTGTATTTGTATCGCAGCGTTGATATGTGCATGAGACCATGTATTTGTATCGGACTATTTGTTGTTTCGTTGGTGTGACATTGTTAGCCGCCGGTGGGTACCGACTATATATTTATGCACTATGTATTTGTGTGACAATATTTATTATGGCTCTGTGTGCTCTTGGACATGAATTTCTGCAAAGGTCATGCCGAAAGAAATAATTTTTTCTAGCAAAAAAAAAAAAGACACCAGACCGGTTAGGAGCGGTTACCATTTAAACCGGTCGGTAACCGCCCCTAACCGGCCGGTAAGGCGCTCCTAACCGTTTGAACTAAGCCTGCTTCAAAATTCAAATTTAACATTTGAATTTGGCCGGTTTTTTCGGTAACCGATTTAAACCGGCCGATTAGCCGAAACCACCCGCCGGCGGTTTTTTTAGCCCGAACGGTAACAAAAACCTTGCTCGGTAGTCGGTACGGGCCATAGCCCATCCCATCGTGGGGCTAGGCGCATGGACGGAGGCCATTGGGACAACAAGGTGAAGGTGGCGAAGACACAGCCAGGTCGGACAGGGCGTCACTTCACACCTGCAGAAGCTCAAGGCACACGCACACGCACACGCACACGCAGTGAGAAGTGCAGTGGAAGGCCATGCGCGAGCTACGTGGCAGCCTGTCGTGAAGCCTCGCATGCGTCTGTGTTGCTCAGAGTGCTACTACGTTGCAGCCTATCGTGAAGCCTCGCACGCGTCTGTGTTCGCTGGTCTTGTGCTGGCTGGTTCGGCTGGCTCTCTCTCTCACGCCGGCACTGTACAACCAGCCGAAACCAGCCGAAGCAAACCAGCAGAAGCAACCAGCTCCAGACAAGCGAACACGCGACACGCCAGGCTTTTTTTTTTTTGATCAGCTGCTCATGGACCTGTCCACACATACTGACACTTGGGGCCCACTTCTGTTCCGTCCGTGGACCCACACATCACTAACGGACTCGACCACCAGATAAGCAGCTGCAAGCTCTCCCTTCTTATCTTCTCCCGTCCCCCCTGGTAGAGTTGGAAGGAAGGAACGCGCCCGCGCCAGCCAAGCAGAGAGAGGGATCCCGCATCCATGGAGGTGGTGGGCGGCGTGTCGCTGAGGCCGTCGCCAGCGCTGGCGCGTATCCGGACTACCCTGTCGTCATCCGTCGACGTCAGCGGACGCTCCCTTCTCAGGGCCGCAGCGCCGCGGAGCCACCAGCTGCCGGCGAGGCGCGCGCTGGCGCTGGTGGTGGAGGCCCGGGGAGGAGCTGGTCGGAACGGCAGATGCAGCAGCAGCGCCGCATGCCGCAGCTGCCCAAGATCGAGGACGACGGCAACCCGCGATTCGTCATCTTCATCCGCACCGCCAATGTCCGTGTCTTGCTACCCATTTTAGTGGATTGGATTGTTGCTACCCATTTGCATGGTTCCGTTCTGCAAATTCGATGGCACACGACAAAGATTTCAGATTTGTGATTTGTGCTTTGTTTTGTTTAGCGCAGGTCTACTTCTGGTACCCGCTCAACATCATCACGGGCGGTACGACGGCGAAGATCATGCTCGCCGCCAAGGACAACTTCCTCGGCAAGTACATCTACAAGGACACGCTCGCCAGGAACCTCGCTGCCGTCATTTACAAAGTAATCAACCATCAAGCGCCAGCAGCTCTTCGCTTCACAGTTCACACATTCTTTTAATGGCCATCCAATTAATCTTACTAGTATTTGCATTTTTTAGAAAAGGGGAATATATTAATATCCCAGCCTCTGCATTACTAGTATTTGCATAGACCATGCATATATAGGCATCCACATGACCACACACTTGTGAGTTGTTCTTGCAGAAAACCTTACTGGTGCTAATAATTAACAACTGAACTGTTTTTCTGCGTATAGGATGAAGATGAGATCATAGACACAGCAAAAGAGCAATACCGTGTGCTCAAGACCGAAAATGAGTTTCGGTATGGCTACAAAGTTGTGGTAGTTTCTCAAAACTTAACCGCAGAAGCTTTGGTTGTTTGAGTAATTTTTGTATTGGCCAATTTCATTTACTTGTTATTTACATGAACAGGAGAAAGGGAACATAAGGTCTGCTCTGACGACAAGCAATGTGATTGAAGTATGTTTCCTTAATTTTTCTCGAGTTCTGTCACAGTTCCAATATAGACATTATTCCAGTTGAAGCCCCATTAGTGAACAAAACTAAATCGACATATGCATTTTGCTTTCAGACAGAGGTGGTAGCAAATGTTTGCATTTACATGTTTTGAATATCCTGGATTCCTAGCTAGTCCCTAACAGTAAGATTATTTATCTCAGCTTCCAAAGAAAGAGGAGCTCAAAACTGTGGTTGACAAGGTGAAGGACTTCTTTGGTGATGTAACTGCTGGGGCCAAAGAATCCTTTGCGCAGATAACAGGGTCTGCTGTCGTCAGAGAGGAAGAGGAAGCAGAGAGCAAGGAGAAGTTCCGCTCCAGGAGACGAAAGAAGCAGAGGAAATCAAAGGAGGGCCTCAGTAAGTATGCTGAGACTGCTTCACTATTGCAGTGTCACTGACTCACTTGTTTGAACCCTATCTTCGTACTTCTCGTAGCTAGTGATCTAATCACGTGATCTCCCGTTTGCATCTTTCAGAGATGGAGAAATGATTCAGTCGCTCAGCACATTGTCAGATAAGCATCGGCTGTAGTTTCGCTATCCATGTCCTAGAGGTGCTCTGTAATATCTCCAGCTTCTGAATTTTTGCAAAGAGACAACAACGTGTAATTTTCTTGCAACTAACGTGCGTTTTGTCTGCCTTCTCACTAAATTTCACAAAACTCAGTGAAGGGGTGAAGGTTACTCTTTGTTTTGGGTTGCTATGCACTTGTATATAGTAAAATCTATACCTAGAAAAGCTATCGAAAACATAACTTGAAACAGAGAAGTACACCTGTATATTGATTTGATTTCTTGGAGGTTTGAAAGCGTGTGTGGTTGTACAGTGCAGATATGAATTGCATCATATTCAACTGAACTGTTGCGTATCAAAGTACATTATATACGTCGAAAGGGCATCAGACTGTCAAACTAGTAGCTTAAGGAAGTTCAGTTGTACATTATGTAGCACATTATATAAACTCTTGGGATGCATGCACCAAAAGCGAAAAGGAGTGCTCATCAAGAGTACGTCGTTTGTACTGTTAAACTCTTCTTCTTAATTACAATGATACACATATCTTTTTTGCGTATTTGAGGAAAAAAAAAAAAAAGAGAAACACATGTCCATGGGCTCTACCGACACTTTAGCTCTATGCTGTCCTTTATTCGCGCCGATGCTGTCAACGGACATTCGTCTTATAACACGCATAACGAAAATCATGTTGTTGTGCCGATTTTCATGCTCATTTGGACAAGAGCCGAAAAACAATAGGGTGAACAATCATGTTGTTGTCATGGACTTTTTGGACAAGAACCGAGCCAATCGTGGCGTGGACTTTGCCAGCCATGCTCATGGCCGCTGCATCGTTGAGAGCCGGCCACACTTATCGGCATGAGATAACAAGACTATAACATTAGGCCTAGTGATGTCAAGACTACTATTACCTTTGCCATCAGCAACCTAGACCAACAACATTGTCGCCTCTACTAAGAAAGGAGAGCTCTGACACCATCAACAACGATTCCATGCCCAACCAACAACATCATTGCACCGGGCGATGTTGGGACAACTGTACCATGGACATCATTAGCAATAGCTCCTACACCAACGGTGTTGCTATAATTTGTTTTTATTATGGTCACATGTGTACGCGTGCGGCTCGAGTGCCGAATAGCATGTGCTGTTGGTGTAAATGCAGAGCCGTCCTCGACAACGTCCGGACTCGTCTTCACGGTGGGACGGTGTTATTGATGTAGATGTGAAGCTGTCGTCTACGTTATCAACGCCGTTCTGATTCGCCTCCTCAATATAGCAACACCGTTGGTGTAGGAGCTATTGCTAATGATGTCCATGGTACAGTTGTCCCAACATCGCCCAGTGCAGTGATGTTGTTGGTTGGGCGTGGAATCGTTGTTGATGGTGTCAGAGCTCTCTTTCTTAGTAGGGCGACAATGTTGTTGGTCTAGGTTGCTGATGGCAAAGGTAATACTCGTCTTGACATCACCAGGCCCAACGTCACAGTCTTGTTATCTCATGCCGATAAGTGTGGCCGACTCTCAACGATGCAGCGGACACTGCTGCTGATGAGCGTGGCTGGCCAAAGTCCATGGCACGCATTGTCCACCTTGTTTCTCGGCTCTTGTCCAAATGAGCATGGTCCCTCGGCACAACAACATGACCTCACCTATTCGTGACCAGAGAAATGTCCGTGACAAATCAACCGCATCCGGCTAAAGGTCGGTAGAGCCCAGTGACATGTGTCACTCCTGTTCGAATTTGTTTCTCTTTTTTTTTCCTCAAATACGCAAAAGATATGTGTATCATTATAATTAAGAAGAAAAGTTTAACAGTACAAATGGCGTGCTCGTGATGAGCACTCCTTTTCGAATTTGGTGCATGCATCCCAAGAGTTTATAGAATGTGCTACATAATGTACAACTGAACTTCTTTAAGCTACTAGTTTTGACAGTCTGGTGCCCTTTTGACCTACATAATGTAATTCGATACGCAACAGTTCAGTTGAATATGATGCAATTCATGTATGCACTGTACAACCACACACGCTTTCAAACCTCCAAGAAATCAAATCAACATACAGGTGTACTTCTCTGTTTCAAATTATGGTTTGCTTTAGCTTTTCGAGGTATATAGATTTTACCATATATTAAGTGCATAGCAAAATCTATGTATGCTAGAAAAACTAAAACAAAGAGTAACCTTCACCCCTTCACCGAATTTTTGAAATTTAGGGAGAAGGCAGACAAAACGCACGTTACTCGCAAGTTACACGTTGTTGTCTCTTTGCAAAAATTTAGAAGCTGGAGATATTACAGAGCAGCTCTAGGACATGGATAGCGAAACTACAGCCGATGCTTTACTTGTCTGACAATGTGCTGAGCGACTGAATCATTTCTCCATCTCTGAAAGATGCAAACGGGAGATCACGTGATTAGATCAGTAGCTACAGGAAGTACGAAGATAGGGTTTAAACAAGTGACACTGCAATAGTGAAGCAATCTCAGCATACTTACTGAGGCCCTCCTTTCATTTCCTCTGCTTCTTTCGTCTCCTGGAGCGGAACTTCTCTTTGCTCTCTGCTTCCTCTTCCTCTTTGACGACAGCAGACCCTGTTATCTGTGCAAAGGATTCTTTGGCCCCAGCAGTTACATCGCCAAAGAAATCCTTCACCTTGTCAACCACAGTTTTGAGCTCCTCTTTCTTTGGAAGCTGAGATAAACAATCTTACTATTACGGACTAGCTAGGAATCCAGGATATTCAAAACATGTAAGGCTGCCAAAAATGTAAATGCAAACATTTGCTACCATCTCCGTCTGAAAGCATATGTCGATTCAGTTTTGTCCACTAATTGGGCTTCAACAAGAATAATGTCTACGGAATTATTGCGATAGAACTCGAGAAAAATGAAGGTAACATACTTCAATCACGTTGCTTGTCGTCAGAGCAGACCTTATGTTCCCTTTCTCCTGTTCATGCAAATAACAAGTAATTAAATGAAATTGGCCAATACAGAACTTACTCAAACAACCAAAACTTCTGCGATTAAGTTCTGAGAAACTACCACAACTTTGTAGCCATACCGAAACTCATTTTCGGTCTTGAGCACACGGTACTGCTCTTTTGCCGTGTCTATAATCTCATCTTCATCCTATACACAGCAAAACAGTTCAGTTGTTAATTATTAGAACCAGTAAGGTTTTCTGCAAGAACAAGTCACAAGTGTGTGGCCATGTGGATGTCTATATATGCATGGTCTATGCAAATACTAGTAAGATTGGATGGCCATTAAGATTTATATTTGAGAATGTGTGAACTATGAAGCGAAGAGCTGCTGGCGCTTGATGGTTGATTACTTTGTAAATGACGGCAGCGAGGTTCCTGGCGAGCGTGTCCTTGTAGATGTACTTGCCGAGGAAGTTGTCCTTGGCAGCGAGCATGATCTTGGCCGTCGTACCGCCCGTGATGATGTTGAGCGGGTACCAGAAGTAGACCTGCGCTAAACAAAAATAAAAAACAAATCACAAATCTTGGCCGTGCGCCATCGAATTTGCAGAAGGGAGCAAATGGGTAGCAAGACACGGACATTGGCGGTGCGGATGAAGATGACGAATCGCGGGTTGCCGTCGTCCTCGATCTTGGGCAGCTGCGGCATGCGGCGCTGCTGCTGCATCTGCCGTTCCGACCAGCTCCTCCCCCCTGGCCTCCACCACCAGCGCCAGCGCGCGCCTCGCCGGCAGCTGGTGGCTCCGCGGCGCTGCGGCCCTGAGAAGGGAGCGTCCGCTGACGTCGACGGATGACGACAGGGTAGTCCGGATACGCGCCAGCGCTGGCGACGGCCTCAGCGACACGCCGCCCACCACCTCCATGGATGCGGGATCCCTCTCTCTGCTTGGCTGGCGCGGGCGCGTTCCTTCCTTCCAACTCTACCAGGGGGGACGGGAGAAGATAAGAAGGGAGAGCTTGCAGCTGCTTATCTGGTGGTCGAGTTCGTTAGTGATGTGTGGGTCCACGGACGGAACAGAAGTGGGCCCCAAGTGTCAGTATGTGTGGACAGGTCCATGAGCAGCTGATCAAAAAAAAAAAGCCTGGCGTGTCGCGTGTTCGCTTGTCTGGAGCTGGTTTGCTTCTGCTGGTTTGCTTCGGCTGGTTTCGCTGGTTGTACAGTGCCGGCGGCTTCAGAGAACGTAGTAGCCTCTGAGCAACACAGACGCATGCGAGGCTTCACGACAAGACCCACGTAGCTCGCGCATGGCCTTCCACTGCACTTCTCACTGCGTGTGCGTGTGCGTGTGCGTGTGCCTTGAGCTTCTGCAGGTGTGAAGTGACGCCCTGTCCGACCTGGCTGTGTCTTCGCCACCTTCACCTTGTTGTCCCAATGGCGTCCGTCCATGCGCCTAGCCCCACGATGGGATGGGCTATGGCCCGCACCGACTACCGAGCAAGGTTTTTTATTACCGTTCGGGCTAAAAAAAACCGCCGGCGGGTTTTTCGGCTAATCGGCCGGTTTAAATCGGTTACCGAAAAAACGGCCAAATTCAAATGTTAAATTTGAATTTTGAAGCGAGCTTAGTTCAAACGGTTAGGAGCGCCTTACCGGCCGGTTAGAGGCGGTTACCGACCCGTTTAAATGGTAACCGCTCCTAACCGGTCTGGTGTCTTTTTTTTTTGGCTAGAAAAAATTATTTCTTTCGGCATGACCTTTGCAGAAATTCATGTCCAAGAGCACACAGAGCCATAATAAATATTGTCACACAAATACATAGTGCATAAATATATAGTCGGTACCCACCTACGGCTAACAATGTCACACCAACGAAACAACAAATAGTCCGATACAAATACATGGTCTCATGCACATATCAACGCTTGCGATACAAATACAACAATAGTTACATCGCCATCCAGGAGCAAGATTCTCGCCATGTTCCCATACAATGTCTTTCTGTCTTCCTGACATTGTGCACCTGCGAACGAACATGAAAAAACACAAAGGAACCAATCATATAAATAAAATTTACACAATGTCACACCTAAATAAAATGTACGTAAACAATATGCCTAAATCATTTACAAAATAATACCTACACATCCTACCTCTAATCCTAAATCCTAAAGCAAAATAAACTACACATCCTACCTCTAATCTTAAATCCTAAATCAAATCTAACATAAATTCTAAACTAAATCTTTGCTAAAACCTATCTAAAGCCTAAATCAAATGATACCTACATTCTAAAACCTATCTAAAGCCATTAACTACCTAAATCATACCTAAACCCTAGTCTAAATACAAAAGAAAAACAAAAAAAAGAGCTTACCTCGATTCGGCTAGCCGCTCAACCGACCGGGCTAACCAACCCCCCCCCCCTGGGTAGCCGCTTTCCCCGCCTGTCTCCACCGCATCCGGGGCGGGGCGGTAAGCCGCCCCTCCCGCTCGGTTAGCCGGGCGGGCGGTCGGTCAGCGACACCGGCCGGTTTCGCAAGAGGCGGCGGCGGACAGAGAGCGGGAGGGGCGGATGAGGCTTCGGGGGAGGGTTCGCCCCCCCCCCCCCCCCCCCAATAAGCAATAAGCCCGTTAGGGGCCGGTTGGGGCCTCACGGGCCTTAATGGGCCGCGCCTTTTTTTTCTTTTTTTTTCAAACTTCCAAATGTCAAAACAAATACTAAACGAACTCAAATTTAAAAAATTTTGACACCATTGGATTCTATAAATCATGAACTATTTTTAGGAATTTTTCTAGAATTTTTTTTTCAAATTCAAATTTTAAATTTAAAAAACCCTAGCGGTTTGAACCGGTGGCAAACCGAACCGGTCCGGTCGGTTTGGTCGGTAAACGCCAAACCGGCCGGTTTACCAACGGTAAAAAAACCCTGCTACCGAGTGCCGAAAACCGAAACTGTTTGCCCGTACCGACTACCGAGTGCCGAAAACCGGAAACCAAAACAGTTTCGGTGGAGAAGCACCTTGTGCGAACGGAGCTGGCAAAACATCAGATTTTGGTTTACAAGAAAACCCACTTCTCTCAAAGAAACTAGAGATAAATAGCTTGCTCTCGGCTGTAGGCAGCCTGCGTGTAGCCGAGCAGACTTTAAGGTCAGTCTCAGTGAGAATTTTATACGAGTTTCATTTGCATTAAATACGGTGCCACATAAGTATATTCGATGACATAACAGTGTATTTAAAAAGAGAGAGGAAATGAGTGTCATAGGGATGACACTCTTTTGGTACGAGTACCATGAAATTAAATGCACATGAAACTAAAGAATGAAACTATGCATTGACAGTGGGAGTTTCATCCGAGTTTAATGTGAAACTATGTGACATGGCAATCTTGGAAACAACAAAATGAAACTCACCATTGAAACTGGCCTAAGGGCAGTAGCAACACAAGCTAATACTTCCTCCGTTACCTTTTATTAGGCATAGAGCTAAGCATTGCAGATACCAAGAAAACTCATAAAGCGACGGTAGGAAGCAGTAATGCTGCGTCGATTAGCGAGATCCTGAACCGTTAGGACAGTCTCAATGACGAGTTTTATTTCGTTGTTTCCAAAACTAATATGTCACCTAGATTAAAATGAAACTTTGATGAAACTCCCACTGTGAATATAGAGTTTCATTCCATAGTTTCATAGTCATTTAATTCCGAAAAGGTGCCCAGTCAAGTTTCACCAACGAGCATCTATCCATTTGCTCCTGCCCTTGCGCTTTGATTTTTCCGTCTCAGTGTTTGAATTTGAAAAGGCAGGGACCTTTTCAAGTTTCAACTGGTGGACCGTGCAGTGTACCTGCCAGTGTCGCAAGTCTGAACTCTGATGAAGCCATCAGCCGTTCCGAACAGTCAAGGCAAATGCTCTACCTTCGCAGATTGTTGACGCCTGACAGAATCGGGCCGCATATATACATATTGTTCTCACTTGATCGCGGACTTGTGTGTATACTCAAAATGAAACGGATGCCTCACTCATCAAAGCAGCCCTGGAATGATCATCAATTGTCTGCGGTTGGAAGAATTGTAACTGAGATAAAAGAACCAGTAGCTATGGATTTCCCTTTTATAGCATCAATGTTTTTCATATATTAATATCTCAACTTCTGCACACACACACACACACAATATATAGTATTAATGCTTGTAATCGTGCTTGTAGTGGCGTGGTCCATGCGCTAGCCTCTCTTGGTCGTAAATGTCCTGGTGGACATAGGACCACTTGGGAGGGTGTTCCTTGAGATTGAGGACATGGTTACTAGTGATTTAGCTAATATGAATGAGTAATAAAATGCCATGATTCAAAAAAAGAAAGAAAGAGAGTAGGATTTTTTTTTGAGCTATTATGCTATGGTAGCCTACGATATAGATACAGATTAATAATAAGTAAAATAAATTGTAAGCATGTGCATACTCTTCAATGATGTCACATGTAATTAACTACTATATTGTCAGTACGTAGTAGTGCTCTCCCCATTTAGAAAAGATACAATTCTAATACAATATCATGAATTAGTATCTTAAGCTTCATCAATTACAAGTAAAGAAGTATCTGATATCAATATTAATATCATTATACTAATTACAAATTATATTTCTATAATAAATTAATTTAGAGTTATAAATGTGAATATTATTTACTGATAATTTGATCAAATGTGAACTATTTTAGTTGACATGTATTCTGTAATATTATGACATGTATTATTTAAACCGTTTGTACGGAGCATAGAGTTGTGGAGCGTACCGTCGGTGAAGCACGTTGCTTTAGGGCATCGTGTAATTTGAGTTGAGCCTTTTTTTTATTTATCGAGTAATAAATATCTTTGTCAGTCATTATATTCTATTCATTCAATATTCAGGCACATGCCGGCCGTGCGTTTTCTTCTATGACTGGTGAAACTCGGCGCGCCGTGCGTCTACTACGGGCACTGCTCCCAAGTCCCAATCATGATGTGACTTGAGCCAAGATGAGATGAATCCATGGTGGGATCGGGGACATCCTCCGATCCTATTGTTTTGCTTGGATCTAGATCAAGTGTTATGAGCTTGGCTGTCTTGTTGCGTCGCTGAAAACGTAAAGGGGAAACATCAATTGGAATATAAACGCATTTAGTAATGCATTATCGTCATCATCCATCATTTGCACGTCTAATTTTCCACTTAGCACCCCACCCACCAAATAAAAATTGTTTTCTCTTCACGAACAAAAGAGATTCTGATAAAACTAAATTCTCATCAATTCTCAATGCCAAGTTCTACCATTTCCAAGCTCACGGTAACAGGGCATCGCAGAATCTTTCAGTCAATCTGAAAACATGCTTTAACAGGGTAACAAAAATTATAGAAAAAGGGGAACGAGTGAACAACATTGCAGGGTTGGTGGGATGGTAGCCGCCTAGTGGTGGGCAGGGCAGGTCAGGTCAACAAAAGCCGGGGAGTGGAGACGGAGGCCGCCGGGGGCCCGGCGCGAGTCGGCGGGTATAAAAAGCGGCGGAGGGAAAAGGAAGCCAGTGGCCAGTGCGATCTCTCCAATCCATCCATCCATTACAAATCCCTCCTCCCCTTCCACCCCCTTCGTAAATCGCAAAGTCAAATCTCTCTCACCCCGCGCCTCTCCGCAGCCTCCGTGGCTGCTGCGACCCTTCTGTTCTGCGTTCTTGGGTGATCGCCGACACCGACGCCGGAGGGTAAGCGCCGTCCCTTCCGACTATGAACTCTTAAGGGGTCAGGCTTCTTGTGTCTGGGACAGGGAGCCTCGTCTCTGTCGGTTATTCACATCGTGCGTGCGTTTATGTTTCTGTCATTCTCTGGATCTGCCCGCCGTAGAGTCTTCTCTCGATGCCTACTTGTTCGCGGGTTATGATTTTAGTTTACTTTTCATTTTCCGAGGTGCCTTTCTCGGAAAGGAATTGCCTTTAGTATAGATCGTTTAGTTCATCTTCAGGGATCGTGCGTTTGTTGGTTCTTGCGGCTGCTCTGTTCCTCGGAGTGGTTGGGGGCGATACTTTTTTTAATAAATAAATAGAAATCAGCTACTTTAATCTTGTATTGTACTCTGCGAGATCTCTTCATCCTCTCGTTTCCTTTTCTACCGTGACTTTCTGATGTAACAGATCATTAATGATATGTTTGTTAATTTGTTCTTTTATAGTGACTTAATATTAATATATACTATGTATCTCTGATCGGCAGAAACATTTTCTCACACGTTGTAATCATTAATTACTCATGCAACCCTTTCATTGTTTTTCCTTCTCTTAAAATTCACTGTCAAAATATGGGTAACAAACAAATCTATAATGTTTATTAAAAATAAGTTGTACTCCTAAAGTTGTGCATGTTGGCTTCAGGGAGAACTTTTTGTAATGACGTCAAAGCTTGTTTGTTTACTGTTCACATTGTATTTTTCTTGAATACAAGTGAAACATTGTTTTTTGAGGGAACAAGTGGAACATTGTAATGCCTTCAGTTTTCCTATCGTAACAAAACTTTACAAGTAAATTGCCTTACTGCAAAAAAAAGCAAGATATTTTATAATCTTGAATGTTAAAATTTAAATACACGAGTAATTTGAACTCACTTGCACTTAGCATAGTTGAAGGTATGTATGGAGGATTTTTCTTTCTGAGAGAGCAAAAAGTGTCAGTTCCTACTTAATTTGATTCAATCTATCCATTTTTCAGCTATGCAGCATGAATTGTAGTTTTACTGTTGGATAAATGCAGCATGAACTGTAGTTTTACTGTTGGATAACTGCCATTCTTAACATAGTAACTTTAGGTTTCTATGACATATGTACAGCACGTGTTATTGATTTCACCTCCCCTAAATATGATGGAGGCCAGTTTGACTGATTCTCTTCTTTTTTATAGAGATAATTTTCCTGCCTAGAATACAAACTCATAGCAGCATATATTGATATTTAATAGCCTATCCAGTGTTAATTACTCTCTAGTACATTAGGGTACAACTTCTCTAGGTTTCATTTTTTAACAAAAAATCTAGAATTCAGAATTTTTGAACTTTATTTAAAAGTATTATTTTCAGTATAAACTGGCTATCAACTTATCAATCACAAGGACTCTTTGTCCTTGATTTAGGAACGCCTTGCCGTCATGACCAAAACTGTACTTCTTTTATTATCCTTTTTTTTCTGTCCTGTTTTTTGTAACAAATTTTTTGTTAGGGTGTCTTCTGCAGTGATTTTCCTCATTAGCATTGCATAGATCAAATTTGCTGGATAGATTCTAAATGAGCTATTTGACCATATAAAATGTGTGATTAATAGTACCTTCTCATCCTTTGTAGGTTTTTATCTGAGGGAAGAAGAAAAAACTATACAATTCATCATGTCAGGAGGGTCGTCTGAATCTTCCCCATTATCTGGACGTAGTTCTCTGTCAAGTTTCAAGGACCTTGAACTGTCCTCAGAGTCTGGTCGCTTGTCCATTGTTGTACTAGGTGCTTCTGGAGACCTTGCTAAGAAGAAAACTTTCCCAGCGCTCTTTCACCTTTTCCAGCAGGTAAGTTAATCAAGCAGTATAACTGAAAATTCAAGAGAATTACGAACTTCTAATGCAACAGTAGGAAACAATGCAAACTTTGATCCATCTTTTTTTTTGGTTATATCAGTAGTGTGCAGTATAACTGAAATCAGAGTCTAAATATATTTGCATTTCTGAAGTATAATATGTGCATATAAGTGTCTTAGTTGGCGCATGTTCAAACCTGTGAAACTTACTCGCTGCCTTGTTCATATCTACAGGGCTTTCTGCAATCTGGAGAAGTCCATATATTTGGGTATGCAAGATCAAATCTTTCTGATGATGGATTAAGGGAACGCATTCGTGGGTGAGATCTATTTTCCTTGAATGATACAAGAATTCATGTACAGAATCGCTATCTGTGTATAAATTGTTCGTCCTGTTTACTTCTATTTTGGTACAGTGGAAAGATTCCATCATTCTTTCTCTATTTGAATATATAAATGCTCTATTGCTGCAGATACCTCAAGGGAGCTTCAGATGAACATCTTTCTCAATTTTTGCAGCTAGTAAGTTTCTAAGATTTTGTATGGCTCCTGAATTCTGATAACTCTTGACTTCTGTAATCATGTTAAATTTTCCTACAGGTTAAATATGTTAGTGGCTCATATGATAGTGGGGAAGGATTTGAGTTATTAAACAAGACAATCTCTAAGTATGAAACATCAAAAAAACAATGAATCAGGAAGCTATCGCAGATTATTTTATTTGGCACTGCCGCCATCAGTCTACCCATCAGTATGCAAAATGATAAGATCATATTGCATGAATCCATGTAAGTTACTGAGCTTTCCTGAAATTAGTGCTGTCCAGTAAACAAATGGCTTTAAATGTAGGAAATAGTTGGCTTTGTTGAGAAATAAAGAACAATAGTTAATGTGATGCATTTTTATATTCTTATATAAGTTTTCCCCCCTTTGTTGGTGGCTCATGTTAGGTTTCATTTTTATATACTCCATTTTTGCTTGTGACTAAAGAGCTTAGTTGTGTGTGTGTGTGTGTGTGTTTTTTTTGAAATAAAGAACCAATCTTCTGTATATTCTTTGTAAGTTCCAAGTTTCTCGTCTCAAGCATTGCTCAACTTTTCAGCAGCGAGGCCGATGAAAAGTAAAGCAAATGCTAATATGTTATTCATGTAGATCTTTCCTTTGAAAGTTTATATTGCCTGTATTTTTTTTTTTTTAGCCTTTTCTGGAAACACTCAATGTTCTGGCATCAAAATTTCACATATAATTAAGAAAGATAACTATATTTCTGAAGTTCACATAATTATGGAGTTTTTTTTTTTCATACTAGCTTTTTTCCCATTCTTTTTTTTTTTGGCAGTTGTGCTAAAAATCTGTGATACCAATTATCAATTCATGTTGTACTTTCAGCTTCACACACTGGTTGGACAAGGGTTATTGTTGAAAAGCCCTTTGGGAAGGATTTGGACTCTGCAGAGGAACTGAGTGCTGAACTTGGGAAGCTATTTGAAGAAGAACAACTCTATAGAATTGACCACTATTTGGGAAAAGAGCTTGTCCAAAACTTGGTAATATTTGTGACCCATAGTGAACTTTATATGCTTTTATATGCAACCGTTTCTCATATTATTGTCATATTTGCAGCTCGTGCTTCGTTTTGCAAACCGCTTATTTTTGCCTCTCTGGAATCGTGATAACATAGCTAACGTACAGGTAAGATCCTTTCCTAGGTTGTTACAGCAATTTATTTCTTTATATATCATGGTTGGATTTTATAAGTTGATGCCACATATTTTGTCAGTTCATCTGAAGAATTTAATAAAATTGATGTCTGTAAGCTGGAATTTTCTGTGATTATTGTGCATAACATGTGCGCTTGCGTGTAATGAATCAATTCTGCAGATTGTATTTAAGGAGGACTTTGGAACTGAGGGACGTGGAGGATATTTTGATCAATATGGGTACGTTGGAAGCGGCTACATCCTTGCATGGTTGTTTGCATAAAAATTTGTTGTAAGCACCTATGGTCAGGTTATAAAGCATCTGTTCTATATTTCTATGCATTATATAAATGGTGTACCACTGCCCCTAATAGGTCCTCTGATCATGTGCCTTTATAGCTTGGGGAAAAGCACAAACTGCTCAGTTTATATTGATATTTTTTTTTTTCCTTGGAAGACACTTTCTTTTTACTTATATCCATTTGTTTTTCTGAGTTTAAAGTTTTGCCCCAACACTTGTGCTGTTTAGCTTTGACTTTTGAGAGGGCATGCAAGCATTATCCTTATTTTTGTCACTTTGAGGGCCTCCATGTGTTGCTCCTTATCTTATTGCAAAATACCTGTATCTGACTCCACCTTTTTTTTTTTTATGCAGTATCATTCGTGATATCATTCAGAACCACTTGTTGCAGGTAAATATATCCTTGTGAACTTCGTTTGTCTTTGGTTTATGAGTGATTTTTCAGACATTTACTTTTTTTTATTTGAATCTGAATAGCACTTGTTTAGTGTGGAGATTGGGGACAGCTCAATACTTAATGCATGATTATTCAGTAGTATGGTTAATACTTTGTATCATCACCAATCTAGTGCTAATTTTCTGAACAGACACAGCAGATACCTGTGATTGCATTCCTCATAGATATAGCAATGTTATATTCTGGAGAGAGCTGTGGTATGATTGTCTAATTTGCAGGTCTTCTGTTTGGTGGCTATGGAAAAGCCTGTCTCTCTTAAACCCGAGCACATTAGAGATGAAAAAGTCAAGGTTCTTACTTCTTACGTCTTTTTATTCTGTCAACTGACAGGAAACCAACCTCTAAACTTTCTTGATGTGATACTAGATTGTGGATCCTGTGCTACTGTCATTTTTGTTGCTTACGAGTTGCCTTTTTACAACCAATGCTAGGTTCTGCAATCGGTGGAGCCTATAAAGCATGAAGAGGTAGTCATTGGACAATATGATGGCTACAAGGATGACCCTACTGTGCCAGATGAATCCAACACCCCTACTTATGCATCTGTTGTACTGAGGGTGCACAATGAAAGATGGGAGGGTAAATATTACTTTATGAGTTATTGTTCCAATTGTCCAGCTCGGCAGTCTTCCTTGATCGATCCTCCAAGTTGTTTTATGACCTGATAATTCCACTTGCGTCATATGCCAGTGTCATACTTCTGAACGTTGCAATTTTTATTTTTTGTACTAAAATGCAAATGACTCGTACAGGAGTTCCATTCATTCTCAAGGCTGGTAAAGCACTAAATTCTAGGAAAGCAGAGATACGTGTGCAATTCAAGGATGCTCCTGGTGACATTTTTAGATGTATGTACCCTATGTTTTTCACATTTTTAAATGTATTATCACTAAATCTGTTCCTGTAAGTGTTTCCGACTGTTATTTACCAATTTCCTCCAGAGAACTTGATTTGTCTTGTTATTACTACCTTGAATGATTGCCTGTTTGTACTGAACAAGACTAATGCTTTGTGCTCTCTTTTATAGGCAAGAAACAGGGAAGGAATGAGTTTGTCATACGCCTGCAGCCATCAGAAGCCATGTATATGAAATTAACGGTATATACATTTACTTCTGTAAACTCTAGCTATTGAACTTTCCACTTTGGTCAAGGGAAAAAGGTGCAGCAGAACTGTCGGTCAAAGATGTCTAAAGACTGAACTTTTGTAGGTCAAAAAACCTGGACTGGAGATGGCAACTGAACAAAGTGAACTAGATCTATCCTATGGGATGCGGTACAAAGATGTAAAAATCCCAGAAGCATATGAGCGTCTCATCTTGGACACGTATGTGATGTTCCATCCTAGCGCTAAATTTGTTTCCAGCACTTTCAGTTCCCTGAAACTTTCTGGATAAAAATAATTCTTCTTCAGTCATGTACTTACCAATAACTATGTTCTTCACAGGATAAGAGGAGACCAGCAGCACTTTGTTCGCCGAGATGAACTGAGGGTTTGTGATTTGACCATGCATACGTACTTCCTTTGCAATGGGCTTTCCTTGTGAACTACTTGTTCTGACAGTGTGTTTGTTGGTCTCAGGCTGCATGGGAGATCTTCACTCCTTTGCTTCACGACATCGATGGTGGCAAGGTGAAGTCCGTTCCATACAAGCCGGGAACCCGAGGACCGCAGGAAGCCGATGAGCTGAGCAGGAGGATGGGGTATGTGCAGACCCATGGCTACGTATGGGTTCCACCAACCCTTTGTAACGTTTAGCCTTTTTATTATCAGTTCCCGTGTAATACATGGGATACATGGGTCGTGTAATAAGAGCAACTTCTACTTGTTGACAGAATGAACGTTTACGATATTGGAATAAAAAAAAGAATTTGATGTTATGATCGCACTCTGTTTTTAACTTATCTCCTTTCTTCTGAACATATTGAATTTTCTTTTTCCTTGAGAAGTTTAGATATAATAACTGCAACTTTTGTCATAAGTCGCCAAGTCGGTGCTATGACAAAACTTTCAGCTAAAATCTCAGTTCAGTTTTGATCTGCTTGTCACTTGCATGGTCGTGTTCGCTGTTCAGTTATGTGTGTTAAAGATAAATAAAGAACATGCTTATTGTTCGTGAATCATCACCAGTTTTTGCGAAAAGGCCCGAGGCTTTGTCCAGATTTTTTGCCGACAGCCCCAGTATCGGATAACTTATGACAAGCGTTGTGCTACAAGAGCAAAGAAGTGTTGCCAGGCTATTGCTAACACCATACACTCATTCAGTTCTGGTACGGACAGTACAAAGCATTCAAGCATCATTCAGGTAGCGCCTCAAAACATATCTCACTGCGTCGAGTAGAAATTAAACAGTAGTTTGTGCACCCAGTCCACCCACTGATCATTCATGAACAAAAACTTACAGATCCAATAGCACTAGTAAAGACTCAGTGTGACACAGCATATATATTGCTAATGAGAACCCTGGCATCTATCATTCATCTCATTTCTCACTACCAGATTCCCAGCAGGCCAACACTATTTTCTCACTCAGTCTTGATCAGCTTCTTCACAATGTTCCGAAGAGCCGGCGCACTGGCACTGCATTTCTGATCAGCAAAGCATGACCTCCCTTCCTCAGCAGCCTTGCACAGTTGCGGATCCATGGGCACCTTACCAAGGAAAGGAACCCCCATTTCATGGCACATCTTCTCAGCGCCTCCCTTGCTGCTATCAAATACCTCACTGCAGGCCATGACAGAGAGAAGCTCAGGGGGCTTTCTCCTTGATGTAGTTCAGGGCCCAATCTGTTGCATCTGTCTCACCTGCCTCATCTGACTTGACGAATCTGAGATCTGAAAGCGGCTGCCTCAGGCCACTCATGTTCTCCACAACACCTAGGACAGGGACACCGACCTTCTTGCAGAAGTTTATCTCCTTCCTCACATCAATCAAAGAGACCTGCTGTGGAGTCGTGACGATTATCGCACCATCAATTCCTGTGGCTTGAAGGTACTGCACGATCGAGATGTGTTCATCAGATGTTCCTGGAGGAGCGTCCACAACAAGATAGTCAATCTCCCCCCAATCAACATCCTTTAAGAACTGCTTGATCAGTCCATTCTTGCGGGGACCCCTCCATATGACAGCATCATCTGGATTAGGCAGCATGAAACCAATCGACATCACACCAAGGTTGGACTCAACATACACAGGTGACCAGCCAAGGTTGCTTTGATGAATATCTTGTCCCTCAAGGCCTAACATTTTAGGGATGCTGGGGCCACATATATCTATGTCAAGAAGGCCAACCTGATGGTCCATTTCAGCTAGGGCAAACGAGAGTTGGGCTGAGAATGTGCTCTTTCCAACACCTCCCTTTCCAGACAAAACCAACAATTTGTGTTTCACAGTAGCCAACCTCTCAACAATAGCAACCACATCTGCAAAAATACAACCAGACAATAATCAGTTCAGTTTCACCTACCAGATATACAAGCAGCAAGCAAACAGTGTCCATGTATATACAGTTCATTCATTCACCTACAACTAAAGGTATAATCACTTTGAACTGCATGCAAAAATCCTAGCTTAAGATAAATGGATAACAACTACAAAAGTTAAGGCAATCACACATTAAACATTTAAACATGATGCTTTGCAGTGAAATATATCGAAAATGAATTGCAATGACTAATACACATTTAGTTTTGTTGATGATTGCATTTAGGCCAAGCATTTATTTATAGCATTGATGAGAGTCACACTGAAAACTTAATGGTGTAGTCTCTAACATCCACTAAGTATATAGTGCAGGGATAGAGGATGATCACATTCAGTGTCTTTCACTCAATCTGAAATTCTTCAAACCTCAACATTTGCTACAAGTCTGAACTCACAAGCAGATGGATTGTGTATATTGTTTGCAAAAGGTGCTCATTACTGAAACTGGAGGCAATTCATTGAAGCAGATTTAGCAAATAGTCAACATATTGACATTCAAGTAGCACAAATTTTAAAATCTCTCATATTCATACTCCACAGACCCTCTCAAAGATCATGGAGATCCCAATGTAGCTAAGAAGTTTGTATCAGAAGTAACAAAAAAAATACTGTTGATATTTTTCCAAAGAATATTCTTTTATCTGTGGTGTGATCTGCCATTCCTTGTAGGGTAAGAAAAAGAGGCAGGTTTGAATCGACAGAGCCTAGAGCCTACAGCCTAGCATTTGGAACAAGATCCAAATATGAAAACCATGCACTCTTTTAATCTCACCAAATTCAAGATTCATCAAAGTTAGAACGTTCAATAGCATTAATTGTATTGGACCCTTCATATCCTTTTGGACTAAAAAGGATGTGGCATCTGGATATCACAACAGGTCATCATGAATTCTTTTTACAGGTGAATTGTTTATAAGGACATAAAGAGCTGTTTATAAGGAATTGAACATGTCATAGGTGAATTGTTTTACAGGAATTGCATTTTCCCAAGTCTCCACCACTTCCCTCAATGTTTTTATGCTAACAGACAAAACTTTGGAGAAGTCACAAATTTAATTGCGTCAGTATTTAATTAATCAATTGGATTAGACTGGATGCTGGATGCGCACTTGTTGTGGAAAAAAAAATTATTGGGCAACGAAAAGCTTCAGTTTCATCTCCCTTCGCTTTGGAACATTGAGTGCTCAAAAGGCTATGATTAACAGAACAATTGACAATAAAGAGCACACTAAAAAGACTAATAGCTAGCAAGAGTTTAACAACTATGGTTACCATAATCACACATTATAACAATTTAACCGTGAGGCTTTCCTTGTGATCTGCCAATCCATATATTGCAGTCAACACAGGTTTGAAGCAACAGAATTTACTATCTAGCAGACCCCTCAAATAATTGGAACAAGATTCAAATATGAAATCTGGACTCTTCTGATCTTTGTAGCCAAAATTAAAGATAAATCCATGTTTGAACCTTCTTTAGCAGCAAAGGTAGCAGGATGTGGCATCAGGATATCAGGTGCCCCTGGATATTACTACAAGTTTGGATCACAATGAATTTCTTTACAGGAACCACATCTTCCCAAGTCCCTACCCTTCCCACAGCCAGTCACATTGTTTTAATACTACTCTGACAAAGCTAGCTAACTTTGAACAATTCTTAAGTTCGATTGCTTCAACATTCAATCATATAAATGAATCGAGCGGGTACATGTCTAGTGCAAATCCAGACTCTTTTATCGGTGCTAAAATTTCTAACTCAATTCCCTTTGTAAATCTAAATCCTACAGGCTAGTTCCTACAAGCACTTTGGCCTTTAGATATATATAAGCACTTACAGCAGTTAAATCCTTAAATCTAAAATGCTCTAGTGGGGGTTTTGTACTTTGAGAACAGAAAATACCAAATCCACAGCCACTGTAATAAACTGTAACTAAATTAGCTAATTCTGATGAAATAAAATGATATAACGGAGATAACTGATAACAGTAAACCAATACCAGAGCAAGTCATAATCGAATGGAATTCAACACAAGGGTATGAAGAGATCCAATTACCGGGATCAGGGCCCTTGGGGGGCGGTGGCGCAAATCTGCTGATTGGGGCACCCAGCGCAGGCATCCGCCTTCCCCTGCCTCCTCCGACTGCGTTCCAGGGCAATCTGCGCAACACCAAACAAAGCATACTCAGAAACACGCATACCCTTGAATTGAAGCAAGCCTAGGTAAAGCAACCCAGCGATGGAAACAACTGCGCGGTGCCCTGAAACTTAGCGTCTATATCAGATGAAACGAGGAAGATTTCGCCCCTTTTGGTAAGAGGCGGATCGAAGTCCAGCAAAACACGGCTGCAGAAAGCCGGCCCTAAAAGCGAAGAAGAGAAGAGGAAGGAGGAGGCCACCGGAGGGCACGGGGAGTGGGTGTGACTCCTTACGCTCGTTCGCATCGTCAGGGACGTCGCCTTTGGCGCCGCCGTTCTCCATCTCTCTACCCTTCTGCTGTTTCCGAACTGGGGTTTGGGTCCTCTTGTGGTCTCGGATTCCCTTCGTATAGGGTCTCCGCTTTTGCCTCCCCTGCGAAGGGCGAACGGGAGAAGAGAGACGGCGAGCGAGAGAGCGAGCGGCGTGCTGCCGTGCCGTGTCGGGACTCTAAAACGGGTTAGTCGGCGAGTTTATTGCTATTTCCTTCCTTGTAAAGTTGTAATGCCAAATTTTCGTAAAAGTCGGCTCCTTTTTACAGAATTTTGCTAAAAAAACTCATTTTTACCAAAAAAATATTTAAAGTGGAAA